>NC_051168.1:46188140-46660640 GCF_013339725.1 Rhipicephalus microplus
TCCTGTCCGTGTTGTTTCTTACTGTTGTCGCGCAGTTACTACGACACAACTAAAATAAACTTATTGTTGTCGGCACCTTTTTGTATCTGTCTGTCTGTCTGTCTGTCTGTCTGTCTGTCTGTCTGTCTGTCTGTCTGTAAGCATGTATGTATGTATGTATGTATGTATGTATGTATTTATGTATGTATGTATTTATGTATTTATGTACGCATGTACGTATGTATGTATGTATGTATGTATGTATGTATGTATGTATGTATGTATGTATGTATGTATGTATGTATGTATGTATGTATGTATGTATGTATGTATGTATGTATGTATGTATGTATGTATGTATGTATGTATGTATGTATGTATGTATGTATGTATGTATGTATGTATGTATGCATGTATCTCAGCATGTATGTATGTGAGTATGTATGTATGTATGTATGCATGTATGTACGTATGTATGTACGTACGTACGTACGTACCTATGTATGTATGTATGCATGTATGTATCTCCCTCTGTGTCTCACATAACAGTCGCACACACCCACGCATGCTTGCACGCACTCGCACACAAAACACCGAGCACGCGTTTGTTCCTCTCTCCGTTCTCTGACGTCTTCACCCGCGCGGATGCACACCTGGGCATGTGAACACCCAAGTCCACTCGCCTCTCGGAAACACGACTGCGCCGAATACGTTCGGATATTTCCGGCAAGACCTGTCGTGTCCGTGCAATCTTCATCGGGGCGGAAAACGCCCCGCCCAGCCTCGTATTTCCGAGCCTTCCCAGGAACGGCCGAGCGAGTGCATATTTGCGAACGGCACACGTCTGATTAAAGCAGGTCTCTCAAATTCCGCCGGGCAAGTACGCTGGATACGGCGCAAATACAAAGGCGAAGCGGAAACGGCAATTGCGACCGGGCAAGAAAAAGAAAAGAACTTCGCTCTTACAAGATCTCAAGCGCCAGAACTTCGTTCCAGGAAAGGCCACGCTCTTAGTCGGCACGAAGATATGTCTTCTTTCTCTTCTTCTTCGTTCATCTGCCGTTTCTGCCTTCTTCATTTAGGATTATTGATACCGTAGGGTGAACTTTCAAATGTGAGGGGCGAGGCACGATGAACACCCTTACTTTCCCAATGTAGCGCGGAGGTTAAATGAGGAGAATACAGTACGTGCAGTACGCGTAATGCCGGGCAAACAGGGATCAGAGACGTCGGCGTTGATATAAGAGAAAGAAGGAAAGAATTCAGTTTAGTGTCAATTCAATATCGTGCGTACGAATGCGTATGCATTAATTATTTTGCTTTTTTGAAAGAAACAGACGTCTCACTTTCGGTTCTCCAACAACAAACGTGCCTTGACGATTTCTGCAGGTTACGCAACATTAAGTTCACAGATTGAAATCATATCACGACTTGATGAACTAAAAGCAATAAATATGTGTTTGTGACTCCGTGTAAGTCATGAGCACGATGGCTTGTTATTTAAAACTAACGTTCACACACACACACACACACACACACACACACACACACACACACACGCACGCACGCCCGCACACACACACACATAATGCAGACGGAAATCGTTGTATCATACGAATCCATTCTGTGCAGTAAAATGCGACTCGCAGTTTTTATCCCTCAAGGAATAGGAAATTGCACACTTCAATCGAACGACGCGTACGTCCATGTTAAACTATTGCCTTTTTCTTTGTGATGCACAGTGTGTTTCAACGTAGGTAGGGGTATAGTCACGCTTCTCGCAAATAAACTGGTGTTACTTTGCCCTTTGTCATCTGTGTTCCTATCTGAATTCTTCTTTATTATTATTTTTGTTGTCGTTGTTGTTGTTGTTGTTGTTGTTGTTGTTGTTGTTGTTGTTGTTGTTGTTGTTGTTGTTGTTGTTGTTGTTGCTGTTGTTGTTGTTTGTGACAATTTATATGCAGATGAATTACCAACGAGCCTAAGTGAAAACCAGTGGTTGATGACGCTCGAGTGGCGATGACGATGATGATGGCGACGATGTTCAATACATGTAAGCAAGCGTTGTTTAAATCGGGTGGTGGGTTTACTAGGGCACGTGCTGTCAGCCTACCACATTAACTTCCCCGCTTATAGATTTTCCTGCCGACCATTTCCATCGCGTCTAACGGGGTGATGTTCTTTTCTTTCGTTCCTTTTTTTTTTTCCCTCTTTTGGTCCACGCCTATGATAGCTTTCGCTCAATTAATCTAAACATCTTCGTTGCATCTGTTACAAGATGGGCCTCTACTGGACGCCAAGAAAGGTCACGTTCTTTCGCCAACAACACGGGTACGTGATTCGATCTACGAAAACGGAATTCTGGTATGTTTAAGTGGCGAAAAAAATCACCACCACCACCAGCAGCCACATCCTAATTACGCCTACTGCAGCGCAAAGGCCTCTCCCATGTTCCTCCAATCAACACGGTCCTGTGCTTTCTGCTGTGACGTGACGCCTGGAAGCTTCTTAATCTCATCTGCCAACCTAATTTTCTGTATCCTTCTCACGCGTTTGCCTTTTCTAGGAATCCAGTCAGTTACCCTTAGTGACCAGCGGTTACTCTGCCTTCGCGCTGCGTGTCTGGTCCTTTTCTATTTATTCTTGATTTGAACTACGATATCCTTAACCCCCGTTTGTTCCCGAACCCACTCCCTCTCTTCCTGTCTGTCAATGTCACAACTATCATTTCCCTTTCCATCGGTTGCTGCGTCGTCTACAACATAACTTGAACCCTCTTTATAAGCACCCAGGTTTCTGATCCGCAGTTAAGTACTAGTGAGATGCAGCTGTTCTATGCCTTCCTCTTGAGAGATAGTGGTAGACTACTATTCCTAGTGAGGACCATTCGTGACTACCATTGAAGACTATCATTCGTGAAAAGAATCAGATCACATTGAAAAGTAACGAACTAGACATTGCGTATAATATCTAATAGCATTACCTAGCTGCATGAAAATAAACCTCAATGCTAGAAAAAAGATACATTCAATATCAGAAGGAACCTTCGCGTGTGATGCGTGAAGCACAGCCAACTTACTAGAGGCAAAAACATAAAAGATAAAGAGAGATAAAAAAGGTGATCAGAAACATGAAGCTGGGAGTAGTAAGCAAATTCAAGTAACTCGAGCGCAAAGATATTTATATTAGAGAAACCTAAAGGAAGTACAAGACAGGAACGAGCAAGATTATTTCTTATAGGATAGCGCGCAGGATACATAGGAGAGCTCGTCTTGCAGCCGTACTACACTAGCCTGAGCCAGATAAGCTTCGAGTATGCGCCACGTACTTGCGAAATAGCAAAGCTCCCAAGATTGAATCCCGAACAAGGTATGCAATGCGGGTCGCACAGTCTAGACGAGACATGCGGGGATTCGTAGAAAAACCCGTCGCATCTAAACTCAAGTCGATAGGCTGGTATCCTCCACAAACGCGACTCGCCTGAACCTTACTCAACCAGATTGCAGATGCCTGCGAGACTAACGGTAGCAACACACTCAAAAAGAAAAGAAATTCATAGGGCCCCACATGTACTCGCATAAGATGGCTCGAAGGGGAAAGCCACCTTTTTTTCTTCGCAGTCGATGTACTGATCCCTCTCGCCTCCTAGCCCTGCTCGGAAGCTTTCTGCACCTAAAGTCGTTTTGCATGGTCACCCCACCTCTCATCAGGCGACGAAGTCACGTGGTGGTGTCACCACGAGGCGTCGCGTTATGTGATGTCAAAATAACCTCACAGTGTCATTGTTATGAACGACGCAGCGAGCGTTGGAAAGGAAAATGATAGGCGTAACCTTGATTAATCGATATGTGGGGTTTAACGTCCCAAAACCACGATATGATTATGAGAGACGTCGTAGTGGAGGGCTCCGGAAATTTCGACCACCTGGGGTTCTTTAACGTGCGCCCAAATCTGAGCACACGGGCCTACAACATTTCCGCCTTCATCGGAAATTCAGCCGCCGCAGCCGGGATTCGAACCCGCGACCTGCGGGTCAGCAGCCGAGTACCTTAGCCACTAGACCACCGCGGCGGGGCTGATAGGTGTAACCTTAAGAAACAAGGAGAAAGTGTAATGGGTCAGGGAACAAACCCGGTTTAAGGATATCATAGTTGCTTGAAACTAAGAAGAAACGGACGTGGGCCGGCCACGTAGCGCGTAGGCAGGATAACCACTGGTCATTAAGGGCAACTGACTGGATTCCCAGAGAGGGCAAACGCACGAAGAGGAGACAAAAAGTTAGTTGGGCCGATGAGATTAAAAAGTTCGCAAAGCACAAGACCAACCAGGTTGATTGGCGGATCATGGGAGAGGCCATGCCCTGCATTAGGCATAGTCAGGCTGATGACGATGACATTGCAATGGCATCACAAATTTCGCCGATCTATAACGTCATGATGACGTCAAGCGGTGATGTCATCTTGAGATGGCGACAACATCGCGAGATTACCTTTTCGCATGTTGACGACGTCAACGCCACCTATGCTGACGGTGAATTTTCGTGTCTCATGAGGAACCTATGGAACGAGGGAGATCCGAGGTGATGTAAAGATATAAAAAATGATAATGTACTTTGTAAACTTTGTTCTAACGGTAACGTGAATTCACGGGATGAATTAGGCAGCTCCACCAAAGTGAAAACCTCGGGCCGTGAGAAAAACTGGTGTTTCCCGTAGAAACACGTGAACAACAATGATGGGACAGCATTTTCTCATTGCTAGAGACAGTGTCTAGGACAGCGTCCAGCGCTCATCGCAGAAGGAGCTTTCGCTGAGACAACACGTCGTCTTGTAACACGAAAGTCTTCTGATGCCTCCGTCGGAAACCCGCGTCTTGCGTCGTCGAGGACGAGTGGTGCAAAATAGTCATCATCACGGAAATACGTCCCCATATGAAGTCACAGTAATGTCATATGACGGAACGCTACATGATGACGCTATCACATGGCATCGAAACTTGGTTAGAAGGTGGTCCGATAACAGAGGCAATACAAATCAGATAAGACGTCTCGGATCTTGGAAGACTGGCCAAAAGCACACTGGGTGCATAAAGCTTTCGAATGGTAGCAGGGCAGGAACACATCGACGGAGAGGAGAAAAAATATTGCTTTCGCCTTCGAGTTGTCTTGAGTGAACGCATAAAAGACCATGCGAGTCTTTCGCCACTCGAAGAAATGCAGATGGCGTTGTCTCTCTCGTGCACGGGCGCGCGTTCTCGCGAGTTTTTTTTTTTTTTTCCTGAGCTAGCACGCCGCTTTATTTGCCACTTGCTTTGCCGTGACTGGAGACGGCGACAGCCTGAGTACATAGGGTGCCTTGCACCTGAAATGTAAGAAACCAGTATTTCTCTTTTCTGGTTATTCAATAGGAATGCCGTAACCGAGAAAAAAAAATAACTGAAGGCGTGTCGACACGACATCATGTGAAAGTGCATCACGCGTCCCAATGTTAAACCCATCTGACTACGGTTAAGATTGGCCGAACGCAGGTAAATTTTTTTTTTCTAGAAAAGCAAGAGCTTCTCGGGTCTTTTCTCACGCAGCCCGATTTCCTTCGCTATCTCGAAGATGTTCGCAGCTCCCATTCCTACTATGTTTTTTTTTTTTAATTTTTTTTGGTCGAAGGGAACTTGGTTACGTAACACATTCACGCGAAATATTGGAAGGTCTGGTGAAATATCTTGAATGCTTCTCGAACCTGCCTGTCCTGAGTTTATTTACGAGTCGTTGGGAAGATGCGGCAAAATTTTATGCAGCAGTCCACCCTACGTGACTTTTTTTTTTTTACGTGAGTACAAGCCTCTTTTACCTCCTACCACCCCGTTATTTTTTGTATGTGTGGACAAGCCTCCTTATCCTCCAACCACCACGTTATTCTATATTTTATTTTTTTTGTCTGTTAGTGTAGTAAACGCTTTTCCAGCCACTTTGTGTGGGTCTGCTTTTCGGCCAGTGCTAACTTCCTAAACTAAGCCTTCTCAAGTTTCTTTTATTTTCTTTACTTTTTCTTAACAGCCTCTTTGCGATATGCATTCGTCGCGCAAAAAGTTGCCTTCAACGCATTTTCGTTTAAATTCTTTCTATCACCGGCACCGTTTTACATAAAGAGCTCTTTTCGGGGCAGATTCAGTTAACATGGCAACGAGCTAATACACTAGCAAGTCGCATCAGTCATTCGTAAAGAGAAAAAAAAAGGCCGTTTATATAGCTCAGAGTGGTAATGTTTACATTTATTGAAGAAATTTTTGAAAGGCCCGCTCTTTAATACTAGTTTGACCTACCAATCGATTGATTGATTAGTTAATTGATTGATTAATTGGTCAATCGATCGGTCGATAGATCGACAAATTGATTGATTGATTGATTGATCGACTGATTGATCAGTTCACGCTAATATTGCTAGGCCCGTAGCCAAATGACAACAACGTAAAGCGCCTGATGTACAACCTATGTCTTCTAAAAAAATTATAATGAAATTTTTAATAATTTAATCCTTCACAGAATTGCTGATTTTCGCACTTTAGGAATGATGATGGAAGCGTTTAACGCTCTGTAATTTTTTAATGATGGATACAAAAAGAATAGACAAAAAAAAACTCTACAGTATTTCGTAATTTTCTTTGAAAGACTGCATTATGCAGAGCTGACTTTGCAAGGACAATGCATTAGGGTTTGCTTTACATGCTTTCGTAATACCAGGATTCGTGGACGACGACACGAAGGCGTGATTTCTCAAATATTTTCCGCCTAGACTCTCATTTGCACTTGAAAAAAAAAATGTATCGCTTCCCCGTCTTAAGCTACGCTGCAATACACGCGTGATACACCGTGAAACGCCGATACCTTGCCGCGTAACAACGTTGCCATGTAAGAAAGCATACAAAAAAAAAAGAAGAGCAACGCAGGTAGACTTCGTAGTACGTATTTCGTTGTTATACACCAACGCAAACAACGTCTACGACCGCAGCAGGAGAACCACAACATGTCTATTTAGCATGCGACAGACACTAGGCACCGTTTTTTATATAGGTGCGGCTATTTAAGCCAGCATACTGCCCGCCTTGCATGAACGCGGCATATAACACCGTATAGATACCTACTACGCGTTGCTTAACTATACATGCACAATAGACCTTTATAGTCGGAGTAATACCAACGGTACTTCATAACGATTGCACCAGAGCCTGTACGATTCGTGAACGCGTACTACGGTTCGTGAGACCTAACCAGCCCCCTCCCCTTTTTCTACCCCGCTTTCATTCTGTGTGTACTTTGCAGCATAATTATGATTAATTGCAATGCGGTGCGTATACTTCGATATACAGAACATGACCATTGCATCATCGTTTACTAAAGTTAACCTACCATTATGTAACGCGTTTGAGAACTCTGCTGGACTTCGTACGTAAAGAGACGTGTTTTTTTTTTAGCCAACTACTTTCGCTGGTTAATCCACTACGATGATATGGTGGTGTTTCTCTCGCGAATCGTTAGAGTGTAACATCATCGCAAACACAGGTGCCGATAGTTCCGAACTTTCTTCATAGGAAGGTTTTCTCCTCTACCCTTGCTTGAACTTGATCGCTTCTGCTTCATTACTCAGCTGCTTAAGCTTCGTTTTTTTCATCATTTCTTTTTCTTTTGATATGCTTCTATAATCGCTTTTTTGTTGTTGTTGTTCAACTCTCACAGGCGCGAAGCAACTTAGGGTACCAGCTTGTCGGTGTCTAACGTCCACACGGTGTGTCACGGTCCATAATAGGAACGGGTGAGAGAAGAATAACAAGAAGAAGAAAAAAAAGGAGGCGTTCCGACGCACTTTTCCAGAGACGTTATTGTAGCGGGAACTCCCTTCTCTACAAGACCGGTTTCAGGCGTGGCACCACGTGTGGCTCCATCAAAGAAATAGCTCTCAAAACGCTGCAGGCTTCGCTCCTTCTTGGGTTTCACATTACTACAGCTGAAACAACCTTAATCTACATGCCTCGCCCCGGCCCTGTTTTTTCTCTCTTTCCTCGTTTCCGTTTTGCTTTCATTTTTCATCTCCTGTTTCTTCTCCTTAAAAATATGTAGCGCACGTAAAGAGAAACGATGCGTTTAGTTCACCGTGCTCGCCTAATGTCCAATTTAGGCTGAAGTAACACAGAAGGCACGTCGACATGCCAAAGAATACCTTGGCACAGTGTTGGTAACGAGGTGAATGAAGCCAAAATAGATTTAAAGTTTTTCCTGAGATTTGACTGAGCACGCCGAGGCGAACGCTCACTGACGCTCCGGATGCCGCTTACACAGAAAGAAAGCAAAATAAAATGCCGTTATTGCTGTTTTTTTTTCTTTTTGACGGGATCAGGTGTTGAATTCACTGTCCGTTCTATTCTCCCTTGTTTCGTACGTTACAGCACTCTTAAAAACTAATTACAAAATGCCCTCTGTATGAGCTAAAGTCAACGTATTGAAAAAACATTTGTCATGAAGACTAGCTAAAGAAGCCAACGTCGTGAAAAAAATCGACACGGTGAAAATTTCTAGAGAAGGTTACCAAACAGTAACAGCGAAAAAAAGGAGTTTCATGAAAGATGGAAGGAAACGCAGTTCTGAATCGCTGGGACTGCTGGGAAGATCGAAACACGTCTCAGCGACGAACACATGGCCCACTGGTCCAGACTAGAACGCGGGGTGAGGTGGGAGGGCTGAAGAAGAGTGAAGTACAGGGAGCGCGCACAAACTATAACACCATGTGTCCGAGCGTGCTCGTTCAGACGGAAGGGCCGGAAGGAAACAAGAACCATGTTCCCCGAGGAACAGGAACAATGAACAGCAAGAAACGGTCAGTAAAAGGAGGCGAAGAGAAAGAGATTCAGGAAGACGAAGACGGGACGACGAAACACAAGTCTGTCTTTCGGTCAGGAATCAGAAGCATGGGGAGAAGAGGTGTAGAAAGAGAGAGAGAGGAGAGAGAGAAATAACGGGAATGTGATGGAAAAATTGCACCCGAGTACCGAAGGAAACACGACAGGGTGTAAAAGACGCCCAGCCGAGCGTGCTGAGACGAAGATTTGATGAAAGTGCGAGAGCATTAAGCAATAAACGTAAAAGAAAGAGAAAAAAAAGGAAAACTAAAAGCGAGGAAATCGAATTCACTCGCCAGAAACTGAAATTCAGTTTGCCGTGAGGCCAGGAGGTGCGGCTAAGAATGGGCAATGGTGCGGCGTCTCCCTTTTAAAAAAAAGTATAAATCAATCTTGTAACTCGAAACTGGTAGTTTTTCACTTTATTATCGAGTGTCAGCATGCCTTACAGGCATTGCTTTCCTTTTCACAATGTTATTTAGTTTCCCAGGATTTGCATTTTTTTAGTCTCTTCTCGCTCTTTTCGATGCTCTTCGCTGTATTTCTTCTTCTCGAATCCTACCATAACGCTCGCTTCTGTGTGTACGCTGTTTCTGTTAGCTCCCCTGGCCGCTGTTTGCTGTGTCTGGCGCAGAACGAATCCCTTGACTTCTGCTAATGACTCCAAATGGCTTTGTACACAGTAGTGTGCACGGCAAACAATGCGCCCCTCGTATACCAGGCGCGGTCCAAGGGAATCCAAAGGCAAGTGCAGCTTTTTTTTCCCTTCGCACCAAACCACGTATACAGCGTACTTTCGTGTAGTTGTCACGTGGTTGAATAAACTCAAACTCAAGTTATGGAAGAAGAGAGTCAGACAATCTCTACGCCTGAAGCGAGGGGCAGTTTTACAACTCGTACTGCTCGAAACAAAGAAAGAGACCAGCCCAGCAATCGTACGGCGGTTCTCTAGCATACACATACACTCGAAGAGCATGACATTGAGATATGTACAAGTGGATGAAGACATCTGGTTCTTTTTCGAGAACGAAATTTGTTTCTGGAAAAGGACAGATGATTTTGTATATCCCACATCTTGCGTGGCAGGGTGACAAAATGGTGTTTGCACCGATTTGGTTCCACGCGTTGCGTCAGAGCTTGGCAGTGTATGTTTCGTGAATGACAATAAAAAAAGTTAGTTCCGTCATAGGGGTGAAGCAATGAATGCGATAGCAAAAAAACTTGAATTCAGCAACGAAGTGAAGCTGCCGCAACTAACTCCTTTAGCCCCAAATCAGGCATAACTCTACAAAATACGATTGTGATCAATCGGAAATGTTTACGAGCTAAGGTCATAGCAGCAAGCTAATTTAAAATCTGATCAGGCGTAGCTCCGAAAAATGCGATAACAAATAAATGTAATGTTACAGGAAGTAACGTTATAGCAGCTAAGAACCAATCAAGCGTAGCTCTACAACACGCAACAGCAACATATCGAAATGTTATACGAAGTTTATAGCATGAGGCATCTAGAATTGAATCCGATGTAACTCTTGCAGTTAATTGAAGACTGCAGCGCAAGCGCTGACCCGTACGTACATCAAGCAACGGCTCAATTCACAGAACACGAGAATGAGTGGTGTCCAGGAGCGATGTGTGGTGAAGACAGGCACACAAGATAACACTGGATAGAATGCCCCACTATAACGATACACTTGACTTCTCTGTACACATCTACGACGCGTAACAGGAATACGGCCACTCCATCTAGCGAAGTGGTTTTGTGCTGTCGGCACAGGGCTCGCAGTAAGCGGCAAGAACTTTTCTTGCTTCCAGATGTGCCTCCATTTCATTAAAAATGCTGCACTAACCGCATAGCGAAGTTCACAATTCACATTAAGCTGCAGATGTTTTCACCAAGCACATACTGAAGTGCACATCAACCTTACATTCCAAGTGTTACACTAACAGCATAAGGAATCATGCATGAGCGTTATCATCAAAGTGTTACATTTACCGCATAACAAAGTGTGCATGAACGTTATACTCAAAGCGTTACATTAAGTGCATAACGAAGTGGGCATGAACGTTGTGCTCAAAGTACTACACTAACTGTCCAACGAAGCTTACATTTACATTCCACAAAGGGTGAATTATTCAAGGATCCTATGCATTCTTTGGCTTAATTTTCGGCTTGTTTCGATGGTGCCTTCGCAGAACGGGCTGAACTAACCACGCAACGAAGCGACGTCCCAATATGAAGATGTCACACAAGCGACCAAGGGGCGAAGCCCATGATGTATGCTCACGCACTCCGAGGTATCTCGGGGGAAATGAATAATTCCAGGAAGCGTGGGCAATTTTCGTTCAGGGAGAAAACGACGTCCCACACAGCTAGCAAGGCCTCAGCGGTAACTCATCTCGGAAGTTGCCTTGGACGAGGTTTCAGTGCAGAACCTGCGTCTACTGCTGCTTACCTTTATACGGTTCACCTCATATGAAAACATCGAATCTGACGCCAAAAAACTGCCGACTACAATGCTTAACTGCAAAAAGCCAATATGGCGCACAGAGCAGTATGCTTATAAAAGCTAGCACGGCAACAAATGCTCTCGTGAACAATTTTTATCCTTTTTTTTTTTCCTCGCAAGAAGAGGCACCGAGGTTAGGTTACCGGACGAATAAAGCTTCCCGAAGTCTCGCACAAAAACGAAAAAAAACAGGAGGGGAACATAAGAGAAAGTGTGTGAGGGCAGCACTGAAGGCCCGAACTTAGGGATACAGCCTCTCCACCGTGGACCTTGCAGTAAGGGCGGCGTTGAAGTGTGGATACACAAGAGGCTACGTAGAAAAGGCAGTCTTCTTAGTATGATAAACAGGAGCGCCTTTTGTTTGTTCTTTCTCTATTTTGTGATATCTCGTTTGCCTTAGGTTTTTTTTTTTTTTACGTCTGCAGAAGCGGGGTGAGGGTGGGGGGCAAGAAAAACTCCTACAGCCTCACGGGTGACGCCACTCCACTGCTGCGGCGTTTTTTTCTGCAAGCCAGCAGCATTCTATATAGACACGGTTTCCTAGGCTTAGGCAGCAGCAGCCGCTGCCTAGAGACGCCGGAAATCCTAAGCAAAACAGGGCAGATTCAAGCCTTCGTTCGGGTTGTTGAAGGTTCAGCGGTGACGAAGCTGCGATGCGCGCGTTTGTGCGAGCAACACTGAGAGCACGACGTGATGCGTCGGATTCTCGCGCTCGCATCGGGGAATGAAGAGGGGGGCAGTGGAGAGAAGGTAATGGAGAAGAGTAGCTGTGAAAAGTGACGAGAGAACTGTCCAGATTTGCGCCTGCATGCCTGTGGCCGCGGTAAACTCGCCGGCGGTAAACTCGACGGCGGCTGACGCCTGGCGAGAAAAGATAACCGGCATGCGGTTGCAAGAAAGAGAGAGGATGAGGATATAGAAGAAGGAAAAGAAGAAAGAGTGGAGCGACGCTTTCGAGGCAGCCATTTCCCTCTCTTCTGGCGACGCTTTTCTGATGTCTTTCGTTATATAGTATATATTTTTTTGTCGTGCTCTTGCCGCGTTAGAAGTTGGAGTTCTTGTCGGTCTTTAATGAACTCATCCACACACTTCACGGGAATGAAGAAAATCATCATCACAACGACACCGTCGCGTCGTCAAAAAAGAACAAAGCTTAATAGAGAAAAATTTAACGAAGAAGAGCACAGCTCCGACGCAACAACACATTCAGGGAGGTCATCGCCCTTGCGGCTGCCTGGATAGACTGTTTCTTTCGGTCGACCATTTAGAAATCCCCTCTTTAGTGGCCTCCAAGTGCTCGTAAAAGCTCTATTAGCTCAGCCTGCCAGTCCTACGCGTATGTTTGGTAGTTTGCCGCAGCTTCGGTTGAGCCAAATGAGCTGGTGTGTTTGTAGGTGGATGCGACGCGGCATCCCGTAGTTGGCCCGGTCGTATAAATTTATCGAGCCAGCTAGTGATACTGGTCAGTGTGTTTCGTTAAATTTTGTCCATGTTTGCTTAGCATAACCCTCACTTATTTGGCAGAGACTATGAGAGAAAGCAAGAGCCTTAATGACTTCGGCTCCATCAGGTTCAATTCCGTCGTACGTTTCGAGAAATGAATGGGGAATGAGGCTAAATCATTTTCCCCTGTCATCGGTTACGGATGAGAATAAAACTTATCAAGTCAGAAACTTTCGCAGTCTCGTCAAACACGAAAATCTACCTAGACGGGCAAAAAAAAAAAAACAATGATTATGACGCGACGACTTCACACGATGTCACAGATCGGCTAAATTTGTAACGTCGCTAAAACGTCATCGTGACGTCAACGGGTTACGTTATCACGTGATAAAGAGGGAGAGAGAGAGTACAACTTTATTAGAAGAGTCCAGTGCAGGGGTCATCGCTTGATAAAACTTGGACTGATTTTCGACGCAGTGAAAAGTCAGGCAAGTTGCAGAAATCTTGTGGTGCCTCTGATCCTGGAGGTAATGCGACACCAATATGGTACCAAAAGTTTTGAAAGTGTGCGAAAAATAGGGGAGGATTAATGCATCGACGGGGAAAAAGTGGATGGCTTTTGCCTCCTAGCCGTCATTGGAGAAAGCATAAGGAACTCTAGTTTTTTTTTTTTAAGACGACAGTCATTAGTTGGATACTTCGACGCAAACGTTTTGGTCCGTCCGTCCGTCCGTCCGTCCGTCTGTCTGTCTGTCTGTCTGTCTGTCTGTCTGTCTGTCTGTCTGTCTGTCTGTCTGTCTGTCTGTCTGTCTGTCTGTCTGTCTGTCGATGAAGAAACAAATATTAAGCATATCTGAGGCGCCGCATCAATACAAGGACCCAAGAGTTACTCACGTTGCGCTGAAAATGCGACGATATGCACGATAGAGCACTCTTCCAAAGATATGGTGCTGCCACCTCACAGTGGTTCTGGGTTCTGCACAAGCTCATGTTTCCCGACGGCACTGCCAGATGGCGTCCACATCTCACGCAGCGCTACATACACAGATATTCTAGAACATCAAAGACTCGAAAGACGGAAAGTTCCTCCCCCGGGGCCAAAGCTCAGTAAAGAATCTCAGGTAGCGTGGCGTCACCTGCAGACCTTGTCTTACCTCAATCCATACATACTGTCCAAGATAGATTTCGACACACACGCACCACAGTGCAGGTTCTGCGTCACTAAAACAACCACCCTATACCACATGATATGGGAATGCCCACACAATCCACCTCTACAACCCAGAGCACAGCACAACACTGTAGGGTGGGAGGCAGCTCTGTCCAGCTCGGATCCGAAGACCCTAGAGGCCCTCGTGAGACGAGCGAGGACAGCGGCCCGTGCCAATGGGATCCCGGAATAAGGAGCCCACTCACCGAAACTCCTTCTTTGGTCGCAAACAAATGTTTTATTCTCTCTCTTCTTCTATGTTATCAATGCCAGCCAGATGAGGCCGATTCAACGTGGACGAGGCGCTGTCTGAGGCAAAGCAAAATACGATTCGGCGCTTGGCCGGCAGAAGACTATGTCTTCCGACGACGTTTACAGCGAGGCACGTAGATGCAAGGCCGGTTTTTTCGTTTGATCTTGCTCTCTTTTAACGACGTGAAAAGCAAAGAGGTAGGCATGAGATACCACAAAGGTGAAAAAGATAGCACAAGTGGCTTGTTACCTGAGCAACGAAATTGTGACATATGGCACCACTGCCTATATAATTAACCTGTGAGATTCAACGTCCCAAAACCACGATATGATTACGAGAGACGCCGTAGTCGAGGGCTCCGGAAATTTCGACCACATGGTGTTCTTTAGGCACCACTGCCCCTTGAAAGCACTCGTGCCGTCTGCACTCACTCTACTATTGAAACATGTGCAAGCAGGCATGCAAAGTGGTTCAGTTCACAAACTACAAAGCTGCCGATAAGTCAATACAGACGATGACGCATATACCTTTAGCAATAACGCTGAAAAAAAAAAAGAACAGCGGCTTCACTCAAACTTTGACGCAGCGTATGATGTCGCGCCGCGAAGGCTAGAACGACCGCAACCAACAAACGCGATACTGCGATACGCAATTTCGCATACAGCAATATTGCAGTATCCCTACTGAAACGTTCCGTATGCGATGTCCAATAATTCCGTATGTTTCCGTAAGAATTTTATGGAAATATATGGAAAATATATAGGAAACATATGTATTCTTTATGGAAACATATGGAATTATTGGACTCGCATACGGAACGTTTCAGTAGGGATGCAAATTGCTAACCGTACTCTCGGCAGATAAGGAGAGTTCGGGAAGGCGTATATTGATGTGGCGCTTGCTATGCTCTCAATGGGAGATGAAAACGGGGGAAGCCAACAGAAACAAACTCTGAATAATTGGTGCACTGGACACGGAGGCAGAAGATGCAGACGTAGACAGCACAAGCACTGGTCGCGGCGTTCTCGCACATGACGTTCAGGAAGTGACAGTGCCGAAAATCTTTTTAACTATCACGAAAAACCATTAAAACTACTGAGCAGACATTGTGGTTTTGATTTGTCATAGTATATATTCTTTTATGTTCCGAAATAAACATGGTTTGAAGTAAGCGCTTGTCTATAGTCTACGTCTATACTTTTGCATCCGCGTCTTTGCGCTATCTTTTAGGAGTTACGCATATTTACCAACCTGTCCAACTTGCCGCACTTGTCAATATAAACAACGCTGGCTGCAAAGGAAGTTGAGCCGATGCTCATCCGACATTAGCTCAATCTTTGGCTGAACACGAACGTCAACCTCGAGTCAGCTTTGCGCTGGCAGAGTGGGTAGACATCAGCACGTAATTGGTAGACGTCAACCAGGGCTTCCTCGCCAAATATATGCAAAGCGAGAACGAATAAACTCACCAAACGAGGAGGCAACGACGACGAGCCCTGAGAGGGCACGAATCGACGAGCAGTACCCGTATCCCGACTTGGGATTCGTGTTTCGCGTTAGCGCAAGTGACAGCGCGCTAGGGTTTCCCAGCTCCACGGAAGGCCAGGATCTCGCACAGCAGACAGACACGCGCGTGCTCTCAGAGTTCGGTGAGGTACGCCAGTTACCGACCCCGCTGGCAGAACACCAAGCTAGCCGCCTTTTCGCTCGCCGTGTGCCTCGGCATAACATGCCCTTCGCCGCTTCCTGCCCCTCGAACCAGCAACCGATTGTTGTGATGGACCGGAGCAGACCCAGCCGGAGTCTGGAAACGGCAGCGCCTGGTGAGGCTAAACAAACCGGCGCGCGGTTTCCTGCCGCCGAGGCTTGTACTTAAGGGTGGTATAGTGAGTCACTTCTATCTTTTCTGCAAAACGCTGGCTATACAGCCGACGCCTCGGAGCGCTTGTTTTGCGCGCCCAGCAACGTTCGGCCAGCCGGGAGACCCGACGAAGTGGGCGGAGGTGAACGGACCGAGTATTGGACCGTGCGTAATTTATACGCGATGGTCACCTGCCAGCTCCTGCAAAGATCGAGTGCCTTGTGTCAGCCTCTGGTGAAAAGAATGTATCCGACGGAAATTTATGCAGGGTAAACATAGAGCTCAACGATTATCTGTTAACTGTAGTTTGTTATAACGGACCGGCAGTGCAACCCCACGCGGACGGAAAAAGAAGGCACGTGAAACACAACACTGAACTGAATCTTTTATTTTCAGAAATGACGCTTACAAGAACACCCACTTTTTACTTAAGTTGAAGAATGGTAGCGTAAACTGAAACGATTCAAAGTGGACAAAAGAAATCTCCCTTTCCATCAGAGTGATTTGAGCCCAATACCCTCGAATGATACGCCCGAAGGTTGGATGCTTAACTGTGCGTTCAGATTGGAGCACTTAAAGGGGTACTTTTTTCGTCCACTCTCAGTCATTTCAAATGACGTCCTCATTACTACACTACATTTACAGACAATTACCGGGCCCTATGCTTTCCCTAGAATAAATGTTGAATTCATTTCGTTGTGTCGAAACAAATAAACGGGCCCCTCAGAAAAATTGTCCGTTTTTCGTTAATTCATAGCGACGGCCTCACTCTGGCACGCTTAAGGCATGTGGTCAGTATGGAGGTATCTATTGGACATCTGCTGACTCATGCAAATGTCACGTGTATGCGACGTTCCTTGGCAAAGAATGCATTCCACGTTCACCGCCTTGGCAGCAGGTGGCTCTGGTTAGCGTTCCCGAGTATCCACCATCATCATCATCATCACCATCATCATCAGCCTAACTACACACACTACAGGGCGTAGTTCCGCCAATCCCGTGTTCCTATGTTCCGCCAGTTAGCCCGGTTCTGTGCTTTTTACCCTTCTGCAAACTCTGCCAACGTAGTTGTAGTAATGGTTGCAGTAGTACAAGGCTTGCAGCGCCCAAGCTAGTATACGTACTGGAAACGAGTAGCTCCTTGAAGATCAAAGCACCGCTCATTGCTAGAAGGATGCTTCAAGGAATTAACGCATTCTGAAGGAAACGAAAGCTGACCCTCAGGAACGATACATCAAAAGCGTATATAGCAAAGCAGGTCGTGCTAGGAGGCACTATTTCTTTCTATATCCACTTATCCGACCACACCATCGTTGTTCCATCAGTAAACTGCCACGGGCAGCAATGAGACTCGACAACCTATATTCTCCTAGTCTTAATTAGGTCAAACGTGAGAACCACCAAGAGTGCAAGCACTTCATTCTTGAGAAAGTAGATGTCAAACAGCGGTAAAGTTAGGTTAAGTCCTTTTCTGTGCCTGGAGTGCCGTCAAAGCAAGAAGTGCTCCGTGGAGGAGGCAGCGTCTTAGTATGGTATACGTGAGCCTAGGCTATGGTTGAGTGCATATGTTTGAAGATGCCTCGATGCTCTTCACTTCCTAACAGGACGTCGCTGTGGAAAGGTATGATGCCAAGGACCAAAGCAGCACTTTCAGCTAATTGGCTTGGCGCACGTCCGCCTATCTTGAGAGCAGAGAACCAATAAACCTCATCAACAAGCAGCCGTTTTTTTTTTCTGATGCACTTATACGAGAACACAGTCGGGAACTGGCATATTGGAGTGGGTTACAGTTGCTATAGGGGTGGAAGAACAAGCGAAGCAAGACGTTACATGTTACATGGAGGAGGAGGACAGGGAGGTTAGCCGTTTGTCATACCGGCTAGCTACCCTGTGCATATGAAAGTGGTAAGAGGAATAAAAGAGCATGTTCACAGAAGTTTCGAACACACATTTATGGGTAAAAAGAATGCATTTGCGTGTCGCAATAATGAAAGATGGGCATGTTTAAGGCGAAGGCCATGTGTCTCATGATTGGAGAAGTTATCAATATTAGGCGACACCTAACTATACATAGAGACCTTGCCGGCGTTGTATAACCAAGTGATGCAAAAAAATGTAATATTAGTTAGTTGAACTTTCCGTGACAATACAGTGAATGTGCGCAGTCAGCATAACTAAAATCACATGACCTCAATGTAACATGACAGCCAATAAGGACGACACATATCACCAGAACTCGTTGCATCATGATGTGATAATGACGTCATGAAAACGTCACTTGCTTTAACCAGACGACATCGTCGCCAGGTTAAAGGTTGAGGTGCCAAAAGCTTGATTCCGGAAGGCAGTCCAAGACCAAGTTAGGTAAGGTACGTGCAGCAACTGTCTAGGGGGGGGGGGGGAGAATAAGGGGTAGGATTAACACAACAGACTCAGATGAAAAGACGAAAACGAAGATGACTATATGCATATGTATTATCATACCATTAATGAGCAAATTCAAAGCATAAATTTTAAATATTTTCGATAATATTATAATATTTAACGAAGATGAGACTATAATCTGGTCGGAATGGTAAAAACGATTGCATTTTTGTTTCTTTCTAAGTACGTTCTTCTTTTTTGTTAAAATTGTTTAATACTTGAAAGGCATAAAACTTCATATAACCAATTCTTGGTCAATCGCCAAAAGTGGGATGGTTGAGACATCATCAGCATCATCAGCATCAGCATCATCAGATCACTAACACCTTCCAAGGATCTCAGGCGAATGCACAAAGGATTATAGGACTTCTTGGCTCCAATCTTCGCATACGAACCGAACAGCGCGAAAAACAAGGGTATAAACAAACCAAGAGCTAAACTTCGCAAACAGTATTAACTTTCACGTTCTTCGGAGCAAAGGTTGTCCAGTTATTTCCCGTTTTTTTTTTTCGTGTTTTTGTCTCGAGCTGATTCCTTGTTAATGTGCGCACATGTGCAGCCTTGTCCTTTTTTTGTGAGTCATCTTACACAATCAACGTGACAAACAGACATTCTGCACGCTTCGACTCGCCGTGTTACCATAACGCAGCTTTAGGACGCGCACAAGCATATTAAAAAGCTGACCCCAGCGGCACGATCGACCCCTTGTAGCGCACGCGCAGACTTTGATGCGGAAGCATTTCAGTGCAGGGGTTACGACTCAAAAAAGCAGGAAACGCAGGAAAATCAAAGGAGCTGGTAAACAAGACAAACTCTCAATTCTCCGTGACAAGAATATGTATGCGTGCACTGCGTAGTCGAATCAGCATGCATTGCCATGCCATCGTTGTTATGGCCGCCACGACGGAGTCGCGTACAGAAACAAAAAAGAATGTGGAATGCTTCGCGCATGCGTTACCACGTTATGTGAAGGTAGACGCATACAAAATGACTGCGGCCTCGTCGCGGTCGTGTTAGCTTTCCCTTCCTGCTAACGCTACGGCACGCCGGTGTTGACACCCGAGCCTGCCTCTTCCCAACGCCCATTTTTCTCCCCATTGACTTCTTACTATCATTCTGCTCTCTATCCAGTCATTGATCCCCCTTCACATCTTCTCTGCTATTACTCCCGCCTTCACCATCTCAGCAGACTGTCTCTCTTTTGCCGTTGACACTACAACGTATACGTTTCCCCAAATTCCTTTTCTCTACTCTTTGTTTACTTCCTATTACATTTCGGTCCCTGACTGTGCTCCTCCCCCACCAACACTCCTCTCACTCTCTACTTCGCCACCTCATCTCGGCATACCCTGTCTCGCTTTTGCCGTTTGCATTAGAACATGCCTCTCCCCAACTTTCGTTCTCTCCCGTTTACTCCCCACTATATTTATCCCCTTACTCCTTTCCCTCGTAAAAACTCTCTCCTTCCCCTATTACCTTCCCCAACTTATCTCCGCAGCCTCTGTCTCCATTTTGGTGCGTTAACACTCGAACTTGGCTCTCCCCAACTCTCTTTTCTCCCCGTTTACTCTTAAGACCCCATCGGACCCTGACTTGTATCCACCCCTCCATCGTCAACACCTTCTCTCCTCATTCTCACCAACTCGTCCCGGAAGCCTGTGCCTTTGCCACTTATACACCCGAACCTTACTTCCCCAAATCCCTTTTTTCTGCTCCCATTTTACTTCCTACTACCGTATGGCCCCTGACTACATCTACCTTCATTCCTCCCCTGTGAATACCTTCTCTCCTTCCACTCTCACCCTGCCCAACTCCTCTCGGCAGTCATTCGCTCCTCTCTCCGAATTTCTTCACTCTTTTACTGTTCGCGCCCTACTACCATGCAGTGCGGCTCCACCATTCCGACGCTATTCTTTCCTCCCTTATTTGATTCTGGTATTTATTCCCTTCACATTCATTCTGGCGGAAAGCTGTGCCGTAGCTTGCTTACGTGAGAGCCCAGAAAAGCACGCACTCACTACCATCCCCCACACAACCGCCACCATGTTTGGGCGAAAATAGGAGTAACAAATTCGCGAGGCAGGAGAGACTGGGCCATGCAGTGCGCAGTAAAACGAAAAAGGAAAGTAGGGAAGGGAGTAAAAAGCCACGCTGTGTTTACCCGCATGGTAACGGCGCGTGCGGCGCGGCTTCCCAAATCCCCAGCGGCGTTCCCGGCAATCAGGGCGCGGCTCGGGCGACCTGAATTTCAATGCGCGTAGCACGCACGACACCCCCCTCTCCCGCCACCCTAACCAAAGAAAGAAAGAAATGCACGCAAAGAAAGTCCACCGGCCAGCGTGTGATCCGGATCAGGGTCTGCTCCAGTGGAGAAGCCATTTCCCCAAAGCGATAGGGAAAAGTTTCCTCCCTATCGTTTGGAAAAAAGGGAGAAGCCCTTTTTTTCCAAATCTCAGCGCTTTCACACACTGTGGTGCGCGGTCAAAGCCGTTGCACTGCTGGTGTGTACCCGCACCCCGCGTCACCAAAGTCCGTGGAGTGTTGAAAAGGTTTGCCACGTGCTCGTGTCAGTCCTATTATGTGGCAAACGCTTTAGAGTGCTTGGAACTCAGCTATGGGAGAGCATAAAGTCGTCCCCTTGGCCTCATATTTGAGGTTATGTTGAAAAAGACGTTGTGAATGAGTTGACGACGCAAAAATGAGCCTCGAAGCTACAAGGACTGTGCATGTTTAAAAGAAGTGTTTAAATATTGGCCTTGGGGATATACCGGCCTCGAGGACAAACTCATAGGATGCCGGGTTGTGTTGTCTGCAAGAACACCGCCTTTTCTGCGCTTTTGCTGTGGACACCGTGCGTGCTTCCCTTTGTTTTGAAGCTCAGTGCTTAAAGAAGCGTTAAGACCTGATGATACGGGCAAGCAAACTACGAATCCGTGCCCCTGCTGGATGCAAGCAAGGCGAGCGCCCGCATCCTATCTGTGACGTCACAACGATCGCAGCGCTGGCCTCTCCAGAGTGTGTAAGCGATTCTTGAAAGAGAGAAAAGAAGATAAAAGTGAGCCCCGTAACTGTCTGCATCATAGTGCGACGCCTCAACAGTGGCTCCCGAGGGATGGGGTAAGGAGGGATGGAAAGGGATGGGAGGATTAAAATGGATAGGGATAGAGATAGGGACAGGGACAGAGAGACCTGCACACAGAAGTAAAGAGGTGATAGGAAAGATGAACACGGTCGAAAGAGTCCGAGGACGGGGCTCTTTCGTCAGAGAGAGCTCTTTTCGGTGTCAGGAGATTGCGTAGGGCGAGCTGGTTGCCCAGATCTACGCTGTCGTCGGAGACCGCGGTGCCACAACCGGTCGGCGCGGAATCCAGCAAGCGAGTCCCTCTCCAGCGAAGGCCCTCGCGGCCAATTTAGAGCACTTGGTATTCTGCTGCGGAAGAGCGGCACGAGCGGTATGTCGCAATAAAGTGTTGACAAAAAAAATTGCCCGCAGCTTCCCTCGGGGGAACACTGAGGAGGATGCGGACCATATAATTGGTTAACGGGGTGTTAAAGTGCGACTTACTTGGGTCGATGGCTAAATTGGTTAACGTGGTTGTGAAATGGGGTGTTAAATTGCGACTTACTTGGGTCGATGGCTAAATTGGTTAACGTGGTTGTAGGAGGGGGTGTTAAATGAGTGAACACGTACACACGTATGCGAAAGGGCGGCGCTGGTCGAAGGGACGTCGATCATTGTGTTTGTGGATTCGTTGGAATTCATTTCACCGCGACCTTGGACGTCGACGCGCCGTACAAACCAACCGACGAGCGGCAACTGAGCGAGCGCCGACCTTGAGTATATATACAGCACGACGGCGCATGCACTGTCAGCTGTTGAATTTTCTCGAAGCGCGACGCCACATGCGCGTCCACTGGAGAATCAGGAGAATTGTAGATGTCGAACGCGGTGTGTAGAGGAGGAAGGGTGCACAGATGGTGGAGGAGTGAAGCGCGCGCGGTGTGTAGAGGAGGAAGGGATGCACAGATGGTGGAAGAGTGGGCGACGGCGCGACGGCGCATGCGCGCGCGTCAGCTGTCGAATGTTTGAGAAGCGGTGCGGACGGCGCGGACGGCGCACTACAAGGCGCGAGTATAAGACGCTCCGCATCTAAAATGATTGACGCTGGACGTGGATTCACGTTTTAGGGGCGAAGCTCCTTAGGGCGTGGGCTGTGCGTCCCCTGTATGTAGCCACCTCTCGTTTAGTTCTTGCAGTGTTCACTAGATGGCGGTAGCGTCCCTTGTATGTAGCCACCTTTCGTTTAGTTCTTGCAGTGTTCACTAGATGGCGGTACTTGTATTTGATGATGAAAAGATGCAAGATGTTATAAACTAGACGGCGGCACTTGTAGTTGATGATGAAAGATGCGAGATGTTATAAAATAGGAATGATATCACATATGGCAGGTGTCATTGGTGAAAGGCAATCGTTCGATTTAGTGCAGCGACGTACGCTAGGGGGGAGCATGGTAATAAAATCGAGTGGGCAAAATGTACGGAAAATTCATGGTTTACCAGGTTTTCCTCCAGAGCTTCGCCCACTCATCATCATTCACTTCGTGGATATGGCGGCATTTTTTTTTAAATCACAGCATATCCACGGAATGAACGATGTTGAGTAGGGCGAAGCGTCCATCCGTCCGTGTGTCCATACGTCCGTGCGTCCGTACAGGTGGACGGTTGGACAGAGGCACGGACGGACGGACAGAAGCACGAACGCAGAGACGGAAAGACGGACAGACGCAAGGACGGACGAACATAATCACGGACGAACGGAAGCATGCACGGATGGACATACGGTCGAACGTAAGCAGGGACGGATGAGTGGACGGAAGCATACACGTAAAGACAGACGGACAGACGCACGGACAGAAGCACGAATGGACCGACGCTTCACCCCACTCATCATCATTGACTCCGTGGATATGCTGTGAAAACTACTAAAGCAATCTTGTTTTATTATTTCCAATGGCATATACACACAGCACCATCTATTGAGCAAGTCATAATATAGAGGTGTCTACACACAACATAAGAAAGGAGATGACATGGACTTGAATTACAGGCCGATCAGCTTGCTCTCCGTCGTATGCAAGCTATTTACAAAGGCAATTGCAAACAGAATTAAGACAACATTAGAATTAAATCAACTAATTGAACAAACGGGATTTTGAACAGGCTACTCCACAATCGACCACATTTATACTATGAATCAGGTAATATAGCCAACCACTATACATAGCCTACATAGATTACGAGAAGGCGTTTGATTTACTAGAAATATCAGCAGTCATGCAGACACCGCGGAATCAGAGTGTCGACGAAGCGTATATAAACATCCTAGAAGAAATATACAGGGATCCATAAAGAAGGCGACAAAATACCAATCCAGTAGGGTGTAAGGCAGGGGGATACAATCTCTCCAATGCTATTTACCGCGTGTTTACAGGAAGTTTTCAGGGGCCTAGAATGGGAACAGTTGGGGATAAGAGTTAATGGAGAATTCGTTAGTAACCTGCGCTTCGCCGATGACATTGCATTGCTGAGTAACTCAGGGGACGAATTGCAATTCATGATTAAGGAGATAGACAAGGAGAGCAGAAGTGCATATGTCTTAAAATTAATCTGCAGAAAACAAAAGTAATGAACAACAACCTCAGAAGAGAACAGCGCTTCGAGATAGGCAATAGTGCACTTGAAGTTGTAAAAGACTACGTCTATTTAGGACAGGTAATAACCGCGGAGCCTAACCACGAGATTGAAGTAACTAGGATAATAAGAATGGAGTAGAGCACATTTGGCAAGCACTCTCAAATCATAATAACTTGCCAGTATCCCTAAAGGGCTGTCCTATGGAGTAAAGCAGAAACCTGGAGACTTCCAAAGATGGTTCAGCTTAAATTAAGGACGACGCAGCGAGCGATGGAAATGAAAATGATAGGTGTAACCTTAAGAGACAAGAAGAGAGCACAGTGGACCAGGGAACAAACCGGGATTAAGGATGTCATAGTAGAAATCAAGAAGAGGAAATGGCATGGGCCAGGCATGTAGCGCGTAGGCAGGATAACCGCTGGTCTTTAAGGCTAACTGACCGGAATCCTAGAGAATGCAAGCGGGTTAGGTGGAGAGAGAAAGTTAGGTGGGCAGATGCGATTGGGAAGTTTGCAGGTATAAAGTGGCAGCAGCAAGCACAGGACCGAGTTGACTGGCGGAACATGGGAGAAGCCTTTGTCCTGCAGTGGACGTAGTCAGGCTGATGACGAAGATAATGATGATGACATCATACATACGGAGGAGGGAACGGCCTATGACCTAAGGGTTAGTTCTTAGGTCGTGAGTCGCCCTTAGGTCGTGGGTCGCCCTTAGGTCACCCTTGTAAGTGGTTACCGACTTAGAGCACTTGGTTATCTACTATGGGAGAGCATAAAGCCGTTCCGTGGGCCTCACACTGTTACAGAGGGGACGTTTCGTTCGCTCAGCAATGAGGTTAGAAGGAAGAAGATAGAATCCGTGACAAACTACGTTGCAATTCAACCACTACACGTTGGTTTTTTTTTTTTTTGGATATAACTAGCATATGGCGCAGGGTCTGTTTAAATGTGTAGCGTAATACTCAACAGAGACGCAATATCTTTTATGAAACCTGCATAAGTACTTTGAGTCAAGACAAAAGCTATTCATGGAGATCGAAAGCTTGAGAAAGATCCAAGCTTAATTAATAGAATAAGAAGAGATCTTTCACAGAACCTAAGTTTGTCAGCGGTATTTCGTTAAAGTTTTAGCCATTCCAGTTTATCGGGTGCTTTCCTGATTGCGGGGGAAAAGCAAAGCCCTTCGTATCGGTGGCTTCCACGGCTCTTTGCCGGGCGGTGTTCAATACGTGGAAGCCGTAAAAGTTCTCGGGGTATACTTTCAAGACCAAAAGAAATTGGGAGGACGCCGTAAATAGAGCCACGCCGGTCTTCGCGTATGCCAATGACTTCAATTTGTCACTTGACGCTAAAGTGATGGGGGTGAAAACTAACTTGAACTGGTATAGCGCATTATGGGGAAGAAGAAACGGCCGAACAGACCGACACAAGAGGACAGAGCGCTAACTTCCAACTGAGCTTTTATTGTCAAACTGCATCAAATATGTAGACCGGCGCAAGCATACAATGTTCAAGTACGACGAACCAACTCGCCCAATCTTCAACACTCGTGGTGAAAACTAAAGCATGTGCATATGCTTGTTATGTCAGGCACATTGCACTCATACCCAAACTTTTTCGACTTGCCTTGCGTCATTGGTTGGAGCCTTCCTATGGGTTCGGAAGACACCGAAAGTTCAACAAAAGTTCCTAAAGCTCCAAAAAAGTTGTGGAGGGCTTCGTCTACCAGATGTTGCGACATTCACAAAGGCCTTTGCAGCTAAAACAATTCACAAATTGTTTCAGGACAATGACTACCCTGGCCGTAGCTTATTGCTATATTGGACCGAAACTCTTGGAGCCGCATTCACGTCGGAAAGGTACCGGGGGCCTCAAGCAGAACACCCACATGCATATTACAAAGCAGCATAGGGCCTCAAACGTTTGGTTGACGGCGCCGCCGCCGAAGAATACTTTGCAAAGCTTGCACCCGCACGTATTAGCGAAATGTTAATCGGTCGCTCGATTACTGAGGAGGAAAAACAGAGATGGAGGCCCAGCAAGTGGAAGAAATGGCGGAACAACCACGTACCGGAAATAGTAAGAGAATTTCATTGGCTGCGGCGATGGGACGCGTTGCGCACTCGTCAGAGACTGTCAAACTGGGGCGTCGTTCCCAATGACCACTGCCCCAACTGCGGGAAAAGAGAAACGATTCGCCACACGATGTTTGAATGCGTAGCGGCCACAGGCGTGTGGCACGTCGTGCGTCGTCAATTCGGAGTGTCGATTCCTTCGGGCCGACAGCGCAGAAGGGGCTTATTTGAACAACTCGTACTGTACGTCACAATGTTCGTCTTGTGGCGTCGCCGCTGTATGGCCGAAGCACGGCGACGAGCCCAACGAGCTGCATACCCAGCGTTACAGAAGATTAGAATGATCATGCATGGTTCGGTACCTTACCGAACAGATTGAAACGCAGGGTGAAGAAGCCTTCATCAGAAGGTGGCATACACGTTTTTTTTTTTTTTTTGTAGTTCGGAGTGGTAATATTGAATTTCCTTTACTGCCATTTTAACTCGGGAAAAAAATGCTTCTCGTCGCACGTAATATGTGAATCTGTTCCAACTTATTGCTTTTCGCGTTTCTTTTTCTCTCTTTTATTGAGTGATTCGTGATCGGTGAGAATAGTGAAGTGTTGTGCGTTACATCCTGTCTATGTTCTGTTGTTTGTACACGCCATTGAAGTGATTTTGTTACACCAGACAGTTGTACTCACCTGAAATGTTGTTACCAGTTTGCAATAAACTTCCCTGTCTTGCTCTCAGCAAGACTATGGACGGCGGTCTCATCAGGAACTCGCGGGCCCACGGCAAAGATTTCTGCTCTCCCATAGTAGAGTACCTCGTGCTCTAAATCATTAACAGCTTTTCCTAAACAAACTGTTTTCTATTGCTTCTTTCATACCGTATTTCAACATAGTAAACATGTTACTCTATGTCCATACAACGATGGAATAAAGATTTCTAAAGACAGTTTTTGGATGACAACTTGACACAAATGGATGTTAGGGGTGTTCATATTATGTTAAGGCGCTGCCACACTCAGATTTTTGTATTGTGTGGGGTAGAATTGGAATTTTCAGCAGCGGCATACTGAGTAAAAGAATATAACCAAATACTCCGATCGCCATGCTACTCGAACCCCCCTTTCCTTCAATCAACTTTTTTTTTCTTCAGCTCTTTGGTAGCTAACATGTTTCTTTCGTCCTCATCGTCGTCGTTAAAAAGAAAACTTCAATAACCTGTCCGTGGTGTCACTTAGAAGGCATTCGTAAAAACATCAAGTCCACACATTGATGATAGCGTTGGTGCAGCCGCAGTAGTAGTTGTAGTCGTTATAGAAGTAGTATTAGTTGTCATTGTAGTACTATTACTAGAAGAAGTAGCAGCAGCAGTACCAGTTGTTTTCGCTGCTGTTGAGGTAATCTTTTTAGTAAACGCCTGTAAACTGCCCTTTACGTCACGTACAAATTATTGTATAGTAAGCTGCTAAAGGATAGACGGCAGGACTATAGCTGTCCGTGAAAAAAACATCGGTTAGGAATAACATAGTAAAGCACCGTGTCTCGTAATGCCGTTAGCAGACGTTATTTTCACAATACAAGGGGGGAGTTTTCTCAGACGCCTTTATCGTAAGACCATATACGGATACGCAAAGCGACGCTGAACCGCAGGGGATCGAACGGGCTGACAAAAACGCACGTCTTTCGATCGATCTCCCGTTGTTGCGTCGTCCCGTTCTGGTGTTCCCGTCGGGCTCAACTCTTTGCTCAAAACATATCAACAATGACCGCACCTCCAGGAGCAGCGAGCGCTAAACAATGGACCACCCCTTGCTGTGATGAATTTGCGTGGCATTGTTTACCGATTCAACGGGGAGGAGGGTGAAACACCTCTCACGAAAAGAAAGCTCCCACCATGGTCGGTAAACTCTGCCACATTGAAGGCAAATTGAACAACAACAACAACAACAACAACAACAACAACAACAACAACAACAACAAAAACAACACAACAACAACAACAACAACAACAACAACAACAACAAAAACGCGTGTGTATGAGTTGTGGTTAAGCTACACAGTGCATACGGAATTCATATATGTGGCACGTGTGGGCACCTAATTCTACTTGCACGAGCTTTATCCGCAAATTGCGCACGCATTTTGCACAAGTGCGTTGTTCGCACAATTCACGGTACACTGTGATCACCATGTGCGATCCATTTGCTTCTCTCTCACATTCTCTCTCTCTCCCTCACTTTCGCGGGGAATGAGGTCGGTTACAAAACTTCAAGATCCTCCGCCTCCCTCTGTATTTCTCTCGTGCTAATGTGCATCTCTGTCGTACTCTTTAGAAACAGACAGTTGACAAAGAAAGACAGATAGACATAGATAGAACTATACAAACAGATGGACATATATAACTCGGAAAACAGACATATAGATAAACTAGGAAGACAAGCAGACATAGATATAACTATAAAAACATACAGACAAAGATAATTCTAAAAACAGACATATGTAAACATAGGAAGACAAGCAGACGTACAAAACTAAAAAGACAGACAGATAAAAATATAAAAACAGATAGACATAGATAACTCGCAAAACATACAGATAAACCTAGGAAGGCATGCAGATGGACGTAGATCTCCTTAGAGCACGTTAATGAAAAAAAACGTGCAACTTGTGTTGTAGTGATCTAATTAGAATCTTATTATACGAATCAGACATAATTCATATACTGAACCCGAATACGACTATTCTTCTTTCTCGACAAGAGGGTTTTCCCACGTGTGCTTTAGTTCACAGCTTTCAACAGCGATGCAGCGCACTCCACTCATTCGACTCGGCCGCGTTGAACTATAGGGACATCCTGACCAGTGACCACGTGGCTCTTCCCTGCACGGATTCGTTGACTACGATCCGAGCGAGCTCGTCAGACCCGTCGTACGCACGAGAAAATGTGAGAGCGACTCGGATATATAGCGCGTCCGGTTAAGTCGGCGGAAAACTCCGCGCTCGGTTTAGCATCTGTGTACAAGCACGACTACACGCTTACCACTCCCCTTACCCACCCACCACCTTTTTGTGTTTTATTTTTATTTCAGAGCAATGCGGTCGCACCTCGACATCGCCTTCTAACCGACTCCTCTTCCGCTCGGATAGAAGCCAGACTTCACATGTTGAACGAGCTGCGGAACGCTGAACGGCGGTGTCACAATAGCGATCCCAGCTGCGCGAATTCGCTCCGCAGCTATTACTCGAGAACTCGACGAATAGCCCGAAGACCTCGTTGCCACTGTTCGTTATGCAAATCTCTACTGCGATTCGTGGGCGCTTTTTATTTTTTCGAACTACACGTTAAAGCGCGAAAAGGTGTTGTCAACGCAACTTCTGTGTACATTAAGCCGAACGCTCACTCTATCTGTTGCAGCAGTTCTCACAAGGGCCCCCTCAGAACTTTGTAGATACAACACGAAGTATTACTAACGCGAACCTCGCATTAAGTACACAGTTAGTTCTTACTACAGCAATTCATAAGCACATTCTCAAGCTTAACGCGTAACTGCTCTATTTGACCAACATCCACTCTTTGTAGAAATTCATCCCCTCCTCCGTGTTCTCAAACTTCACGAATAGTAGTAGAGGCGTTTCCAGGTATGAAATTGCATTCGGCTGATATTCCCTAACTGAAGTCTGCAGTTAGCTAAGCAACGATCCAAAGAGAACTAGCATAAGTAGAATTCGTAGCAGAATATGTGTATACCATTTGTTGTTAATATAGGTCCCACTGCAAACATTGCCAACGTAAGTCAGGCACTGAAAGCGAGCATTTATTTTTTTTTTATGCCTCTGGGACTCTCGGACATGGCATGACGAAACACGAAAAGAAATATCAGCACTAACATTTAAATTTCGCCCAGCATTCGTTTTTAACTTGCGGAAGCCATCGCGCGAAGTTGGCGTCTGAAGAGGTACAAACTGTAAATTTGCCTGCGCCAGCAGTTGTGTAGTTGTACGGTGTTCCTTTAAACTTTCCGAGCAGCAGTGACTATATTTCTTACGTAAATTTCACATTTCACAGAAACAATTACACTTACCACTGTCCGTGCTGCGAAAGGGACTGACGTTAGACCAGTTGGTATTGCATGACATTGTTGCATGGTACTGTGGCGTGGTATTGTTGCATGATAATCTGTATTGCGGCCAGTTGGTGTTGCATGGTCATAAATTGAAGTTACATGGTCCGTATTGCATGACGTTTTGGTATGGTGCGAGAGATAGACGAGAGGATAAAATGATGGAAAGGCAGGGAGGTTAACCAGAATTGAGAGCATCCGGTTTGCTACCCTACACTAAGGGAATAGAGAATGAATAAGGAAGGTGGGAAAGAAAGCGAAGAGCAAAATAGACGCACGAGAAAGAAAGAAAAAGAAGTGAGCTCGGGTGCTATAACCTATTCAATAGGCCACTACCACGCAAAAAGTTCAATAAGGCCATCACTAATTTTCTGTGCGAAGACATTGCGGTGTTGCGCCTATGTGGTGTTGCAGGGCGTTGCTGCATGGTATTGTTGCACGGCATTGTTGCACGGCATTGTTGCATGGCACTGACGCATGTCACTGTCAGTTGACAGTCGGTGTTGCTGTAAGTTGCTGATGCATGACAAGCAGTCCGTGTTGCATGGTCCGTATTGCATGACATTGTGGTATGATAGTTGGTGTTGCGCCTATGTGGTGCTGCGTGGCGTTGTTGCATGAGATTGTCGCATAACGTTGTTGCATGACACTCTCACACGGTAGGTGGTGTTGCGGCTATTTGGTGTTGCATGGCCAGCAACTGCTGTTGCGTCGTCCGCACTGCATGGCATTGTTGCGCGGCAGTTGGTGGGTTGAACTAGTTGGTGTTGCACGGTTTGCGTACACTATCAATCACTTTAGTGAATGGCATCGTGTACGACAGGGACAATAAGAGAACAACAACACAGCGCTCGTGTTTCCCTTCCCTTTGTCCGCGTCTTACGCGCCAGTCATTTTACTCCAGAGCATTGCCGTGCTGTTCCTGAATCCCAGTAATCGAAATGTGCGCCTAAATGCACATCTCCCCATGTGTCTGCGTTATTACCGATTGTCGCAAGGAAAGAAAGTGCAGCAGTTCCGTACTATAGTGGTGCAAAGACCGAGGCGGCCGCCGAGCTGGTCGGCGTTTCTCTCCGGCTCACCACCATCTCTCTCTCTCTCTGACTCTCTCTCTCTCAGTCTTTTTATCTTTCTCTTTCTTCAATTTCTTTCAGTCATCTTTCTATTTCTACCTTTATCTCTCAATCTTTCTCTCGCTCTCTATATCCTCCTCTTTCTATATCTTCATCTTTCTCTCTATATTCCTTTCACTCTATCTGTTTCTCTGTTCCTATAATCTGCTTTTCACTCTCCTTTCCCTCTTCACCCCCATCCATCCTCCTCACTTTAATGGTTAGCTTTTACTTGCCCGGATTTGATAGACGAAAGACGAGACAGACACGGACAGGAGAAAACTTGCAACGGAATGGATTGAAGAGGTGAGACACGCATATCTGTGTGAAGAACTAAAATAAAAGATGTCACAGGTGCGCCGTGAGTTTTGTCACGCAGATATGTGTCTCTGCACGTTAATAAATTCAGTTGCAAGTTTTCGCCTCTCTTTTCGTTCTACGTCCAAAAAATCTGCGCAAGAAATAGTTGATCATGGCGTACCAAACCAGTTCGAACTCACACCTTGTTCTCTCCTTTAAATTCCCTTTCAAATGCCCTCGCTGAACGGTACTACAAAAGGTCATGCTGTGCTCCGATAGTCACTTGCCTGCGGCGGTTGGACTTGAGAAGATTTTTTTCTCCTATAGATTTCTCTCTCCAGCTACTCTCATTTCTTTTTTGCTCTTTTTTTTCTCCTCGTCCCATCCTTCAGAGTTTTCGCATCCCGCATCGGAGGAATTGGCATTTGTGGTGAAGATGAAGAAGAGGATGAAAAGTGACTGTCGGTTCGTTAGGTTTTTTGGTGACACCAAACAAACTACTGCGACCTACAATAGCCTCGCTAATAAATACTATTGATAAACAAAGCTACTCAGTGTAGGGATCCTTTAGGCCGCATCCGGTACACTCATTATGATAGACCAATCAACACCAATCAAGCTGATGCATGAAGCTAAAAAATTTAAAAACACGGTCAAACCGGTACTACTACACAACGCTTCAGAAGCCCTGCACCTAACCCCTCATTGCTTAGCGACATTGGCGTTAAGGTGCAGCGTTTTGGATCATCCACGTGGCTTGCCCATTTTCAGAAGATGAAAAGTACTGAGCAGACACGAAGTGCCCTAAACGAACCCGGCGCCAAACAGATAAAGAATGCGAATGCATCCGCCTTCTGTACTTGTTCGGTCACAAAACAGACAACACAAGTACACACAAACAGACACAGTATACCTACTCACACAAAACGCAACTATACAATAACGTACGTACGGAACCCCACACATGCAGACACCTATACAAAACACACAAGCAGAAACCCACACCAAGGCGCACAGATACAAGCATGTACAAAACACAGACGCAAACACACACATACCAGAACAAAACATAGGCACAGAAACACACACACACGTACCTATACAAAACATTCATACAAAGACACACACGCACGGGTATGGGGCAATCATCCACAAGATCCGCCGGCGCGCGACAAAGCCGTATATAACCAAGCGCACGGCTTTGTGTTGCCCCTTCTTCGACGAGGTATTTTCAAGCGGCCCAAGAAAACAGTAATAGGCAGCAGGGGTGGCATGTTTGTCGGCATCAGAAGCCGCCGTGGCGGCGCGTTGAAAAGGCTGCGCAAGAGCGCCCAGCAACCGCGGCTCAATAGAACCGAGAGTCGAAGTCGAAGCACGCCTCAGAGACGGCGGCACGAAAGGGACCCGGGTAAGGCCCAGGGTAAATGGAAAAGCAACAAGGAAGGTACGCCGGAAGAAGGTGAAGATTCCAACGGAGGAGGTGGTGGCCATTTAATAAAAAGCCACTTCTGTTCGGTCATCCCACCTCCACTTTCTCTCTCGGGGCACTCAATATATTATTCGCTCCTTCTTAGCAACCCCCATTTGTTGAGGTTGCATCAACCTATCTATCTATCTATCTATCTATCTATCTATCTATCTATCTATCTATCTATCTATCTATCTATCTATCTATCTATCTATCTATCTATCTATCTATCTATCTATCTATCTATCTATCTATCTATCCATCTATCTATCCATCTATCTATCCATCTATCCATCCATCTATTCATCTATCTATCCATCCATCTATCCATCTATCTATCCATCTATCTATCCATCTATCCATCTATCTATCTATCTATCTATCTATCTATCTATCTATCTATCTATCTATCTATCTATCTATCTATCTATCTGCAGACCTAATAAAAGAACGGGACCCCGTATGCCATGACACCCACTAAACAAAGAAAAGCCGAACACCCAAGGCAGGACAACCTGCACACTCAAGGATTCGACAGCGGCGGAAGAGCTTTGAGGGACAAAGCAGAAATAAAAGGAGGCACTTGAGAGAGAGACAGTGCCGCGGTCAACGTGACTCGGAAGCAAGCGAATACGTCGGCACGAAGACAGACGGGCGAAACCGGCGCCGATTCACCGACTGCCGCAAAAGACGTAGGCGCGCCCATTTCCATTTTAAGGAGCTGTCGTCGTGCCGGCGTTCTCTTGTGGTTCGTTGACGTTCGAAGCACACTCATCGTTGTCGAGGTCGAGAACGAGCTTGTCATGCGGTGTGCATGCGGTGTGTGCGGCGTATGCCTCGTTTTAGCCGCGCAGCGCATAGAGTTTCCCAAAATTAACTAGAGGGCACTCTGGCGCTGCGATCGTTCAGCGACCATGGGAATGATGGGTAGTACACACATTTGCCTAGTCTTCGTACTTGCGGGCGGCGAATCGTACTTGCGGCTTCGTTAATTGCTGGTTAAGGTTTTGTTTTGAAAGAAAGAACAAACCCTTTTGAACTTAGGGACTTGATTCGAAATAGTAAGCTTAAAAGAATAACGTTGTGAAGCACAAACGGTGAACATTCGCTAATTTATGTTGTCGTGAAAAAAACAGCTCCAAGCCACACGAACACACACGGAGCCAGAAGCAGGCCAGAAGTACGAAAATTAGACAAATGTGTGTACTACCCATCATTCCCATGCTCGCTGAAGCGCCGTGTGTAGCAGCTCCCATAGACACTAGCGCCAGAGTTCCCTCTAGTAAGTATTGTGGGAAACTCTATGGCGCAGCGAGAACCACCTGGCAAACGATTCTCCAGCGTCGGGGGAAAAATATAAATATATGTACGTTGCCTGCTCGACTCTAGGTACGGAAAGAGAGTAAACTTCGTCGTATGCACGTGTGGCAACATCCTTCCTGTTAGGCGCGTAGAGAAATTTGCATTATACGCACCACAAGAATAGAAAGTACAGCCTTTTTCAACCAGTTCTAACGGTTTTTTTTTTTTTCCTTGGCGACCTCCCGGTTTGTCTGGTAAACAAAATTTTCACTTAAAAAATTAGCCGCGTATCTGCATATTACACTGCAAATGTCATCTAAAGACGATAGTTTTGCGTGTGGAGAGAGTGAACAAAACATTTATTTGATGTTCTGCGCAAGGAAATCGTTGAATGGTATTCTGGAGGCGCTGCGTTAGACTGCCTCGAGCATGCAGCGGAGGCAAACAAGCGCATCAAGTCACGTCACACGTGAGACATGAGCGCCATCTGGCAGTTTCATTTGGAAAACAAAGCGCGTGGCCCTGAGACGGGCATGCGCACCCGTCTCAGAGGTGATAAGGCGTAGAACGCAAGGCGACGGGTAGGTGCCACCACCGTGTCGTCTTAGCAAAGCGTTGGAAACACTCGCTTCTTCGTGCAAGCGTTGCATGGTCAGCGCAGCATGATAAGCGCTACGGTCCTTAGAATTACTTATGTATGCCTTTACTAGTAAAAGACGAACATGCAGAGTATATACGTGTTATTATGGTGCCTCAGATATGCGCAATAATTTCTTTTTAATTTACAATCACGCACGTATGAACGCTGATCCTTGAGCAGCATTGGTGGGCGCTGCGGATGGGGTCGGCCGTTCGGGGTATCGGCTGGTGCTGTTTAGAGTACCCGGCTCGCGGTAACGGTGGACAAACAGACAAATGTACAGACAGACAGAACAAAGTTTTTGCGTCGAAGGTCCCCAAGAAAGACTGCCATCTTTAAAAAACTGCTTTGCATGAATGAAGTGCTAATGATCGCGATGTAATTTGAAGCTTGTTACGCACGCGTTATGTGAGGCGAGGTAATGGGGCTGGAGAGAGGGGGGGTGGCATAAAAAAAATTAAAGTCATGTGGGTTACTGTTCCTGAAGTATTGCCATAAACGACTGAACAGTTGCGCAGTTTTACCGGATCCGCAGACAGAGCATTTCAATGAGTGACATCCCACGGAAAAATCGTTAAAACAATGTCTTACAAGAATACTCGTTCAGTTTATTTGTTGTTTTTTCGCATGCTCTGGTCCCGATGTTACTCATTTGGGAGGCATACAAGACGCGCAGGAGGGCTCAAGCAAGACGTTTGCGGACAGCAACTTGAACAGAATATTCATGAACCTTCCTTCATACAAAAACGGCAATTAAGACGTCAGCCAAATTGCATGTACCACTTGTAAATTCTTAGGAAGGAAGATAAAGTAAAAAAATTACAGCTTCCACTCTGTATATGACCGAGACTTGCAGCTCTAATTAACATATACCGAACAGAACGAAGCTAACACGTGAAAGTTCTTAGTTCAAAAAGCTGGAGTATAAATAAATATTCTATGTTTCCGTCCTAATCAAGCCAGAAGGCATGACCGGAATGGTGCACCAACTTACGCAAAACAAGCATCGTACCCCCTCTGCGCATATGTAGGGTACCAGCCCAGCTAAGTCGGTAATACGCGGTGTCTTGCAACAAAACAAGGACCTAGACAATGAAGAAGCGATTGATTGATTGATTGATTGATTGATTGAATGAATGATTGATTGATTGATTGATATGTGGGGTTTAACGTCCCAAAACCACCAAATGAAGAAGCGAGGAGGCATGAAGACACGAACGGCTTCTTCATGCCCTGGGGATGGCGTTCAGAAAGTTTCAGGGAACAATTTCACTAAAGGTAACTCTGGCATTGTGATCAATCAGCCACCAAGGTAATGATGGTTAGTACGTATATTCGCTTAGTTTACACTTCGCTTTTTTTTTTGTTCAGTTTGGACTTTTGTTTCGGACAAAAGAACGCATCGTGGTGACTGTTGTGAGCCGATTCAAATTAGTCGGCCCAAAAACGGTCTATGTTAGAGCGTGACAGTGGAACTATCGCTTAACTTCGCCCGAGGCAAAAGCGGCTGCAATCCATATCCACATACGAGCCACAAAGAGGTGATAAGGACGAAGCGTAAGATATTGTGCATCGATTTCCATACTACTGAACCGTCACGCGCTGCAGCTCTTACAGGCACTAGCGTCGGATTTCCCTAGGGTACCGTTACGGAACTAAGGCGACGAGTCTACTTTGTGCATCCGTGGGGCTAGGTTTCTAAACAATGCACTTCTCTTTCAGTGTGTAGGCACTTACAAATTCGCAGCGGCGTGCACTTTGTCGCCTTCATGATATCCCCCTTTCTCTTCCTCTCCACCCCAACTCCCAAATCAGATGCAAGAATTATTCAAATTTTCTTAATTACGCTCGCCTAGGGACGTAAGCGCTCCTATTTATCGCCTTCACATTCCTGCCAAAAGTTTTTTTACAGGGCAGAGTATGCTACCGGAAGATCAAAGCCACGCGCTCAAGTGGATCGTCTTTTCTCGGGAAGCTTTTTTTTTATTAGCTATGTTTATTTAAATTTTTGCTTCATGTTTTGGTTTTATTTTGTCTTGATACCTCAGGAAGAGAAAGCAGGGTTCTGGCGTCCTTCATTTCTCTTAATCTAGTCGACGTTGGGAAGCATAGCAGACGAGTTGCTTAATAACGTCATTTGCATAACAAGGCACGCGGCACGGAAAACAAATTTTCTTCTGACACATCGGCGCCAGCAGCGCTCGCGCGTTCACAACTTGAGCTAGGCGATACGGCTACCGTCGGCAGGGCCGATTAAATTACCGAGCAGAGATACAGCGACTTCCTGACGGAAGATCTAGATTCCAAGTGACGCGAGCTTGCGAGAGTCCCATCCATTATATACGTAGCAGGCGGCGAACAACAAAAAAGGAACGCCACTTATGCAATTGCGGAAAAAAAGGGGGGAAGAATTTCCTCTACCGGGATAACGGGAGTGAGCCAAACTCGGCGTGTCCGTGTCCGACGCAGAACTTTTTATTTATTTATTTATTTATTTATTTATTTATTTATTTATTTATTTATTTATTTATTTATTTATTTATTTATTTATTTATTTTGTGATGAGGTTTACTAGTCAAACACATCACAAGGTCAAACACATCCTGAAGGGCATCGACGATGGCGCATTTCAAATGCTCTTCGCTAGGAATCCGAGCACAGTTTCCGAAGTCGTCAGCTTGTGTCAGAGCTATACGACGAGTCGAAGAAGCAGCGCACTCTGATTCGGCAGCCTCAGCGTGGTGGTAAGTCGCTGTCCAGTTTCGACACCATGCCCGACAGTTCACCGAAGTCCGAGCCTTCGTCCGTGAGGAAGTCGCCCGCCAACTTTCCCTAGTGCCCTTTACTCACGAGACCTGCCCGCCGTCTACCTACCCCGCACTTCCACCAAATGTGATGAGGTTTATTAGTCGTTAAGGACAGCGGTGAAACAGCGTGAAGAACCGTCCAGTGATCGGCACAGTAGCGAACCGAAGCACGAGCCGAGAGAGCCGGGCGTTGGCGATGCTGCTCGCTGCAGGCACACCTTCTTCTTCACCATTTATTTATTTATTTATTTATTTATTTATTTATTTGACATTACGCAATGCTCCCTCCTTACTTTTTTCCGTCCTCTCCATCATGCACGGTTGCCATTGGTGGCTACTATTCGCCAAATCGGCTACTTTTCGACCCGTTTGGCAACGAAAGTTTCCAGTTGGCCCCATGGCTAGCATGGCTGCTTTCTTTTATAATTTTCTGGTTTCGCTTATTCGAAATGATTTTACGCATTCATACATAGTACAGAATCTGTTCATATTACCACTCTTGTTCTATTTGGCCACCAGTTTGGCGATACCATTCAAGGTCGTGGCTACTTTGGCTACATTTGGCTCGATTTTGGTGCCTTTTCTATTCCACCGAGCGGCAAGCCTGCTCTCCATGCCGGGAATCGGACCTTCATCAACGTACTTAGCAGCGCAACATTTCTGTTTCTACGGGCAACAACGAAGGCCGTGCGCGCGTATCCAGGCAACGATGTAATGCTGAATCGCGCGACATCACAAAATCACAACTGACCTCGATAACAAGATCAGACGGCTACTATCAGAAACTGCTCGTCGTCAGAAACTGCTGACTCAGGCGTCCGCCAGGGGCGCTCGCACCTTGTAGTTCTTAGAGTTACTGCATATGCTACCTTTAGGTAGCAGAGTAGCGCCACTGTTTTCCGGGCGCCGCTCGCTCCACCTGCAAGAGTTCAGCGCCCCTATTCGTCGAGTGCGATCACGTAAACATAAGTGGTTCAAATGCACTGCGGAGAAGCCAACGCTACGATGATTCCTTGCAGATCAAGCGTGGTTGACATCGGCTGTTGTTTCACATCAGCTGTCGTGAGCCGTGATTGTAATACGAGCGCAATAGAGAGCCGTGCGTAATATGGGCGTCGCACTGGCACTCTCGATGGCTGTTCAGCTCGATTCAGTTGAAGGCGATACAGCTACCCCTGGCTCCCTCACACAGTTAACGAATGAGTCCAACATGATGAAAAAATTTTATCTCTAACTGGTTCGATTGCGTTCAAAAGTGCAAAAATAATGTCATATTTGTAAATGGGAAAAACTGCGGAAAAGGCAAAGCTAGTGTAACCAACCATAAATATGTATCTCACTGGTTCAACGAGCTACGCACTTTGTTTTATTATTACATACCAAGAACATAAGCATGAAATCAAGGCTTCTAAGTGTGACCGAAGCAACCGAGTTTCACTCTTGCTTTTAAAAAAATTAAAGAAAGCGAAAATTTTAGTGCACGGATTTGCCGATAGTCTTCGTGCTTGAGGGCCACGAACCGCACTTGTGGCTTCGCTTATTTGCTACGTTTCGGTCTTGTTTCGAATAAAACAACGAGTTTGTTGTGAACTTCGAGAGCTGATTTGAATCAGCGAGCCTGAAAGATTGGTGAAGCGCGCAAGTGCTGAACATTTGCCGATTGTTGTTTCGCGACAAAGGGGCTTCAAGCCACGCAAAGCCAAGAGGAACGTAAAGTACGCAGATTATACATTTTTATGCGCTACCCATCATTCACGTGCTGGCTGAAGCGCCGTGTGTTGTAGCTCTCGCAGACACTGGCAACAGAGTTCCCTCTAATGTATTAACAGGGAACTCCATGCCTTGCAATTGATTAACTGCGTTTCGCGTGCCTTTAAGGCGAATCTCAGAGGCCACATAAAAGAGGCGCGTAGTTCAGATGTGCTACGCCAGGTGCCGCAACGATATCAGCTGACCAATATCTTTGTCAGGCTCCCCTATTCCAACTCCCGTTTTGCTCCAGTACACCTTGTCTCCCTTTTACTCAAATTGGTCAAATAATTTCAGAAATTATCCCAATAACGAAGTGGTTTTTATCTAAACTAAGAATATGAGTTAACTAAAGTATATGAGAGACGCGTTGAGCCAACTCCAAATCTCTCGTCGTATTAATCTTTTATAAAACATTTCCACAAGGAAACAAGTTTTTTTTACAAAAAAATAATTAACGAAGGCAGAACTCGACCAAGGAACCCTTTCTTCTGTGCCAACTTCATCCTCTCTACGCTCTCCCTTTAATAATGCTTGGGGGGGGGGGGGGGTAAATTTTTTTTACGAGAGGTCATGCACCTCCGGGAGAATTCATCGGGAGGTTGTACTAGTCGGAGGAAATTTCTTTCGCTTCTGGACCGTACTTTTTAATGAGCGCAGTCATTCTCTCACCTCTACCGTTATAATCCCGAAATGGAGAACAAAAAATTTGTGCATATATCACCGAGGCAGATGGTGAAGGCAGCGAGGGAGTTGCGGAAGGGGGTGGAGAAGTGGAAGGCGCGAACAGGGAGATCCTTTTGACAGACTACGCTGAAAGGCGTTTTTTTTTCCCTCTCACTACGTCTTGGTGACAAGAAACACCATTACTCACGCGGGACAGACACAAAGAAAGAAAGAAAAAAAGAAAGAAAGAAAAAAGAAAGAAAGAAAAAAGAAAGAAAGAAAAAAGAAAGAAAGAAAGAAAGAAAGAAAAAGAAAGAAAGAAAGAAGGAAAGAAACAAAGAAAGGAAAAGAACGGCAGGGAGGTTAACCAGCCTATAGGCAGCCGGTTTTCTACCCTGCGCATGGGAGGGGGGGAGATGAAAGATAGAGAGGAGAGAGGACAGGTACAAAGGGAACACCGTTGCCCCGCCGCGGTGGTCTAGTGGCTAAGGTACTCGGCTGCTGACCCGCAGGGCGCGGGTTCGAATCCCGGCTGCGGCGGCTGCATTTCCGATGGAGGCGGAAATGTTGTAGGCCCGTGTGCTCAGATTTGGGTGCACGTTAAAGAACCCCAAGTGGACTAAATTTCCGGAGCCCTCCACTACGGCGTCTCTCATAATCATATAGTGGTTTTGGGACGTTAAACCCCACATATCAATCAAAGGGAACACCGTTGGAAGGAAGAGGTGGAGATGAGCGGGATTTTGTGACGCGAGTAGTGACGAAAAAAAAAACGGCATGCGAATACAAGCCCCCTGTACTTCCACCGCCCGTCAGCTGCGATCACCCGGTGCACTTAAACAAAGTTGAGTGCAGCGGCGTAGACTACCCGAAGCAGTGTGAAGGTTATGTGGAACGTAATGGCGTCAGGTTGCGTCCATCTAGTCCTGGGTACGTTTAATTATGTGCAGTGGTGTTGAGTGTTCGAACATTTTGGGGTCCTGTCGGGCTTGGTATTGAAAGTTAGATATAGCTTAGTTTTCTTCGTTCATCAAAAAGGACAGACCGTCACACGACATTTTTTTTTTCAGTGAAAACTAGAAGTAGAGGGTCCATTATGCCTATGCAGAAATGAAAAGTGGGCCGTAAGAACATTTTGGGGGCGAAACAAACTCTATGACGTCGCCGACTGTCAATCCACCAAACTTTGCAGACCACCGTTCTACCACAGCCTGCTGCACGTTACGTCCCGGCTGGCGGTAACACTGGCGCGTGTGCGCCAGTGTTACCCGACTCCCAGGCCACTGACGTGTTTTTTTTTTTTTATTATTCATTTACAAGTGCGTGACCAAATGCAAAAAAAAAAGTGCCAGCTTACTTGTGAATGCTCAAGGGTTAACCAGCACGACTCAAATTATGGTCTGAAATTGATTGGCACGGCCCCTTTATGGCGAAAACCATAGATACCTCATCAAACACGAAAGTTGATCTTCGGTATCAACACGAATGAGGCAAAAGTCATCTCATGATGACGTCACCATATGACGCCACAATCACGTCACATATCGCCGAAGCTGTGGCCTCGTAACGACGTCCCCATGACTTCACCATCACGCGATGTCTCTCGGCGAAGTCGTCGCTTGATCAAAGGATGGGCTCACCACAAACTTGCATTGGCTGAATGTTCTTAGAAGGACATTTTATAATCTATTACGTTCAATCAAATCGTTATCACCATATGACGCCATTATCACGTCACATATTGCCGATGTCATGACGTCATAACGACGTCACCATAATGTCACTGTCACGCGACGTTATTTGGTGACGTCTTCGCTTGAGCAAAAAAAAAAAATGGGCTGACCACAAGCTTGCATTGGCTGGATGTTCTAAGAACGACATTTGGTAACCAATTACCCGCCCAACACGATCAGCGTTTTGACTGAACAAAAAAAAACAGGGTAGCGTGTTTTAAGGCCAGGAAATATATGTAACGAATGCTAGATCATCAGCTGTCACTATAATGCAAATGCTGATCCAGATCAAATTTTACGATCGTGATTGGTTCCTTTACGCAAAAGTCAGGTGGGAGCCAATCGCAGTAGAGAGTTTCAATCTTGATCGAGCTCGATCGCGATAATTTTTCACAATGAGACCCACTTCCGTGTGCACTACATTGGCACAATACTACCCCACGTATAATTATTTTGAACTACTGAGCAATAAGAAAATCTTCCCCCGGCCTATATGCAGGAAACTGCCGAACTTTTTCTAAAGTTTGTTCATTCATTCATTCTTACGCTCCTACTTGATGCGAAATCCGCAATGCGCCTTTCCGTCACCGTAACATCCCCACGGCAGCACAATCTCGATGCACATTAGGTCCTAACGCACTAACCCGAAATCACTCCGTATTTAAGCGCGCTTCCCTCACTATCACAGTCAATCACAATAACATAGCATGGGTGCTCTCGATTACACTCGCAGTTACGCCAACAAATGCGGGGAAAAGCCCCTGCGACGGATAATGATATCGTTACTGCTCTTCCCTCATTGCATGAATCATGACATGCGAGATGCGTGCGCGAATATTAATTACTTGTTTACTTTCCTTCGCAAACCATGCTAGTATTCCAAACCGGTGTCTAATTGTCTATGTTCGCAGTGGAAAACAAGCTGTTCAAGCTTTTCTGCGTAATCTCAGGTCGCTGGGAAGCAGTAGAATTTTTTTTCAGGAGTGGGGGGGGGGGGGGGTACAGTTTTGATTCGAGGGGGAAAAGGGGCCTCCTTAAATGGTACTTTTCCGCTCTGTATGCCATGGCAAGAAAAAAAATTCGGGTGAGAGTGGGGCATAAGACTAGTGGGCCACTCTCTGGCTATGCCACTGCGAGGTCGGAACGACTGCTTGAATTAACTAACCACGTGACCTGCCACCCTGATCCTGCCGAAGCAATGGAGCTCCTGAAGACAGACTATTGTCATCACCGTCATCAACGCCTAGCTCATCTTGCCGGTCAGTGGGTCGCATACCATTTCGCCGTCATTTCCCCACTTTCTTGCAAAATCAACGCATTTTAAATAACACACACGCACACACGCGCGCACACACACACACACACACACACACACACAAACACAGGCCCTAAACACCGAACTTGGATAATTACACCGCCGATGCATCTTAAACTGCTCCTTCCAAAATGAGAACCTAATTAGTATATTGATCGAAGTCACCACCAATACTCGTTAAGTTTTTCTATTAATGTTTGTGAACAAATTGGCTTTTTTTTAAATGCTTTGGGAATTTTCCTTATTCGTTTATGTTAATTTAGCTTGAGCCCGTTGCACTTATTGGTGGTGCGGGCTACCCTAATTTCCTTTCCAGTTATTTTCATACATATGGGGACAAAAAAAAAGCACACACACAGCTTCGCAGGTTTTGCTTGCGAGTCCCAACTACGTTGCACCTTAAATCGAGCATTTTCTCGCAAGCTTTCCGTCTTTTCTTCATTTCTGCCACCTAAGTCTCCGGTGCACGCAACTATCCATCAGACGCCGACGACAGTGCGGTCTTTTCGCAACGCCTCCGTTCGTTCTGTTTCCTATTTACTTCTTCAACTTGGTTTTTGCACGCAACTCCGAGCCAATGCTCTCGCGTGTACTGCGGTGAGTGCGTGTCTGTGACGCGACAGCGCCCTCCTGGGAGTTGGCTTTGCCGCCGCGCAAAAGCTGGCGGACGTTTCGCTGTGAAAAAAGAGCGGGCAGGTCATTAGGAGCGTGCAGTCGTCGGGCTGATCCCCGAAGCAGAAATGTTGTTTTCCTTATTTCGTAATGGTCCTTCTCTCCCTCTCTCTCTCTATCTATCCGTACAGGAGCGTGACAATGCCCGCTTCTAGGCTTCCTAGTGTTGGCAACATTCGCAAATGCGTAAATCCGAAAACGGGCACTAGACAAATGCGCATCGCTGTACAGCGACACCGACCTAGCCGCTGACGACGACGCAGAGATGGGAAATATGAGTGTCCGTGAAAGCAGACAGTAGAAGAATGTGGTACCGCCGAAAATTAGGCGGCGCGTTGATGAAGACACGGTCGTTGTAATATAGAAGCAGTGGTGGTGTGGTAGGGGAAGAAAGAAAGAAAGAAAGAAAGAAAGAAAGAAAGAAAGAAAGAAAGAAAGAAAGAAAGAAGGAAAGAAAGAAAGAAAGAAAGAAAGAAAGAACCACTGCGTTCAGAACGCATTCATAATCCAGTCATCAAGGTAGATTTTAATTACACCGCGAGCCGTTTCCCAACAACGTCTGGTTCTCGACTTTCAAGAGCAGACGACGCGGCTTTTTTTAGGCGACTGACGTTTCACTCTGTTTCGTAACAGCTAAGGACCATGGTGGAAGCTTTGCGGCAAGTGTACTGCCCGCCGCCTACGCATGAACTTTGTATACTCTTATAACTCCAGAACAACCAGCTAGGGGGCGCTACCTTCTTGCGTCACGCAGATCGTCGAAACGTAGATGTTCTGGAGGCATGACAAAAAGAATTTGTGAACACGGGGCGTCGCTCGAGTGAGCGTTTTGATAAGCGGTGTTCTCTTCTACAAGGCAGCGACCATGGCTGCCTTAGCGCGTGTATGCTTAGTACGTGTAGTGAAGCTGAGAATTCCGATCTTGGAGACCTAGATGTTCTGGAGAGATAAAAAAGGGAGAAAGAAAAAATGGCAGGCGGCTTCGCACTTGTGGAGCCCAGTGAAGGTAACGCGGAGCTGGGCAGCCTTTGTTACTCAATACGGTATCCTGCGGACTTTCTATATTTTCGCTTTCCCAATTTTCCGTCTTTTTTACCCTTTTATGTATACTTATTTAGATTTCACTTCCCATTTTTCCGCTTTCTTTCCCTCTTTTTTAATTTCTCGCTCGCTTCCTCCTATTCAATTTTTACACGTGACCCCGCCGCGGTAGTCTAGCGGCTAAAAGTATACTCTGCCGCAGACCCGCAGGTCGCGGGATGGAATCCTGGCTGCGGCGGCTCCATTTTCGATGGACGCGAAAATGCTGTAGGCCTGTGTGCTTAGAGTTGGGTGCACGTTGAAGAACAACAGGTGGTCGAAATTTTCGGATCCCTACACTACGGCGTCTCTAAATCATATGGTGCTTTTGGGACGTTAAACCCCACCTATCAATCAATCAATCAATCAATCAATCAATTTTACACATAGTTTTGCCAGCAATACGCCACGCGACAGCAGCACATGAGAGCCCAGGTGCCTAAGGTGCTCCAGCACTTATATTTCCGGTTTCACCACAAGGGCGAAGCAGTGAATGATATAGCAACCAAGTGTAATGTCATACGACGTAAGTGTGGTAGCCAACTGTGTTTTTTGCTCTATTCTCACGCAACTCTTCAAAACTATGGTGTAAGAGAATACGGCCGCTCCATGGAGAGATGCGGATTTCGCAGTCTCTCCGCATCGAGTTAGCAGCACCAACGCCTCCTCTAGAAAGATGCCTGAGGAGTGACTCGCGCTCCCAGCAGAGTTGGCCTGCCTTCAGTTTTGAGCAAGCGCTGCGCGGTGGCGCTCGCGACCGACACTATCATCACGGCGGCGAACGGTACCAGCCAGCGTTTTTCACCTGCGGCCCATGGGGGCGCGTCAATCGAGAGTTATTCAAGACCTGCAACTGTACACCACCATTTCGGAGGCTATGCAAAGTGTTGCGTCGTTGGATCGTCCGCCACAAGTGACGCTAGCGACCGACGACATTCTAAAAATGAAGGAGGGAAAGGGTGTGGCAGCTGTTTTTCCTCTCATGCGGCAGGCATCTTAATAGGGGAGGCGTTGGCAGCACATAGTAGGGTATACGAGCAGTCCGCCGATGTTTGCAAATTGCGCGCGCCAGCAATAACCACCGTGCCTTTAGAATCAAGGTTAACACCTGTTGCTCGAGCGACGCTATCGAACTTAACGCCATCTGCTGGTAAAGAATTGGAATGCTATCGCGTTACGATTCTTGGACATGGGGTGTCATTTGAACAAACGTTGTAGCAACTGAAGAAGACAAGACCACTCCTCGAAGCGTTAGCACCAGTCACACCCTGCGTTAACGCGTTTCTTATCGCTTTAATCTTTGACCTTCCCAGAACTTCTGCCTTATTTAGGTACACTGGAGCGATTTGAACGAGACTTAATAAGCCTGTAGAAGGGCTACTTCATCATCAGTGTTTATTCAATCAACGTAATACAAAAACATGGTTACAAAAGTATTTGGACCATTAGCCTGTGTGGCTAGTCAGTGGTCCAATCTATTACATGATTATTTTATTACATGTCAGGAGCGGAGGTGCAGTTAATATGATTATGAATCTATACACAAATTCAATGACAGGGTAGCTTTTAAGGTATATTTTATCGAATTAAATACACATGACAATAAATGCTAAATTGCTGCAAATACTTTAGTACACAAGTGATAAAGAACTAAAGGCATACATTGTAACAATACAGAAGATAGTGATACCACAAAATATTTAGCACAATTTGTGCACAAAATTAACTGCGTTGAAGAAATCAATACAATCGAACTCACTTCAGAACTAGAAACAAAAAGAAGGAAAGAAAAAGAACTATGCCAGATGAGTCGTAAAAAAGTGTGAACGTGAGCTTAACTTTGGTTAAGAACATGAAAAACTTACAAAATGCATTTTACAAGTGAATTTAAAGTTGCGGGCAAGTCTAATTTCAAGTGGAATTGTGTTCCAGATTTTAGCACCAGTGAATTGTATTAACCGTTCGCCATATACATTCCTACAAGTAGGGAGGTTGAAGTTGCCGTTGCCTGCATGCCTTGTGTTACGGGTCGGTGTAGAAAACGCACTCACAGGTAGTGGAAAATTGGTGTTAATGATAGAATTTATCAACACCGCGGTTTTATAATTTCGCTGAGACGTTAAAGGCAGTATCTGAGTAGATGAAAACAAATCTGAGCTTGGGCAACAAGAGGACGATGCCGTAATAATTCTTAAGGCGCGTTTTTGCAATCGTATGATCGGTGCTATATACGTTAGATAAGTAAAGCCCCATATTTCGCTACAATAACTGAGTTGAGAGTGAAATATAGAGAAGTATAATGATCGTAGCACGTTATATGGAAAGTAACATTTGGCTTTAATGAGCGTGAAGCATGCGAAAGCAAGCTTTTGGATATGTAATTAACCTCATCTTTCCAATTCAGGTTTTCATCTATTAGAACCCCTAAGTATTTAAACGCGGAAACGCGCTCAATGGGCGCGTCGTTAATTTTTAAGTCCAGCTGACTATAATCGAGGTTTTTTCTTCTGGAATGAAATATGATATATTTAGTTTTGGCTACATTTAATGCGAGCTTGTTGCGGGCGAACCATGCGGAAATCTGTGCCAACTCTGCCGTGATTTCTTCTTTTAGCGTGCACAGAGAGTTACCTCGAAAAAGCAATGCAGTGTCATCAGCGTACATTATGGTTTTGCGTAAAAGAGCAGATGGTAGGTCATTTATGTATAGTGAAAACAACATAGGACCTAGCACGGTTCCCTGGGGTATTCCACATGTTATTTTTCTAAATCCTGAAGATATACGGTCAAACACGACGCATTGTTTTCTATCTGCCAGATAACTAGAAAATAACCGAAGTGTCTTCTCGGTGAAGCCATAATAAGATTCTAATTTCTTTAATAAAATGGAATGCGAAACAGTATCGAATGCTTTTTTTATATCCAAGAAAACGCTGACGGCAATTTCGTTATCATGAAGTACTGAGTTGACGAACTGTGCTAGTGTAAAAACAGCTGTGCTCGTTGACCTATTTGTGATGAAACCATGTTGTTCAGGGCAGATTATGTCGTTTGAGCTTAGAAATCGACAGAGACGGGACCTAATTACCTTTTCAAAAAGCGTGTTAACAATGCTGAGCACCGAGATGGGACGGTAACTGCTCGGATTTTCTCGATCCCCGGATTTGTAAATAGGTACGACTCTCGCTATCTTTAGGATATTTGGGTAAGTTCCATTTTGCAGGCAGTTATTCATGATGCGGGAAAGAGGCTCCGAAAGAAGGTCTACATTTACCTTCAGTAGTTTTGTAGTAATCCCATCATGACCAACGGCTTTATTGCATGGGAGTTTTAGGATTTCTGACCTAATTTCCTCAGTGGTTACGCTTGCAAGCTGAAAGTCTTCCTCAAATATTTTGTTTTGGCAAGAATGTAGAGCATCTCCTTGAGATTGAGCAGGAAAGTTGTTACCAACATTGGTAAAAAAATTATTGAAGTTATCAGCGGTATTTGTTGTAGGATTATCCGGAGCAATGCGCTTTTTTTCGCCTATTCCCGTAACTTCACGCACTAGCTTCCATACCTGCTTGATGTCACCGCTCTGTTGGACTATTTTAGCACTGTAATACTGCTTCTTGGCTTTCCTTAACATACCGACTGATTTGTTTCTGAAGTGTTTAAACTGCTTTTCATAGTATTGATTTGTTTTGTTTTGTTTCCATCTAGTGAAGTATGTATCTTTTTTCTTTATAACATTCAGTATGTCCCGCGTCACCCAAGGACATAATGCTTCCTTGTGTCTTCGGCCTGTGTATTCTTGGGTTGATTGGCTAATTGCTTCCATTATATGGCAAATAAAGTTTTCCCATTCAGTGTGAACATTACTGTGGTACAAGGCTTCAAAATCCGTACGCTCAAGTAATTTGCGCACTACAGCGTAGTTTGTCCGCTTAACTCGTTTTGAGTTATGGCATGGAGGTCCTAAATTAGCATTAGGCACAAACAGAAAAGTGGGGCAGTGATCAGCAATAGTAACGTCATACACTCCGGCGAAAACACTCATATCAGTTCCACAAATAATATGATCAATAAGTGAGGAACAGTTATCACTTATTCGTGTAGGGGCATTAATAACGTTCATTAGATTATATGACTGGAGCATCAATACATAGTCAGGGTATTCATCTTTAAGTAGACTTGATCCGTTTCATGCAAACTCGAGAGAAGTGAGCCCTGCCGCAGAACACCCTTGAACTTCAGCAACACGGCTTTTTCGCACTCATCTGCGCACGGCACAAAGACAGCCTGGCGGCGTTTAGAAGTAGACGTTCCCAAGACGCATATTAGTGGCGAAGCAGCTTTTGCTCGGGGTCGTGTCCGTCCCTCGGCGACCGTCCTCTCCCCCCCCCCCTGCGCATCCGCCAACTCACCCGCCTCCCCCTTGCGTAATTTTTTATTTTATTTTTATTTATCACATACTGCGGACCAAGTATGGTCCATGCAGGAGAGGGCAATACAGTTCAAAATTCTTCAACATACATACACTTCCGCTGCAGTATACATTCACTGCAGAACAAAATTCATGTACATTAAAAATTCGTGAAAAACAAGGGACAAATACAGGCAAAGAAGCAGACTTAGGCGACAAGAAAAGGAAATAGTTTCATCTCGGCGTGTCGAGCATAGGGGAATCATGGGGCAGAGCATTCCAATCAGAGACAGTTCTCGGGAAAAATGAATACTTGTAAATGTTAGTGCGTGCAAATATAGGTGTAATGCTACGACTATGTTTATGACGTGAAGCCCTGGTTGTGTCCTGTGTTATGTAATCTGGTGCATGCAATCCTGATCTGGAAAAGTATAAAAGGCGGAAAAAGTTAAGCCGTGCAGTTTTCCTTCGATCGGCCAAAAGTTGGAGGTTCGCATCCTGCAACAGGGCTGACGGCGAATCGCGACATTGTGAGGAGGTGGCAGCGCGCAGCCCTCAACACGACGCCTCCGCTTCGTCGCCACTAAATTTTCGCGCTTGTGAAGTCAAAGATTTTCGCCTCAAAAACGCCGCAACCGCAGAACGATCCACGGTCAACGAATTCCGGAGAGCGCTCGTCTACAACAGCTGCGATTTTTTTTTTTAAGTGTATACACGGCCTGCAGAACGCGTCGCAGATATTCACGCGGCGCTGGTCGTTTGCTTGATTGGGATGGACGAGCCACGTTTCGGAGCGAGCCATTCGAGGAATCCCATGTCTCGCTGCAGTAGCACGTGTAGTCGCGACGCTCGCAGCTGACCCTCGGCGGGCGGCCTGGGTTTCGCGCTCTGGGATAAAGGGAGTGACGCGCGGCGTTGCCCCGGCAACGGGAGTCAGGCGAGTTCCTCGCTCGATCTCGCCACTTAATGCGTGCGGTGAGCGCTCTCGGCCGAGTGGTCAGTGCCTGCTGTCGAGAGAAGGCACTATATACGACGACCACGCGAAGGCGCTTCTTCTATAACCTAATTTCACGGGGACTCACTCTGTAGATTACTCTAAAATGGCAGACGGCGTCTCGGAGGCACTATATACGAGTACGTTGAAACTTGCACGGAACAGCTCAGCTCAGACATCGTAATCAAACTTCGTAGGAGGTAGTCGAAGCTGCTTGAATTGAAAATAAAAAAGTGCTATAGCATCTGCATCCCGCGCTATTGCACAAGATTTATCCCGAAATACAGCCTACTAATAAATTTTCCTTCTGTGATGATGTAGCTAACTTGGAACACACGTTACGGCGGCGACCCGCATAACGCTGTGGTGAAGTCATCACACCGCCCTAATGGGAGGTTGCTATTGCAAGCTCCGGACTCGAACAACAGTTATGGGCAGTCCGACAGGCCCACGACGCAGATGAGAGACAATTTTTGTTCCGACGTGGGAGCAGCGCACAACGTGCTAAATCGCGTCCCGAAGGACCTAATAAAGTTCATCTATCCATCTGCATGTTTGCGTTGCTTGGGAAGAAAATTTCGCTCCTTTCATCGTTATGCTGTGGCATGTTTCTACGAACTACGATGTGTGTGCTTTCGTTTAGTTATTTTGACTAGATCGCGCAGATTGGAGGTTTGTGAAGTGAATGTTTTCAGGGGCAAAAAATAAGCCAGTTACTACATTGCGCTCACCTTTGTGCACCTATTTTGTGCTCGTGTTCTTGCGTAAGTATTGTTAAGATGCTGTATTGTTAAGATGCCGCAAGGTTAAGATGCCGTAGTGGAGGGCTCCGGAAATTTCGACCACCTGGGGTTCTTTAGCCAAATCTGAAAACACGGTCCTGCAGCATTTTCACCTCCATCGAAAGTGGAGCCGCCGCAGCCGGGATCTGATCCCGCGTCCTGCGGATCAACAGCCGAGTGCCTTCGCCACTAGACCATCGCGGCGGGGCCTAAAAGAGGAACAATTTTTCTCGCATTATTAAATTACTCTTTGAGAATACCAATATTACCACACTTGCCCCGAGAGTACAATATGTAACCGAGCGAATACGGAACAAGAAAATGTAGGTGGCGACAACACCTAGAAGTGTCTGAACCAGACGAGTTGATGCCACAAATTTTGACGGCGTCTACCAAAGCCTACGTTCTTCCTAGTCGTTGAAAACTTAGTGCATTGTTCTGTGATTAAGTCAGAGACTTACCATACCAAGTTTGCGAAAATTCTGCTGAGCCACTGTGGCTGAAATATGAATAAAACATTATGAAACCCATTATGTCACGTGTGTGGAGACTCCGGCGCGAACCTTAAACTTTGATCGTGATTTCATCTTCTAATAACGAGCCTACAATGGTGAAATTAACGACGTTAGAACTTTCAGATAGTGATTTATCATTATAAACTGATTCATGATTTCACCTAGTGTCCCTTTAAGTGGTTGGCTTTTATATGTGCCACAAAATAATTGTATACTGCAGACTTCCCGAGGGCATTTCCAGGAGAAGCGTCCATACTATTCCAGACCTCTTAGTTTTTAGAAGCACCTCTTAACGAACTCATACTTATATTAGTCGATCAGTCGACGGCATAGCTCAAAATACGATAGTCAAGCAGTTAATACAATAAATGAATGCAATGAGCCAGTATGTGTCATTTGACAGCGTTTACCTTTAGACAATGGCTCTCTCTTCTTGTTGGGCTACCACGCCGCGGTCGTCTAGTGGATAAGGTACTCGGCTGCTGACACGCAGGTCGCGGGATCGAATCCCGACTGCGGAGGCTGCATTTTCGATGCAGGCGGAAATGCTGTAGGCCCGTGTACTCCGATTTGGGTGCACGTTAAAAAAACCCCAGAAGAAGAAAAAGAAGGTGTTCAGTGAGGAGAAGGAGAAGAGGTCGGCCTTGAAAGCGGGTTTCTGGCCTGCTACTCCACACGGGGGTAAGGGAAAAAGGGAAGGAAAACAGAGTATGATGAGGGGTGATTGTGGTATAGCACAATGAAAACATAACTCTCTTGTGGGTCCCACGTCACCATTCTCTTGTGGGTCCCACGTCACCATTCTCTTGTGGGTCCCACGTCACCATTCTCTTGTGGGTCCTTTTGTGGGTGCCACGACTATTTAAAGAGAATATCGTGACCGCCAAAGAGAGTTGACGTGTCTCTTTGAAGAGAGTCATTTCGGTGGCTAGTCAGAACTTTCCGACAAGAGACACACATACTAGGTGTGTTGTTTTTTTTTAGAATGTAGTAAAATAAATAGACGGAGGAAAAATGGCGATCGAAGGTAGAGGACGGCCTGAGTCTCACTTTAAGCCCACTCCTCCTGAATGGGAAAACTGCTTCAATAAACCGCCTCAGCACCACAAGGACTCGAGAAGCCCGCCGGTTGCTTGCAAATGTCCATTATGCTAATTAGAAGCTCGCCGAGCAACCTGTAATTAAAGCGTAGGCTGCCGTTGGAGTCCACTCGTCAGGATGGATTAAGGGGGGCCTTTTCGCGTCGGAATGGTTACCAGGAACATCGGTCGCGTTCATTAGCTCGTGTACGCTGGCACAGTTTGCGTCTTTGAAGTTAATGGCGTAAATGGAGGCTTTAATTGGCGAACCATGTATTGAACACATAAGAAACACCGGCTAGCTTGTAAGACCATTATTGTGCGTTATCGAAACTGTTCAAGTGGAGATTGTTGTAAGTCACAGATTTAGGTGGCGGCGGCGTAAGCGGAAAACCCGATGTCGGCGAGCGTATACAGACATGCGACCCTCGAATGTGCGACAGCGTAACACGCGTATTTGTTCAGTTCAGTTCAGTTTATTACCTTAAATACCCCCCTTTCTAGGCGGGGAATTACATAAGAGGTGTGGTTTTATTTAGGTTAACAATAAGCAGTAAAGGTTGTTTTAGCATTGAGATGATCAATAATACGGTCTTGAAAGGTCTTGAAAGGTCTTGTACGCCTTGTCTTCCAGTAATTTAGTCTCTCTCGATCGTGGACTAGTCAGTCGATCAGCCGTTACTGATGCGGCAATCTGAGCTTTTATCGAGGTCACTTGTCCTTTCAAGTTGGCACACATTTCATTGTTGCCTGGATACGAACCCCTGACCTTCGTATTTGCCTGTAGCAACTGAAGCGCTGCGAGACTAAGCACGTGGAAGGCGGCCCCGGTCCCGACACTGAGGAGGGATCATTGCGCAATCTGAAAGAAAACAAGAAAGAAAGAAAGAAAGAAAGAAAGAAAGAAAGAAAGAAAGAAAGAAAGAAAGAAAGAAAGAAAGAAAGAAAGAAAGAAAGAAAGAAAGAAAAGTGAACGCAATCGAAATCTGGAACACATTGCTGCAAAACTTTCTTTCCCTCTTAGATATTGCGACAAGACCTCTGTTGACATCTGCACTTAGGTGTTACGTCACAGTTCAATCTGCCAGTATTTCGACCAATTTGCCACATAAAAATGATCTCCAAATTCACTATCGGTAAACCTCGGCCAATACAACAATAGCTTCTATCGTGTGTTGCTCGCAGGTTAGTCGCAGTTCCCTCTTCTCTGTCAAATCAAAGTATGGGGCAGACAATGTACTCCCCCCCCCCCCCCCCCTATCTTACGCGAGTAGGGAAGGGGTGCCTAAATTCGTCCTGAAAAATAGCTTGCGCCTGACGTCATGGATGCGAAATTGGCTTCAACATGGCGGCTCAGATTATTTCAGGACCTGCAGTGTAACCACGTGGTGATGATTTATTTGTGGGGTTTAACGTCCCAAAACCACTATTTGATTATGAGAGACGCCGTAGTGGAGGGCTCCGGAAATTTCGACCACCTGGGGTTCTTTAACGTGCGCCCAAATCTGAGCACACGGGCCTACAACATTTCCGCCTCCATCGGAAATGCAGCCGCCGCAGCCGGGAATCGAACCCACGACCTGCGCGTCAGAAGCCGAGTACCTTAGCCACTAGACCACCACGGCGGGGCTAACCACGTGGTGATTAATATGCTTTAGCGGGCTAACGACGTCACTGGAACCAGCAGAGTATAGCCAGGAAGTGGCACAAAGCGCCCGCGCCCCCCCCCCCCCCCTCCCTAAAAAAATGTTATCTGTTCTAGGAAGCCGCTCGTGTCCAAGGACTCGAGGTTATCAACTAGGCAGGCGTGCTTCTGGTCCCGCCCCTCTCAATACCACTGGACGTTGTCAACAACGTTTTTACTCACTCCTGGCATACCGAACACAAAACGACACTGGACCGCACACTCTGTCCGGTACCACCACCACTCCCCCCCCCCCCCCCCCCCCCGAAAAAAGCATGGCCACCCTTCTGGCTGCAATGTTCTTGGGCCCCTGTGCGTGAATAACGATGTAACCAGCATGTGATGTACTTATAACAACACCATCACAAAGCCAAGTCCGCCCCACCGCGTTGGTCTAGTGGCTAAGGTACTCGGCTGCTGACCCGCAGGTCATGGGATCGAATCCCTGCTGCGGCGGCTGCATTTCCGATGGAGGCGAAAATGTAGGCCCGTGTGCTCAGATTTGGGCGCACGTTAAAAAACCACAGGCGGTCGAAATTTCCGGAACGCTCCACTACGGCGTCTCTCATAATCATGTGGTGGTTTTGGGACGTTAAACCCCACATATCAATCAAAATCAACTAAGCCAAGTGCACGTCCCACCATGACGGTGCTTCAAAATGGCTCTTTCAGCGTGACGTCAGGGCAAACCATTTAGAGTTCACCCTCCCCATCCTGTAATTACGTGTTGAAAGTGTTGAGTAAATATCTGCTGTGAGTGTCACCCTTCTTTGTCTCCCTCATCTCAATGCGATGCGTTCCTTCAAACTTTCCAGCGAAGCATACTCACTGTAAGTCTTCGCGTGCCGGCGTTAGCTATACCGGTTCCTCCTCCAACTACTACGTCTGACAGTGCAAACAGCCAGCATATACACGTATTGCCTTCGTCGGCTGCTGCACCTCAATCTCGTGTTGCGTGCTCAGACATGTGCCAACACTCCGACCTCGCAAGATCTCGTGCAGTCGGGGACGCGCGATGAGGGCAGTATACATACACTACGCGACCCACTGCAGTGGCGTTATTACGTGTGCACGGCACTCGAAAATGACACCCCGAAACGACTCGGCGGCTGTGATACGCGCCTAGCGTGAACGCTTAAAAACTCGAGCGCTCGACGGCTCGCCGTTCTCTTGAGAGTGACGTCATCAGTGGAAGCAGACGGTCCCACTTACAGCCATATAGATTGAGCTCTCAAAGAGAAACACGTGGTTAAGCTTACGGCGGTTAGGTAACGTTGTGTGATCTAATATTTGGCTCATTTATACATGTGCGACAATTACGTTGACGCTCTCGTCATGTGCTGTTCTTCGGAATAACGTGTAATAAAGAAAGGCCCTGCAGCAATTTAACATGCCGAGTTCATAGAATGACTTCATTAAAGGAGTTTTTGGCTTCTGCAAGCAAACTGCTGCAATGAAGGCTTTCTTTTTTTTTTCCCCTAGAATTCACCATACCGAGCGAAGTTTCAAAATTTTACCAATCACCTTAAACGCTTTCTCTTATTTCCTAACAGTGAACACACTGAAAGCTACGCAGAGGGTGGATGAAACTGGGCAGAATGGGGTTAGCTAGCGCGGTGCTGGTGGTAGTGATGTTGCAAAGGCGGGGTTATCCTGGCCTGAATGGCCAGCAATCGTTCCGCCTTAGGATCTTTTGAATTATAGAAGGCCGTCACCGAATGTCACTCAGCCAAGTGTCTCGCAGGGCTGAGTGACATTTGGTGACAGACCCCTCATTATGTTGAACGCTTTTTCTTGCTTCGTACGTGGGGCTTACTTTCTATACGATTGTAAGAGAGACAATAGAACATTTATTTGCGACCGAGGAAGGAATTTCGGAGAGTAATACGATAGTGAGCGACCGCATGGACACGTAGCGGCATCCCGCGGCAGCCACGGTAACTACACAGATCACGATGCTCAAATCTACCAATGGCCATGGACTTTGGGCTTATGGCGCCGTGGTTTGGGTTTATGGTATCATCTGTCGAGAAAAGAGGGATTGATTTCGAGCCTCTTGTTTTTTCGCCGTCCTGTCTCAGCACTGTTTGTTCCCCGTTCAAATTATTCACTAACCAACCCACTTAGCACCAATCTTGAAGCCATTTTATTGCCGATTAACGTTTGTACTCGCATCTTAACACAGTCGCTCATTCTGGTCGGCTTGTTTTCGCTCATAAACCATGCTGTTCTCCGCGCTGTACTACATACTCATTTGGTGAAGAGAAAAACGAACTCATCTCACGGGAGTTACTTCCTTGATCTCTTTCAGCTATTCGGTGGCCACACGTTCGCGGCACAAACGAAGGGCTTGAATCTATTTAGCCATCAGCGAGCGATACGCGTGTACAACCCGCTTACGCTTCAAACGAACACTGTAACACCAGCCGGTCTCGCGAAGGAGCTGCGAAGTAATATCCCGACCCCTCGCTGTTCGACTCATCTCGACTCGGCTCGCTTCTTGGCCCGGCGAAATGAAAGTGTTCCCGCACCAGCTCTTTGCCGAATGTGCCATACACGGAAGCACTCGATGCCACCCCTCCCCCCCCCCCCCCTCACCCTATGCGGAATTCCCGTTGCTCCCTGAATGAAGAGGGCACAGCGGTCGTCGGTTGATTCCTCCTCGTAAGGTCCTCGCGAGGACGTAGATAAGGAGTCCGCTTTCGCTTTTCCCTTCTAGGGCTCTCAGAAGAACATGCCAGCAGCTCATATTGGAAGCCCTGGCTTAGATTACGCGGAACAGGATCCCTAGCTCACGCAAGGGTGCGTGCTACTAACTCGGGGCACCGTATTCCGATGGCGTTTATGCGGGCTCCTCAGAAGCTATGTGTACGGTCAAGCGTGAGTTGAACGCGGTCAGCGCAGCGTGACGCTGTCTTCTCATCTAGACAGTGGCTGCATTCTGAGACGATTGCTTTGAGAGGCGGATTAACCCTTTCAATGTGCGCGCATTGGCTGGATGAGAAGCACCCGCATTAGTGATTGGACCTGCCTGATTCTACGTCACGCAAGGTTTCCGCAAGTTCGCCCTCCCTCCTGCTGATTACCATGCCGATTATATTGAGCGGACGGGTATAACGTTAATAGGTCTTTGGAAGGCCTTCGTGCTCTGTATTCTCGCTGCTCATAGTGCACTCGCTTTATGAAAGCTTCAGAGAAAGACAATAGATAACCAGAACGCCACGTGTTAGTGTCGTCAGAGTGGTAGCGATATTCTAAACCTGCTTTATATAAGGCGTTATTAAACTGCGCGTAAAGACTAGAACACGAGTAAGGACATACATAACACCACGATTTAAGTGTACTTGTAGAGGGACTATCCTGCGCTTCAGGCGATGAGCCAAAACACGATTCGACTGGCTGATAAACACAGCTACCCAGTTCACAAACAAAAATTGCTGTCTCTTTCATTTGTTACACACATGTAGAAGGGCCTACACAAAAGAAATGCACTACAGTAAGACGTTCAAGTGTGTTATTATGTTTCTTACTTGTATCCAGTTTTTAGGGGCGAAGCTCCTATTAGTCTAAATTTGTCACTTGTAACGCGTAACCGAGAGAAAAGACGGGAAAAAAGGCAAAAGAAATTGATGACCATTTCTCGTCTCATTTCCTAGGTGGCGTTACTCTGCCGATACACTCCGAAGTTCCGCTCCCCTCAGATTGGCTGCAGCGCACGCTTTGTCTGAGTGCACGGAGAACGAGTGCATCTCTCAGTCTCCTAGATAGTCGCCGTCTGTGGCGAATCGTTGGTGGGGAATGCACGAAGCAGAGTGGCGGGCGCGTAGAAGCCGCTTGCGCTCAGCTATCTTCGCTCGCGTCTCGTCGGTGTTACCCGCACGCAGTATGCATTCTCAAACGCAATCGAACGCATGCACGGACGGATGGACGCTTCGCCCCCCTCATCATCATTCACTCCATAGATATGCTGCAATTTTTTTTTCGCGCAGCTTAGTAGCGTTTAAAAGCTATGAACCAATAGTTCACCAAAACACCTGTGACAGACAGACAGACAGACAGACAGACAGACAGACAGACAGACAGACAGACAGACAGATAGATAGATAGATAGATAGATAGATAGATAGATTGATAAATTAATTAATTAATTAATTAATAGATAGATAGGTAGATAGATAGATAGATAGATAGATAGATAGATAGATAGATAGATAGATAGATAGATAGATAGATAGATAGATAGATAGATAGATAGATAGATAGATAGATAGATAGATAAATAGATAAATAGATAGATAAATAGATAGATAAATAGATAAATAGATAGATAGATAGATAGATAGATAGATAGATAGATAGATAGATAGATAGATAGATAGATAGATAGATAGATAGATAGATAGATAGATAGATAGATAGATAGATAGATAGATAGATAGATAGATAGATAGATAGATAGATAAATTTCAACCGTTTAACCTATCTATAATGCCAGAGATGGCACTTGAGGGCGAAGGCCGACATAAAAACTACACGGGCGTAGCACCAGTTACTCGTTGCTGTTTTCACTAAGGTTATCGAGGGGGAAAACGAGTTGGGTAGCAAACCGAAAAGGCTCGCAAAAATGGCAAAAATAGAAGCCTACCCAAAGGATATCTGAAGCATCCATCTTGCTCAGCCGTAACATCCATCCATCAACCCTTTACCCTCTTTTATGCATCGGTTCCTTCTTCATACATCCATCAATTCACCGGGCTGCGGAGACCACGCGGGCTGCACGACGATTATACACCCAAAGTCCCTAAGGTCATAGTTTCTAAGGTCTGCGCGCACTTCAGCATTACGTTCGATTGGGGTTTGCACACGATGTTTAGACAAAACGTAAGAGCCTTAGGCGAGAACCTTCTCATCAAACGCGAAAAGTGACTCTTGGTGGCGTAAACACAAAGTGATTGAAAGAAAACGCATCATTCGATGACGGCATATGACGTCATTCTTCTTTAGAGCCTTTGATATCGCTGTGACGTCATGCTGACGCGATATTGCGTTGTGTAGCGTAACGTCACATGGCGACGTCATCACGTAAAATATACACTTTGGTCAAAGTTATCACGGAGGCACTACGAAATCCCGTGACACCAAATTTCAAACTTAGATGTGGTATTCATTCGATTGTTTGGTATGCATGAGTTTTCTTTAGTAGCGAAGAATGGATTGCGTTTGTTAAGAAGTTATACTATTTCGAGCGCAAAGAGCGTCCAAAGGCTCAACGGCGCGTTCCCGGCCATGAGACATCGACAGTATTGTGACGTGTTCAGCAGGCTCCTATAGGCCACGCCTCAGATGCCAAGTGACGACGAGCGAGCCGTGATGACGTCGACAATTTTATACCCCTGTCACATGGGCACCCGTGAAGACCGTTTACCTCCCTCGTCTTTACGACAACGAAGATGCGGTCGGTGTCACACGGCCACCCTTAGTCAAACGAAGGTGAACGGAGCATTTCGCAAAAGACGTTCAACGATCTCCCTTCGCAGCGAAACGAGGTACTCTCGTCCTCACCAGTCTAGAGGTCAGAGAAAAATGTCGAGCACTAAGTGGCCGCAGTGAAAGAATAATACATTTTAGCAATAATAAACGTTCTTTCGTTGTAGTACTCATTCACAACGCATGTTTGTTTACAATATTTACGCCCGCTCAACACCGATGCCCTACACACCGTGCCTCGCGAGTCGGGCCGGCCGGCGCCAGCCGATCAACGTCATTATTAGCGCAATATCGCGCCACTTCCTCACGTCGTCCGCTGTGTCACTCATGGCTGAAGAACACAAAATGTGCACTCACGAGGCAAGGAAGCATAAGAACTTTCGTACCAGGCATGTACACAGGCAACAAAACAACTAAAAGCACAATGTGGCCAGCGTCACTAGCAGCATCGCTACATTTAGCAAATGCGTTTTTATTTGAAATTATTTTTAATGGTTTGTTAGTCGCATACCTACTTTATATTGCTTTTTTGTAAAAAACGCATAACGAGTATTCACAAAAAAATCAATAGAGTTAATTAGAATACTTTTCCGGAAATCAAACAGCGCCAGCTGAGTCCCCTCGCGGCAACTGTTACAACCTTGTCATTGCCGTGTGACACTGCCACAACTCCTTCTTCGTCGAACCCCCTAGGGGAGATTTACGTTGACGGTGTTCAACGGAGTTTGGTGGTGGCCGTGTGACAGGGGTATTAGTGTTGTCATGGCGGTGTCTCTAGCGGCGACGCCTCGCCTTCTGGCAACGGCTTCACTTGCTTTGTTTTGCTTATTCGTGTAGCGCATTCGTGCGAATACTGCGTTTTTGTTCGGCCACTCGGGTGATTTGTCGTGGAGTCATGAGCGCAAATGCGAATATTTATTTATTTATTTATTTATTTGTTTATTTATTTATTTATTTATTTATTTATTTATTTACAGAATACTGCGGTCGAAAGACCAAGCAGGGGGGGGGGCATAATTAAAAGTGATTCAGAATGTATTTTCAATAAAAAGAAGGTACAATAAATTTGAAGATATGATGTCAGGGTTTGACTAAGAAGGAAATAAGAAGCTAGCTTCGAATGAATAGCGCGTAAGACACGGAGACAAAAGATAGAGACGTAAACACCTGCACAACTTGCCGCACTTATAAAAAAAAAAGGATTCTCGGTGATTACGGCACACACATTTTGCATTGACGAAAGGCAATAAAATATCAGCAGTAAGTCAGCGCCCGTAGTGTCTACTACGTCAGTCCATGTGTTTCGTAGCGCTTCACCCTGAAAAGCCTTCCCAATATCCCAAAGGCAGCGGCCGGCAACATTTTCAGGTGACGTAGGTCGCGGGTTCGAATCCCGGCTGTGGCGGCTGCATTTCCGATGGAGGCGGAAATGTTGTAGGCCCGTGCGCTCAGATTTGGGTGCACGTTATAGAACCCCATCGGTGGTCGAAATTTCCGGAGCCCTCCACTACGGCGTCTCTCATAATCATATGGTGGTTTTGGGACGTTAAACCCCACATATCAATCAATCAACCTTTTCAGGCGAAGGGCCGAGTTTCATGAAACCGGCACGGCGGGGCCCGGATGGCAAAGAGAAAAAATTGGCGAAGTGACAATGAAGTGGAAAAAAGCGGAATAAAAATCGTGCTCATTTACAGCTCACACGTCACAGGGTCATAGTTTAAAAACATGGATTCCAATAAAAAAAAACCCTATTTGTGGCCAAAACTGACGTCTGTTTTCAAATAGGAGGTGACAAAGGAGCCGTCTAATACTGCTCCACGGGCTGCTAGTTTCCAAACCCTGCCTTAAGTAGATTGCCATAAAAAGCATAGACAGGCTCGAATGCATTTTGGGCAGGTGAGTCACGAGTCCACGCAACGAAAATCATCGTCACCATCATCATCCTAACTAGGCCCACTGTAGCACGGCAAAGGCTTCTCCCGTGTTCCACCAATCAACCAGGTCCTGTGTTTTTTGCTGCCACGCTATACCTGCAAACTTCTGACAATTAATCTTAACGACCAGCGGTTAGCCTGCCTTTACTCGCTACGGGCCCGGTCCTTTTTCATTTCTTCTTGATTTCAGCCATGATGTCCTCATTCACCGTTTGTTCCCTAGCCAATTCAGCTTTCTTTCTCTTAAGGTTACACCTATCATTTTCCTTTCCATCGCTCGCTGTGTCGTCCTCAATTTAAGATGAACCCTATTTGTAAGCCTCCAGATTTTCATTCCCTAGATAAGCGCCGGTAAGACGGAGCTGTTACTTCCCATCCTCTTGAGGAATAGAATAGACATAGAATAGACATAGAATTCATGTTTTGAGAATGATTGCCGAGCATGCTCCAAGATAGATTTTCATTAAGATGGCTTCTCTCTTTAATTTGCGTTAACGGGCACATTGCAGTGTTGGCACCATTCGGGGAACAGATATAAATGAAGCGCCAAAAAAAAAAACCGCACAGAGAGAGACATAAACGGCTCTGGTAATCTTTAGGCAACCAACTGCGCTCCCTGACGCAACCGTTGAAATGGCTTTCGTTAAAGCGCGCGTCATCGTCACGTGGCCTTTGCGCGGCGCTCTCTTTTCAGCAACGAATAACCGCGGGCGTGTCTGTGCTGTAGTATACGTCATCCACGCGAGGCGTACCCTTCGAGGGATCCCCTGTATATACTATATACCCGTTCGAGGGGTTTGAGCAACAGCGCTCGTTCATCAAATTTCCCGCTACGCACAGGCGCGTGGTGACGTGCGATTATTACACAACGCAACCTTATCCCACGCCGAGAGACTGCGCGCGATTTTTAAACGACGAGTGTATGAACGAGATAAAGAGGAAACGCGCGGCCGGGAGGTTATGGTGGCTTGTGTCGACATCGCAGTAGTCACGGTGGCATGAGCCAACTTTTTCGTTCGTAAAGCGTAAGTATAGGGGTAGGTCTCCAAGGAAAAAGTTTGTGGGAGAAGAGGAGGGGGTGAAACGGTGGAAAGGATAGCAGCTTGACAGAATAACGAAAGGCATTCAGAAGCCCTTAGAGCAGGTGTCGCAAACCCACGTCAGTTAGTGGGCCGTAATTAGGAAATTTGATTGCGCTGGGGCCGGGAGAGTAAAGGTGGAGCGATGGAGGCAGAAGGTGGTCGGAGGCGGATTCAGTGAAAGGTCTGATAACGCTGTCATTTGAGAGAATACGGCCCTTCCCAATCTTTTTATGGATCCTTTCCGATAGTAATTCAGCTTCAGTCCCCGAGAAACTTCGCTGCCGATCTACAGAGTGAGTGAAATCTGGACACCGATTCTGAGATATAGCTTTTGACGCACGGTTATGAGCCAAACATAGTGACTGCGTAAGCTGCCTTAAGAAAGACGTGGGGCGAAGGCAGCCATGTGCGGGCCGCGGACCACTCACGGACCACTTGAAAATTGTCCGCGAAAAAAAGATTGTAGGCCCCTACAGTTGTAGCAGCAAAGAACTTTTCATTACAGCCAGTTCAAAATGGAAGGTGGAGAACATTTCCCGCACAAGGAAGGAAGGAAGGAAGGAAAGAAGTAAGTAAGGAAGGAAGGAAGGAAGGAAGGAAGGAAGGAAGGAAGGAAGGAAGGAAGGAAGGAAGGAAGGAAGGAAGGAAGGAAGGAAGGAAGGAAGGAAGGAAGGAAGGAAGGAAGGAAGGAAGGAAGGAAGGAAGGAAGGAAGGAAGGAAGGAAGGAAGGAAGGAAGGAAGGAAGGAAGGAAGGAAGGAAGGAAGGAAGGAAGGAAGGAAGGAAGGAAGGAAGGAAGGAAGGAAGGAAGGAAGGAAGGAAGGAAGGAAGGAAGGAAGGAAGGAAAAGAACGGCGGGGAGGTTAACCAGCCTATAGGCAGCCGTTTCGCTACCCTGCAATGGGAGGGGGATGGGGGAGATGAAAAATAGAGAGTAGAAAGCAAACCATATTGCCTAATCAGCTCATCACGTAACAATATAGATATGCTGCCCAGCGCCGAAAATCAAAAATAATAGTGCAGTGCACTTTCCGCAGCTGGCTGCTGCACCACACAGTCGACGCAGAAAGAAGATGGGCCACATGAACAGCAAAACTATTGTGCCGTTGAAGTGACATGAAAGTAAGACAGCCAATTTGCCGCAACAAGTGACTGTATAGCAATAGGCCCAACAAACGATCACGTCGTATACACTCGGTGCAAAGAGGCATGGGAAAAGTTTATTTTGCACAGCAAGTAAGCATGATGCTTGATATGTGGGGTTTAACGTCCCGAAACCACGATATGATTACGAGAGACGCCGTAGTGGAGGGCTCCGGAAATTTTTACCACCTGGGGTGTGCACCCAAATCTGAGCACACGGGCCTACAACGTTTCCGCTTCCATTGGAAATGCAGCCGCCGCAGCCGGAATTCGATCCCGCGACCTACGGGTCAGCAATCGACTACCTTAGCCCCTAGACCACCACGGCGGGGCAGCAAGTAAACATACCCTACCGGCTACGCAGAAAAAAAAAACGCATGCGGTCTACCTCAGTTGCAACAATAAGCGGCCATACAATACAGGCTATAGTGTTGGGTAATGTTAATTAGCCTAAGTAATTTCAAACAATGTTTGCACACTATGGGACAGTATTGCAGTAGCGACCGGCTGCGGCGGCTGCATTTCCGGTAGAGGCGGAAATGTTGTAGGCCCGTGTGCTCAGATTTGGGTGCACGTTAAAGAACCCCGGGCGGTCGAAATTTCCGGAGTCCTCCACTACGGTGTCTCCTATAATCATATCGTGGTTTTGGGACGTTACACCCCACAAATCAATCAATCAATCAATCAATCAATCAATCAGTATTGCAGTAGCGAGTTCTTTCTCTTTTTTTCTTTTTGTTGAACGTTTGTTCACATTAAATGCGAGTCACCGTATAGGTTTATTTCCAATATGACGCATTATGCGCGACTGGTTTAGAGTATTGGTAGACGTACAACAAAAACGCTGAGAGTACCTCATTTCACTCACTATTTATAACTTAGCGCACATCCAATGAGCACATATAAACAAAATACTCAAAATGGTGTTTAACTCGCTATATCGCACACGAATTAAGACTCTCAGAAGTCTATTGCTTATTCATGTTGACGGCTGTAATTTACAAAGTGGTTGCGCATTTCTGTGCGAAAAAAAAATAAGACAAAGGCCAAAACTTGATATATGTGCCATGAAGGCATGGTAGGTCGACAAGCGTAAAGTTACGGTCGGCTGTACTGCACAAAGCAAGGAGCAAAAAATAATAAAATAGTAATAAAGAATAACAAACAGTTAATAATCACGCATACACAGAACAGTGCTGCTATAGACGTCACTGACAAAGACTGTCGCGTGGGGTCGTACACTTCAAAAACCTGAGAACCTCGAATAATGTCATCCGCATCGAGCTACAAAAAAAGATGAGATGATGAGAGTGGTCAACTTCGGAATGTTTAGCAACGTTCCATATTAGACGCCTAATTCATTAATCAGCACCACTTTTCATCGCTGTCAGTTGCAGCACTATAGTGGCGCTGCCACACTATAGCGCTATTTAAAACTTCGGCATGAATGATTCTGTCCCTCGTCTTCACTTTCGTTATTGTCAGCCTGAAGACAAAAGCGTTTAATGGAACTTAGTTGCGAACAATTCATTTAACGGCCGAGACTGCCGTGCCTGAAAAAGCCATCCGTTTTGAATTTGACGCCAAGAAAGGGTTGAACGAAACACCCGTAGCGGAAACAATGAAGGTTGCGCCTGGATAAGCGCAATGCTGTGCCAATCATTTTCTATCTATCTATCTATCTATCTATCTATCTATCTATCTATCTATCTCAGCTAAACTGATTACCGGAACGCTGGTGTGCAAAATCGAACTCGAGCCCGCGTAATCTGAATCATTACTCATGTTAACCAAGCGACACTTACGGCCAGCGCCGGCGCAGTGGTCTAGCAGCTAAGCTTCTCTGGTGCTGACCCGCAGGTCACGGGATCGAATCCCGGCTGCGGCGGCTGCATTTCCGATGGAGGCGGAAATGTTGTAGGCCAGTGTGCTCAGATTTGGGTGGCCGTTAAAGAACCCCACCCAGGTGGTCAAAATTTCCGGAGCCCTTTACTACGGCGCCTGTCATTTTTTTTATTGATATAATGTATAAGGAGATGTTGGCGCACCATTATGGCGCCGGCTACTCCTAAGCCGTTGAGTGAAACTTGAACATAACAATATAGTGGTTTTGGGACGTTAAACCCCACATATCAGATCATCAACTCTACATATTGCCATTTCTCAAGTTTTGTTATCGCCCCAAAACACTACACAATTCTCAGCGCAAACCGCGCCTGCAGTTTTCGAGAAGCTTCCGGACTTGAGTAGATCATTTCGATAAGATCACGCCCACTCTGCGTATTCTGGAACCTACGCCACCGCCAGCGATAACGCTAGAACGTTCGATGGCAAGAGTATAAATGCCGACGCAAGAGTATAAATGCCGCTTGTCAGTATAGTTGATCGACGGCCGATGCTCCATTCACTGCTATCTGTGCAAGACTGCTACTGTAATCAGACTTTCCATTTACCGGGCACAGGTTCGCCCAAATAAACAGTTATATCCCAACGCAAAGTATCCTGTCTTCTGCACGTCACGACCCCGTGACAATATCAATCAATCATCCAATCAATCAAGATTCATATGACCCTATCAATTGATATGCCTTCATGAGAACAATTCCACCTGACATCATGAGTGCCCCATGCAATCAACCAGTGTACTACCCCATGTCATGTGAGAACTATTGCTAACCAGAACGTGCTGTTGGGCTAGACGGTTCATGCTGAAGAAATGCTAAAGGAACACTAAAGAGCGAAACCATTTTTCGCGTATTAGTAAAGTGCAATTTCACAACGCCTGACACAGCACCTTTCCCGGGACACGACGCCTAATAAGCGAGAAACCTCGCGAACAGAAAATGGGCTTGGCGACGCCACCGTAAGATTGCCGCGCCAAACACTGTGACGTCATCGATTTTTGAAGGCGTCTTCTGGGTCCTACGTAGCTCCCAATCGACTAAAATGAAGCACATTGCAATACGTAGGTGCCAGAGACATAGCACACGAAGCTTAGGAAAATTTCATCGAGCCGATGCCACGAAAATGCCAAAACGACATCTTAAAATTTCCGACTTCACGAGCGGAGGTCTTGGCGCGAAATTTAAACTAAACGTCAACCTTTTCTTCGCTAACAGTGAACTTCTGGTAGTTAAACATGTGGTATTAGCGTTCTCGGAGTGATGTTTGTTAATCTAATTAAGGTCATTGTTCCTCTTTAGTGGCTGTTTAAGGACGCAACCCACGTAAACAAAGGGAAAAAAGATAAGCGTCTACAGGACAGGATAAGAGCTCTCTCCACTATTCCTCCATCCTTTTTTTTTTTTAGCCTACATCGGTTGCATCCTTAACATTTCTTCATTATGTCAGAACATGCATGTTCCCATCGGACATGGGAAGCATCCGGTGCAGAGTGCGTGGTAATTCGGCTTCGTTCAGAAAACAAATACGTTTCAAGTGTTTCGTCGCTATCGCTTACTTAATCCTCTCCATAACGGTTCTGTTTCCACAGCTTCGAAGTTCAAACTGTATGCTAGGTCGATTGCAACCAGAGCGGCCACTGCCACTTATAATAAGCGAATTTGGGCCTCTTTTTTTCTTTCGCTATGTCTTTTTTTTAGTGAAATGTAAAATAATCGAAGGAGTTTTCATCACCGTTACTTGGCGACGGCTACTCCTTTCCACTTGATTGGTACAAATAAAGAAAATAAAAAAGCAATAGCATATACACATATACACAGTCCACTTGCAGAACTTCCCAGTCACTTGCGCCGCTTTTTTTGTTCTGTCTGTTTGCATTCTTTCAGCAGGTGTAGCTATTTTAGAAGTCATAACGTTCATCAATAGCGCGTTTGCAGCTAACTAATAACGAGTTTAACGGTTACTTCGAGTAGATAGGTGATGAAGTGAGGCATGCGTTGGGGGAATGAGTAAGTAACGATAATCACGAACTTACATACGCCCTTTCAACCGAATCGACACTATACCCTTGACCCAATGTTGAAAATCAGATAATCTGCTTTTGCTGATATTTTCCCATATTTTCTATGTACAAAATAATTAAAGTTTTTTTTCTTGTCTTCTCACTTCCGTATTCGAGGGCCATTTTTTTATTATAACAGTTTCTTTGAGAATGGGAAAACGCGATAAATTTCCGCTTGGGATCCTTCGCGAGAGCCGCACAAAGTTTTTTTTTATTATTATCTTTTTTTTTGGGGGGGGGGGGGGCGTATTACGGTGTCGGCGGTGGCGTCGTCGGTTGCGAGTGAAAAATCATCTTGTGCGTGACCAAAAAATCTAGAAAAATGCACCTAAAATAAATATCGAAAAATCCCGAGTCCGAGTGAGGATCGAGCCTGAGTTTTTTTATTAGTGGCAAGGAAGTGTTCTACCACAGCGCCAGGCGTCTGCTTGAAAATGGAGTGAAAATAACTTCCCCAGCTTGAAAATGCAGTCAAAGTAACTTGCATTGTTTATAAACGCACGCGTCCTGAACATACGCTTCACAATACAAACATGCAATATCGCAGTAATAATGCGTGGTACAAGCGTACACATCGCGATCGGGCGTCAGAACATGTAGTTATCACGACTTCATAGTTCAAGACGCACCACACGATACCAAAGGTACACACTTTACTGCGCCTTTGTCCCTTAACACCACGTAGCGGGTGTGAATAGGGAGCTCGAAAAGGTGTCACGCGCGCGATTACCCGTCGTTTAACGCAGGATACCCATTACGCAGAATTGCTGACCCGCAGGTCGAGGGTTCGAATCCCGGCTGCGGCGGCTGCATTTCCGATGGAGGCGGAAATGTCGAGGCCCGTGTGCTCAGATTTGGGCGCACGTTAAAGAATCCCAGGTGGTCAAAATTTCCGGAGCCCTCCACTACGGCGTCTCTCATAATAATATGGTGGTTTTGGGACGTTAAGCCCCACAAATCAATCAATCAATCATTACACAGAATGCAGCCGCATGCGAAAGCCGTACTGACGCAAGCCATTTTGAACTCGGTACGCACTAGGAATAGGATATTGCTATCGCGTTCAACTCTCAAAAGGCGAAGCTTAAGGGTCTCACTTTTTTTTTTTTTACAACGAAAGTTGTTACGAGATCAAAACACCGGTCACGCGCGGCGCCGTAGTTGTCCGCCGCCGCCGGAGTCCGTAACCAATATCCAATAACAAAAAAAAAATGGCAGCATATCCACGGAGTGAATGATGGGGAGTGGGGCGAAGCATTCGTCCGTCCATTCGTTCTTGCTTCCGTCCGTTCCTGCGTACGTCTGTGTAACCGTCCATGCGTCCATCCACCCGTCCGTGCGTGCGTCTGTTCGTGCGTCCATCCATGCATCTGTCTGTGTGTCTCTTCATCCATCTGTTCAGCACTCCAAGTACCACCATCTCGCATCTTTTCATCATATATTCTCCATATAGAAGCACTGCCATCCAGCGGATATTTCAAGGACTAAACGGGGGGTGGCACATGCACACTTTCTTACGGCTTGCGCTTCGGGTTTACTTCTCACCTTTAACCACCTCGAGTTCATGGTATATACTGCAGTAGTTCACTGTATTCATGGCTATGCGGCCCAACGCTCGCTAAACCTTTCTAAAACCACCCAGCGAGTATAACGTAGCAACCCTTTCTTGTCAGATCGTGCTCAATGTACATGCCAATAGCTGCTAATGGGGATCGCAGCGTGCGCGTCACCTAAAGGCCGAATGCTCCTGTCTCTCATTCCCCCGTAGCAGCCATTGGCATGTACATTGAGCACTATCTTTTATTGTTCAACAACGCACAGAAGAAATCTCTCACCGGAACCACCTTGGAGGTCAAAATCGTAAGGACCGCTATTTCGGGTATGTGCCACTGGTGGCTACGTACTACGAGGGACGCTCAAGCCACGTCATAAGGAGCTTCGCCCCTAAAACACCACACACAATTACCCGAGTCCGCTGCGTGTCATCTCGGTATCCTACCACTCAGCCACGCCAGTGATTGGTACTCGTTCCTAAATTGGCCTTAGGCAGGCCAATGGGGAAAAAAATTGCCCGCAGCTTCCCTCGGGGGAACACTGAGGAGGATGCGGAGCATATAATTGGTTAACGGGGTGTTAAAGTGCGACTTACTTGGGTCGATGGCTAAATTGGTTAACGTGGTTGTAGGAGGTGGTGTTAAATGAGTGAACACGTACACACGTATGCGAAAGGGCGGCGCTGGTCGAAGGGACGTCGATCATTGTGTTTGTGGATTCGTTGGAATTCATTTCACTGCGACCTTGGACGTCGACGCGCCGTACAAACCAACCGACGAGCGGCAACTGAGCGAGCGAGCGCCGACCTTGAGTATATATACAGCGCGACGGCGCATGCACTGTCAGCTGTCGAATGTTCGAGAAGGGGGAGAAGCGCAACGGCGCATGCGCGCGCGTCAGCTGCCGATGTTCTCGAAGCGTGACGGCGCATGCGCGCTACATTATACAGCTAGCGAATGTTCGTGAAGAGGAGAAGCGCACGCGGTGTGTAGAGGAGGAAGGGTGCGCAGATGGTGGAGGAGTGAAGCGCGCGCGGTGTGTAGAGGAGGAAGGGATGCACAGATGGTAGAAGAAGGAGGAGGAAGCTTGCGGACGGCGCCGCACTACAAGCCTCGAGTATTAGATGCTCCGCATCTAAAAACGCGTTATTATGAGTAATAAAGCGTTTTAGAACATCAAAGAAACAGCCAGGCGTGAGGCAATGCGAATTGCGTAACGAGTGGGTCGTCCGATGCTACAACTGATTAGAAAATGTGCTCTTGATTCCCTATCAACTGTGGCGCATACCCACTTCAGACATGTTTCTTTATCGTCGTCAGCCACTGCATAAAACATTTGAATAAAAGTGTGACGGATACCACGCTTTTCCAAAGAATGACGAAGGATAGCATAGTGAATGCTGGCCTACTACACAAGAATTATGATTATGGCGTAGTGGGTACCCAGAGGTGAGCTTGTAGTAGCTTTCCAAGAAGTGTTTAGAAAAGGCTCTGAAAGGCCGCCCTTCTGTATAGCTTTCGCTCTGACTGTTCTGCGTATTCCGCGCAGGCTTGTTGTTGTTTTTTTTAATGCGAAGCATTTCTTTGCGGACTTTGAGCGTATCTATCTATCTGTCTGTCTGTCTGTCTGTCTGTCTATCTGTCTATCTAGCCACCTACGACTTTTAGCTCTCCTGGCCGTTTCGATAATGGTATCGATACCAAACTTGGTATGTCATAACATGACTGTATGAATAACATATTTGACTAATCATAACATGTAAATCATGACATGTATGTCATGAATGTAATGATTTACTTTTCATGGTCCTGCCACTCTTGCGGTGGTTTCATTCACATGGCATGTTGCAACACTGGTATGGTATGACATGACTGCATGGCGAACACAAGTGACAAACCCTAACATAAAAATCATAACTTGCATGTCATGTAACAACATGACTACGTGCCACATTGATGATGCACTCGCGGCCGTTTCGCTAACTTCACATATACTAAATTTGGTATTACGTGACGCCAATGGATGACGAAGGTGTGTGACTGGTGCAAACATGATAATCATGAGATGCGTGTCATGTGAGAACATGACTACATGCCACAGTCAAGACGCCAATATATCTTGACATGACGCGGTGCGCGTGCTCGCCGGCGTTCATTTCGTCGCGTCACGCCGGCGTTGCCACGCCAGGCGCCGGTCCTGTCATATATACTCGCAGGCGCGCACCACGTTGCGTTGCTTTGACGCATGCGCATTTCAGCGTGTCCGGCGTCCCACCGTCACAAAAAATTGCCCGCAGCTTCCCTCGGTGGAACACTGAGGAGGATGCGGAGCATATAATTGGTTAATGGGGTGTTAAAGTGCGACTTACTTAGGTCGATGGCTAAATTGGTTAACGTGGTCGTGAAATGGGGTGTTAAATTGCGACTTACTTGGGTCGCTGGCTAAATTGGTTAACGTGGTTGTAGGAGGGGTGTTAAATGAGTTAACACGTACGACACGTATGCGAAAGGGCGGTGTTTATTTATTGCGACGAACTTTGACCACGATGGCTTTTTGGTCGGTAAAGTGAAGAGTGAGTGGTCCTCTTGTCGACGCTTACGTTTCAAAGCGGCCGAATCCGGTGCTGCTGCTCGACGCTGACGTCTCTCAGCGGCTTCACGTTCTCTAAGTTGAGAATCTTCCGCTCGACGCCGACGTTTACGTTCGGCGTCGCGAGCTCTTCTCCGCGCTGCCTTGTCTTCGGACGACGACTTGGTTGCGGTTCCGCCAACACTTTGGCCGGCGCTGGTCGAAGGGACGTCGATCATTGCGACCTCGGACGTCGACGCGCCGTACAAACCAACCGACGAGCGGCAACTGAGCGAGCGAGCACCAACCTTGAGTATATATACAGCGCGACGGCGCATGCACTGTCAGCTGTCGAATGTTCGAGAAGGGGGAGAAGTGCAACGGCGCATGCGCGCGCGTCAGCTGCCGATGTTCTCAAAGCGCGACGGCGCATGCGCGCGCGTCGGCTGCCGATGTTCTCGAAGCGTGACGGCGCATGCGCGCTACATTATACAGCTAGCGAATGTTTGTGAAGAGGAGAAGCGCACGCGGTGTGTAGAGGAGGAAGGGTGCACAGATGGTGGAGGAGTGAAGCGCGCGCGGTGTGTAGAGGAGGAAGGGATGCACAGATGGTGGAAGAAGGAGGAGGAAGCTTGCGGACGGCGCCGCACTACAAGCCTCGAGTATTAGATGCTCCGCATCTAAAAGATGGAGACGCAGTGTTGTCTAAGCGACGCATCGGCGCGAAATGGAGCATGTCGCATTTCCTCATAACGTTTTGCTGATTTTCAGATCTTCAAGGGACATCTCCACATTTCTCATTCGTGCTTCGCATGTTATCGATTCCCATTGTACGTGAGATCTGCCAGTTTGTGTGTGTGTGTGTGTGTGTGTGTGTGTGTGTGTGTGTGTGTGTGTGTGTGTGTGTGTGTGTGTGTGTGTGTGTGTGTGTGTGTGTGTGTGTGTGTGTGTGTGTGTGTGTGTGTGTGTGTGCGCGCGCGCGCGCGCGCGCGCGATTTGTCGCTTGTTAGGTCAATAGCATCTGCATGACAACCATGCTTGTAACTTGCAGCGCATTCCACGTTACGTTTATAGTGCGAAAAATTTGAATAACTTTGTGTTTTGTGTTTTTGTACGGACCCAATCAATTAGGTTAGTAAAAGGCATGCGCTTTGAGTGAAATACACTAAAACTATTGCATCTTTTGATGCCAACCCTTTTAAATTAAACAGATGTATATCGTGAAAGGCATCTTTACAGTTCAGAACAACGGGAGGTTCGAATGACATACGAATATTAAACGTGCATGTGACGACTGTTTCCAAATTCTTAGCAACATTCCTTGAAAGGCTGTTTTTCGTCGTTATATTATGTCTAAGAAAAAAAAATGTTCTATGTTCTATTGAAATGTTATTAATGCTTGTAACACTAATTTTTTAAAGAGCTTTTGTATCGACGTTGTTAAGGCCCGAGCATTGTTTTTGTCGATGCGGCCTCGTGCAGTGTTGCGGCCCAAGGGACGGCTTTCAGCGCTTCCATATTAGAGTACCGAGTACTCTATATCGTTGACCACTCTCTCCAAACACATTCGTTGGCTCGTGCTACGGCGCGGACATAAATTTTTGTCGATGTGGCCTCTTCAAGTGCGAGGCCCACGGGACGGCTTTCAGTCCTGCCATAGCGAGTACTCTAAATCGTGACAGCTGCAAGCAGCTCTCCCATATTGTAGTGCATAATTTCGAAACACAAATGGGACCCGGAAATGAGGTTCCGCATGTCCCCTAAATTGAAACGGCAACTCACAAGTATGATCCACCACATTTGTCTTGGTGTAGCGTACACCAGACGATAGTTATAGCGCCAGAACAAAATGACGACACAGAGACAAGAAGGACACGAAAGACACGAGCGCTTCTTGTCTCTGTGTCGTCATTTTGTTCTGGCACTATAACTATCGTCATGCCATACCAACTAGCCCAAGCTGCCACCCTTCTAAGTTACACCAGACGTTACGCACATATCATCGGTCGCAGTGACACCGGTCCTAATTGTGAACACTGCGATGTGCCAGAAACACTTGAGCACATATTTTGTGTCTGCCCAGCATACGCACGTGAACGACAAACACCGATTTCTTCTACTGAACTATATCGCAGTAGGTCATTAAGTGATGAGACCATGTTGGGCCCTTGGCCAGACACCAACAGTGCAACTGCGGTCACAAGAGCAGTTATAACCTTTTTGGAAACAACTGGACTATGTGCGCGGCTATGAAATGTGTCTCAGCTAGAAAGAACACTACATACTCACCTCTCTATCTCACCATCGTCATTCATTAATCTTTCTTTTCCCCTTTCCCTTCCCCCAGTGTAGAGTAGCAGGTTAGAGCAAGCTATCGCTCAGGCCGACCTCTCTGCCTTTCTGTAAATAAACTTACCTCCTGCTCCTCCTCCAAACACGTCATCGGCTCGACAGGGGTTGACGTACGCACACAGCAAGCATCTACAATCCCGTGGTTGATTTCTCGTCCATTTTATTATCGGAGCTTTTTGAACTCGGAGAAGCCCCCTTAGTCTTGAGATAAATAAACAACTTCAATCGAAGCGGCAAGTGTAAGAGCAGTTATATCCTCTCCACTAGATGGCAGCTAAGAGTTTTTTGGTCTTTACTTGGGCCTAGAGTTTACTCTACTTGGGTCCTAGCGGCATTTTCAGCTTCCCTGATCACTTGTGTAGCATGGTCCTGGACGTTTCGGCTAAGCACGTCCGACAAAAATTATCGTAATGAAAAAGCACCCACTCTCCTGGTCTCCTCTTTGGTACTCTTCGTGTCCTGCTTCCCACCCACCCAGCGCACACTATAGCCGATTCCCGCCTCAAAAGCCGATTCTTGCACGCAGGTTTCCTTTCCGTGCAGGGTGCGGCGGCCTGGAATCGATGTTTCGCTCCGGCCGACACTTTCACGCGTGACGCTAACCTATTTAGCGTACGCCCGTGTACACTGCACCGTACCCGTCTTTCCTGGAAAAAAAAGGGAACTGTTTGTGACGTGCGCTGGGACATGATTTGATCAGCGAAGCTGGGCTGGTCGGCCGGACGCCCGAGGTAAATAAACCTGCGCCCGCCCAGAAGATATAGATCAAAGGAGCCACCCGTCATTGTTTCGCGCGTATAAAATGTAGATAATGCGCTCAGATGAAAGATAAACACCGAGCGCCGGAGAAGACGAATCGATGCTCCGGAGGCCGCGAATAAATCTTGATCGAAGCTCTGCCCTAGCTCGCAAGGTCGATAACTCACGTGCCGCACCGGCGCCGAGACTTGTCTACAAACGCACAACGCGTGGTCTGCCGCCTCACTTCGATAAAGGAAGCCTCTCGTTGGGCTGAGTGCAACAGTCGCGTCGACCACAAACGCTCCACTGACTGGTGTTAGTGGTTAGAAAAAGAAGGCGCCTAACTTATGCAGCCCGGTAGCGAGAACGGCGCAGCACCTATCCACTGGCTGCGAACGAACTCCCGGGGTTACGAAGATGTTCGTAGCCTATACCATTTGCCGTGCGTAGCGTATAGCTCTCCTCGCGTGGTCTTGACATGCGGCTGGGGCTGACAGATAGGGTAAGCAGGCGCGCCTGGTGTGGCGAGGGTAAGGCCGGGTGGAGAGCGCGTTTAAAAAGCAGCATTGCCACTTTTCGGGCATTTTGGTAATAAGTGAGAGCGAGAGAGATCCAAGAAGAGGCAGGGATGTTAACCAGACGCAAGTCCCGTTTGCCAAGACAGACAGACAGACAGACAGACAGACAGACAGACAGACAGACAGACAGACAGATAGATAGACAGATAGATAGACAGATAGATAGACAGATAGACAGCTAGATAGATAGATAGATAGATAGATAGATAGATAGATAGATAGATAGATAGATAGATAGATAGATAGATAGATAGATAGATAGATAGATAGATAGATAGATAGATAGATAGATAGATAGATAGACAGACAGACAGACAGACAGATAGATAGATAGATAGATAGATATAGATAGATAGATAGATAGATAGATAGATAGATAGATAGATAGATAGATAGATAGATAGATAGATAGATAGATAGATAGATAGATAGATAGATAGATAGATAGATAGATAGATAGATAGATAGATAGATAGATAGATAGATAGATAGATGTGGTCCTTCAAGTGCACAATTTCTGCTTCAACTTATGGACGGGAACATGCAACACGTATAAACGCCAGTTACGTTTAGTTAACGGAAGTTCTTTAAGTCCACTTGAGCGTTTCTGCGTGCCCTACAATACCATTTAACCACATCGCGAACGGGTAACTTCATTCACCCCAAACCTTCAACTTTTCTTGACTGGCGTTAATTCACTATCCAATTAACCCGACAGCCGTGTAATCTGACTAAACGAGAAACGTTTCAATTTAAGGTCATTCACTTGGAAAGAACATATTCTGGTTTATTATCCCATGTAACAGATTGTGTGTGTTTTTTTTTTGTTAGTGTTTATTACAGTCCACTTTGCAGGATCCCAGGCTACTGGGAGCTTGAGATTGAAGAGCGGGTCATTCGACCCACGTATCATTTCAACATTTCAACGTTATCGTTTTGAGCAAGCTACAGTAATGTTGAAGATGTCGTTAACGTCAGCTAGGTTCTCTTTCTTTAGAGTAATACATATAGCACCACTCAGCTTGCTTAAAAGAACGAAGAGCTCTAGGTCTGGTGTCAAGCGAGTAGAATTTTAATACGTTTTGTTACATAAGTTTAGTACGTTTCTGTATATTGGTATCAATGATTGATGGAGATCGAGTTTAAACCTAAAATTCATCATAACGTAGAATTGTAGAAAATAGACTATGGTGCGAAAATTTATAACACGGTTTTTTTATTGATTGGGTGATTGATATCGAGCTTGGAATCTAAATACTGACACGATGTAAAAATGTAGAAAGAACACCAGAGCACGGCACTCTGTCTTTCTTGAATAATTGACTAAAATAGAGTTTAGAATCTGAAAACTATGACAACGTAAAAACATATGAAAAGGGTGAGAATAATACGCGGTGACTTATGTATGTATGTATGTATGTATGTATGTATGTATGTATGTATGTATGTATGTATGTATGTATGTATGTATGTATGTATGTATGTATGTATGTATGTATTAATATCTAGTTTAGAAATGCGAAAACAAAACACCTATGGGCAGCAAAGCAATTTATTGTGTTTCTTGTTTGATTTTATTTATTTATTTATTTTTATCGTACGATCAATCAGTCAACCAGCCTCCTCGACCCATCTAAAAACAACCCCAACAATAGCGGTTACGAATGCCGACATTATGCGCTGGTCGTGGACCATACCGTCCTGCATGTATTTTCTGCCCACGCGAAACGACTGAAACAATACGTGGGTTCAGCTGAAAGATTGACTGCGATACGGCCGTAGCATATTTGCATATTCCAAGTGGCTCATGTAGAATAATATAAACGTAATTAACCCTATGCGGCACGCACCGTCGTCGACTGCTCACAAACGCGTGACATTTACATAAATTGATGCCAGAATTCTGAAGACCGAATTCAGGGTATGTGGGGAGTCACGATTAATTATATTATATTTACCGCAATATCACGTATTTACATACTTAAAGCAACTTACAGCATGTTGGCGTACTCACATAATAAGAATTAATTGCTAACATTACTAATTGTCTGAGTGTGCAGTAATTTGATTGTGTCTTTCTTGATAAGCCGAATCGAACGACCTTACTCAAATTACGTGCGATAGTTATCTGTTGGCACGGAGCATTCCTAAAAAGAAAAAAATCACATTTTTACCACAAGGACGAATCAATGTCGCGATAAAAACAAATTGTAACGTTATACTCAGTACGCTGGTATTTGTATCCAGTCTCGCGTAACTCCACATAACGCTGGTGTATGGTAATATGGCCACGCCAGGGATGCCTGCCGAAATAACGCACGCCAGCGATCGTGACCGCACCTTTTTAACGGGATAGCGTTAGAGAGCTCGTGTCGCAGAAAACCCGCCGTCGGCCCCGTTGATTGTGAGCGAAAAATCGTCTGTGCGTCTGTGAGCGAAAAAGCAAGTTACAGAGGTCGCCGCGGGAGGCCGCTACTTGTTCGCGCGTGCGCACGCGATCACACTGAGAAAGCCGCGCATTCGAAGAAAAAAATTGGCCCCGTATCTGCATGTTACACTGCAAATGTCATCGAAAGGCGATAGCCTTGGGTATGGAGAGAGTGAACAAAACGTTTATTTGATATTCTGCGCAAGAAAATCGGTGAAGGGTATTCTGGAGCCGCTGCGTTAGAGTGTCTCGAGCGTGCAGCGGAGGCGAACGAGCGCATCAAGTCACGTCACACGTGAGACATGAGCGCTATCTGGCAGTTATCTTGGAAAACGGAGCGCGTGTGCCCTGCGCGCATGCCTCGAAGGTGATAAGGTGTAGAATGCAAGGCGACGGGTAGGTGCCACCACCGTGTCGTCTTAGCAAAGCGTTGGAAACACTTGCCTTTTGGTGCAAGCGTTGCATGATCAGCGCAACGTGATAAACGATACGGTCCTTAGAATGACTTATGTATGCCTTTTCTATTAAGAGACACACATACAGAATATTGACGTGTTAAATATATGTGCAATAATTGCTTCTTAATTGACAATCGCACAAGTATGAACTCTGAATATTGAGCAGTATTGGTGGGCGCTGCAAATGGGGTCGACCGTTTGGAGAATCTTTTGGCCACTTTGGTGCCGTTGGAGGTACCGTTAAGAGCGGATAAACAGGCAAATGGGCAGACAGACAGACAGACAGACAGACAGACAGACAGACAGACAGACAGACAGACAGACAGACAGACAGACAGACAGACCAAAACTTTTGCGTCGAAGGTCCCCAAGAAAGACTATCATCCTAAAAAAAAAAGTCACGAGGCACGGTAGTTTATTTGCCCGGCCACCCCTCCCTGCTCAGCTTCCAGCGCTTTCGTCGGAACGAGAGAAGAAATAGTGCAATTGCAGCATGCGACAAACCTTTGCAACTCCACTCGCACTGGACGGATTTTTAGAATTTTTGCAGCGTTGAATTCGTGAGGCAATAAGCTCTCCTAGTGAATTCATTTCATGGTTACTTGAAAAAGTGTTTCAGGGCCCCTTTAACGCGTTTTGTTCGACAGGAGTCACGACGAAAACCAGCCCATTCGGCTATTCATAGGCGCATTTGGTAAGCCTCAAACTACGTCGTAAAAGGCCAGGACAGTGCAGCCATCGTCGCTAAAAACACACAGCAACTTTCAAACAGCTATGAAAATGGACAACTATGTCCATCTAGCGGAAAACATACCATGCCTTTCCAGAGGCGTTGATCAAGCAAACAGCAAACGCTAGATATTGTGCTGCTATCTGTGAGGCATTGTGAGACTCCTTATGGCCTCCGAGATGGCAAGCGCGCGGCGTGTATCTTGGAGGCCATGCGACTCTTGCTTTAAATAAAATAAAAACCTGTATGTACCATTTGCGTGCACACACTGGTACAATCTACTGTGTGCGTGTGTGTGTGTAACAAACCACATTAATAAGTGTGCACATAGCGGTTGAAGGGCGCGCACTAGGGGCCGGATTTCGCTATCGCGTTCAGTTCTTAAAGGCAAAGCTTAAAGGTCCCCCAATTTTTTTATCGAAGTTCAGAAGTCATTTTTGGACGCAAATGATGTTCTTTAGAAAGCCCTTCTTTTTAGGGGGGAAGGAGGAGGGTGGGCTGAAAACCGGTTGTTTCTAAAGTGAGCAGTCAAAGAACCCCAATCTTTTTTTGACCTCCTTGATGACCGTGCATCCCAATCAAGCTCTTTTATACGTTCCATGGTTACGGTCAATTCTTGTTTTTAAAAAGAAAGAAAAAAATACTTTCCCGAACGAAAGCCAGAATGTTTGCTGGAGTGGTCGGCATGTTATCACCTTGGGAAAGAAAAAAAAAAACGGCAGATGCTATTCACTGTGAAAGTAGACTGCAGGCGAAGCAATGAGCGACTTCCGTTAATAAATCAGTATCAATCCGCGCTTTGTGTCCCGCTCTCTCTGTGTCCCATAAGTTTGCGCTGCCAGTGTTTCACAATGAGTCAGTGAGGAGCTACCCATGCAACACTTTCTGGCTTTTAGCTATATCTTCCTATGTGAATCGGCGTCTTTGTGTGCAGTTGTAGGTCTTCTTGTTCTCCGTAGTTCGGTGCTTATCGTGGGCTAATCAGCGTTTGACGCAAAGTGCGGTTAGACGTTTTTTTCTTCTTTTTTTTTCAACGTCATAACGAGGTATTTCGGTTCAGACGGCTAACTTCTTTCTTCACAAATGTCCAAGGGAGGAGAAACACCTGTTGCTACAGTCTCCTTTCAACATATCGAGCTCTCTTCGCTTTTCCCTTCAAACTTTTACAATTTCTTCAAAACTAATGCATACTGCAACAAAGCACACGGAATTCGTGACACGATTCTACGTCGACAACCAATCGATATATCAACAGTACCTTGCACGCACTTCTGAGTATATTTATGGAATTTTACAGCCCGTAAATTTCAGCAAGCAGTAAATTAGGTCCTCCTATTATTGACAGCGTTTATTTTCAGTTAACACTAACCTGTCAACACCACACGAAGTGACAGACAACGCAAACCGCTAAATTGGCAGGGGAAGTTAATTGTTACGCCTACATAATTGAAATGTCGAAACTACGTTGGGCGGGGCACTTCACGCGCAGCGCCATGAATCTACGTTCGGCACTGCTGAATGTTGATGACCACATATGCTTAGTGTTTGTACGTTTCGATTATCCACGATGGTTTAAGTTCCTCCGTGTGATTTCCTTGCTTGACTGTCTGTCATTTCGTCTGCTTTTGAGCCACAAAATTCGGGAGATCTTGCTGCATTGATGATGATGATTATAATAATAATAATAATAATAATAATAATAATAATAATAATAATAATAATAATAATAATAATAATAATAATAATAATAATAATAATAATAATACAGGAAGAACTACATAGGCAAAATATCTAGTTTATGACGCCCCAAAACCAAGATATGATTATTAGAGACGCGCCTCTACCACTTCGGCTCCGTCAAATTGCGCCCAGCGCGGCCGTGGATCGAACCCGCCACTTGTATCGGAAAACATTGATTGATTGATTGATATGTGGCCGACAACATTTCCGCTCCATTGTATCGGAGAACAGGAGCAAGCGTTAAGCATTGTGTCTGCATGCGTGACGCACTGTATACTTGTTATTTATTTCTTTGATCACTGCGGGCGATTCGCCTTCTTAACAGTTTCCTTCTTTTTTGCCGGGAACCGTACTTCCTTCCATCCACGCGCTCGAAAACGCAACAACGCAGTTGCCGCGCGCGAAAAACGACGGTCATGCGTTCATAGCCAGGCAGCAACGAAATGCGGCAACTTGAAATGATGAGCGGCATGGATAAAATAACAGATCGTCGTACCATATTGTCACCGATTCCCGGTTTCTTTTTTTTTTTTTCATTCTGCTTATTGTACACGTCAGATGAGTCGTCATCATCTGGTACATCCCATAATAAATCATTCCTAACAGTGATTCCAGTGAATAGAAATTAATATATCTGCTCTGTTTTATAAACATTTAATTGCTAGCTTGTGAATTAACATGGAGACGTCAGCTTACCTGGCACTGTACTAACACACAGAGTTCCTTGAAATAAGGAAAGCCTGAGAAACAATCCAATAGTGCTCGTTATTTATTATTAGTACTACAGTAGTGCAGAAGTTTGCGTAGACTGAGATTCCTCCCATGTTAGATAGTTTTAAAATAGCTTAACCTGAGTTAACGTCAGCGTCGAAAAATGCCAACTCCAAACTTTGCGCGCCTATTACTGAACTGAACTGAACTGACCTGAACTGACTGACCTGAACTGACTGACCTGAACTGACTGACCTGAACTGACTGACTGACCTGAACTGACCGACTGACTGAACTGACTGACTGACAGCTGTCGCGCTTGTCGTTGTCGATGTAGTCGGAAAATGCAAAGCATTGACCAAGTACTCAGGATGTTAGGTTGAAAAACTGTTTATTGATCAAGCTGACGCGTGCCGAGGTATGTTTCTTCCATGACAAACGTATCAAAAAGGAGCACCAGGGCCATCGGGTGAATTTTCTTGTCGTATTTCTTCAGTGGAGGACACGCCCGCCACTTGTAGCGCCACATGCGGTGGTTGAAGGCCTCGTCATCTGGAAACACCTCGTTGTTTGAGAGCACAATGACGGGTGTCCTGGAAATGGTCTGGTCAGCAGTGTACTTGACAGCCACCGAGTCTACGTCACCACCAAAAATTTTTTTGACAGTATCGAAAGCGGATGACTCACAGTTTGGCTCGTTCCATACCAGGATGCGACGGCCCACGGTGTCCTGTAGTGGAAAGCTAGTGTAGCGGTTAAAGTTGCGAATGGTACCGCGGTTAATGTAAAATGAAAGAACAGGATCGAAAAAAAAAGTTTTTGCCTGCACTCGGAGGGGACACGATTTCCATGCAATTTTTTTTTTCGGGATCGCCTTCTCGACCAGGCTGTACAAGTTGTTGACAAAAGCCGACACTTCCTCGTGGATGCCGTGAAACTGAAAGTTTAAAAGTTCCATCATGGCATCAAACGACGCGGGCACATCCATGTAAAAGGTAGCGAGGTTGCCATGTGGGGCGTCAAAGAGTGGCTGCGTGTTCTTGTACATTTCAATGAAGTCGAGGGTGGAGTACGAACACATCTCATCGTTAAACACTTGAATGGCGCGTTGAAGGCGCTTGTCGTCCAGGCGAATAAATCGAAATACCGGGTCGGCCAGCCACTTGGGGGTGCGCACAATGTTGGTCAACGGCGATACGGGGTTTTCGCGTGGCCAGTCGTAGATGGATTCTTCCGACGCTCCTTTTGTACGTTTCGATTATCCACGATGGTTTAAGTTCCTCCGTGTGATTTCCTTGCTTGACTGTCTGTCATTTCGTCTGCTTTTGAGCCACAAAATTCGGGAGATCTTGCTGCATTGATGATGATGATGATAATAATAATAATAATAATAATAATAATAATAATAATAATAATAATATAATAATAATAATATAATAATAATAATAATAATAATAATATAATAATAATAATACAGGAAGAACTACATAGGCAAAATATCTAGTTTATGACGCCCCAAAACCAAGATATGATTATTAGAGACGCGCCTCTACCACTTCGGCTCCGTCAAATTGCGCCCAGCGCGGCCGTGGATCGAACCCGCCACTTGTATCGGAAAACATTGATTGATTGATATGTGGCCGACAACATTTCCGCTCCATTGTATCGGAAAACAGGAGCAAGCGTTAAGCATTGTGTCTGCATGCGTGACGTACTGTATACTTGTTATTTATTTCTTTGATCACTGCGGGCAATTCGCCTTCTTAACAGTTTCCTTCTTTTTTGCCGGAAACCGTACTTCCATCCACGCGCTCGAAAACGCAACAACGCAGTTGCCGCGCGCGAAAAACGACGGTCATGCGTTCATAGCCAGGCAGCAACGAAATGCGGCAACTTGAAATGATGAGCGGCATCGATAAAATAACAGATCGTCGTACCATATTGTCACCGATTCCCGGTTTCTTTTTTTTTTCTCAGTCTGCTTATTGTACACGTCAGATAAGTCGTCATCATCTGGTACATCCCATAATAAATCATTCCTAACAGTGATTCCAGTGAATAGAAATTAATATATCTGCTCTGTTTTATAAACATTTAATTGCTTGCTTGTGAATTAACATGGAGACGTCAGCTTACCTGGCACTGTACTAACACACAGAGTTCCTTGAAATAAGGAAAGCCTGAGAAACAATCCAATAGTGCTCGTTATTTATTATTAGTACTACAGTAGTGCAGAAGTTTGCGTAGACTGAGATTCCTCCCATGTTAGATAGTTTTAAAATAGCTTAACCTGAGTTAACGTCAGCGTCGAAAAATGCCAACTCCAAACTTTGCGCGCCTATTACTGAGCTGAACTGAACTGACCTGAACTGACTGACCTGAACTGACTGACTGACCTGAACTGACTGACTGACCTGAACTGACCGACTGACTGAACTGACTGACTGACAGCTGTCGCGCTTGTCGTTGTCGATGTAGTCGGAAAATGCAAAGCATTGACCAAGTACTCAGGATGTTAGGTTGAAAAACTGTTTATTGATGAAGCTGATGCGTGCCGACGTATGTTTCTTCCATGACAAACGTATCAAAAAGGAGCACCAGGGCCATCGGGTGAATTTTCTTGTATTTCTTCAGTGGAGGACACGCCCGCCACTTGTAGCGCCACATGCGGTGGTTGAAGGCCTCGTCATCTGGAAACACCTCGTTGTTTGAGAGCACAATGACGGGTGTCCTGGAAATGGTCTGGTCAGCAGTATACTTGACAGCCACCGAGTCTACGTCACCACCAAAAATTTTTTTGACAGTATCGAAAGCGGATGACTCACAGTTTGGCTCGTTCCATACCAGGATGCGACGGCCCACGGTGTCCTGTAGTGGAAAGCTAGTGTAGCGGTTAAAGTTGCGAATGGTACCGTGGTTAATGTAAAATGAAAGAACAGGATCGAAAAAAAAGTTTTTGCCTGCACTCGGAGGGGACACGATTTCCATGCAATTTTTTTCGGGATCGCCTTCTCGACCAGGCTGTACAAGTTGTTGACAAAAGCCGACACTTCCTCGTGGATGCCGTAAAACTGAAAATTTAAAAGTTCCATCATGGCATCAAACGACGCGGGCACATCCATGTAAAAGGTAGCGAGGTTGCCATGTGGGGCGTCAAAGAGTGGCTGCGTGTTCTTGTACATTTCAATGAAGTCGAGGGTGGAGTACGAACACATCTCATCGTTAAACACTTGAATGGCGCGTTGAAGGCGCTTGTCGTCCAGGCGAATAAATCGAAATACCGGGTCGGCCAGCCACTTGGGGGTGCGCACAATGTTGGTCAACGGCGATACGGGGTTTTCGCGTGGCCAGTCGTAGATGGATTCTTCCGACGCTCCTTTTGCACGTTTTCGGCACTTTGTACCCTTTCTTGTGCATACTTTGTCAGCGTCTCCACCGCTCGTCTGACCTCCATGGGCGTCGTCACATGCAACTGAATGCGGAAGTTTCGGGTGCAGTATTTCCAAAACTCGGCCGGGCTCGTGTCCAGGACCTTGGAATTGTCCCAAAACTTCATTTCTAATGTCGCGACCCCAATCGCTTCCTCCCACTTTAAGGTATTCCAATAGTCGGGGCTGACTATTGAGATACTGGACGAGATTGTAGAGGTCCCATGCGCTGGCGTTTGTAGACCAAATTGACGAGCGATTTAGTCGTCTGACGAAGCCAGCGAAAATAACACATCGGCATGTGCCGTTGCTCCAGCTGCAGTCGTGTAGGACGTGGACGTGTGGTAGGGTGGTTCCTCGTGTGTGGAGTGCGACGGCTGCGACTCCGTACTGGGTGGGTCCTTGTTCGAATCCTCTGATAATGTCATTACAAATTGTCTGAGCTTCTCCGTCGTCTCGAGCGGGAAACACATCGTGCACAAGCTTTCTTCGTTTTGGAATTGAGTGTAACTGCAATGCCCAGCGTGGAGGGGATTGTAAACTTTTTCCATCTCCTCTAGACCCTGTTCCTCGTTCGGGCACATTTGAATTTGATACTTCTCCCACGCCTCGATCAGGCTCCGCAAGTGTCGCCATGGTTTCATTAATGTCATAGGCACGGTTCTCGTGGCTCGAACCAATAAACTCTGTAGTTTGTCCCTGGGAATATAGACGGCGTCACCAAAAAGCACTTCCAATTGGTAATATAGCGGTACCTCGTCTTCTTGTTCATCACGCTGACGTTTACGTGGTTCTGCCATGGTTTCTATTCAAAGCCTATTAATGCCTATTAATCAAATGCTTCAATGCCTATTAATCATAATAAGGAGCGACAGGTGATGGCGCCTTTTTTGGAAACCGTGTAATACAGGGCACGGTGTCACTTTGGCAACGGAATCGACGCAATCGGTGACAAACGAGCGTGCTCTTCGAGTAGTGTAAACTTTCTTCCGGTTTGTTTCAACCGATGCATTCAGACGAAACAGTAACGCGACACAATTTGTCGCTCGACTGGCTGAATAGGTATGTATGTTAGACCATATTTACTATTCTTTGCTATTGTGTTTTCACGTTCACTTATGGAAGGATCAGCACAGATATAGTACACTATGATATCGCAAGCATTCGACAAAGAAAAAAAAAAGATTGAATACCAAATGCGCTTGTGAATTGGACATCTATACTTCAAAGAACAGTGCAAAAAAAAAAAAAAGAAACGACAGATGATGCAGAAAAAGATGCACGCAACGCTGAAACACTTGAGAAATGCGTGCGAAGTCTTGAACACAAAACCGAAGTGCTTTTGGTAAAGCGAAGAAAAAAAAAGAAAGGAAAGAATTGACTTACCTGGGGCAGGCTAATTAGCAAGGAATTCGAAAGCCGCCGGAAAGTTGCCGATCTGACTTTTTCCTTCGCGTCGCGCACTCATAAGCTGCAGGAGACGACACTCTTATACAACCGTTGTTGTATACGCACGCCCACAAACACACAATTGTCTCACTCCATTCAACGTTGCTCAAGCTGGAAGTCTCTTCTTCCAACTGTTGTTTCATCCGAAGCGATCAGCAAATGGAGGAGTGTGACAGCAGAGCTATCGGTCACGCTTAAAAGCAACTCCTCCGGGGCCGGATCAGCGTTTCGCCGAAGTGCGCCCCTCGTTGAAGCGTCACAATCACTGTTCGAGGCCAACACCGACGACCGCGGGGCTAACGAACCGCGAGAAGTACGCCGCTGCGACGAAGTCGGTGAAACCGGAGTCCGCGGCCAACTCCCGCGCACTCTATCCACACCTTCGGTCCTGACGAACCGCTCGCTCGAACCGTTCTGTTTATGCGGTGCCTTTCGCGCGATGCTCGCCCTCTACTCCGAAAGCTGAAAACGGTTTGGGTCCATCACCCCACGTGCGCGATGATGCGCATGCGCCTTGACGAGACACGTGATGTTCGACGCATGCGCAGCATCGTGCTCGCGTGCAATGAGTTTCGTCGTGTTTCGCGCGCCGTCGCCAAAGCCGCGGGCCTCTGACCCTTTGTGTTTCGTTTGTAGCAGACGACGCGGCTATCAAGGGTCAATGGTTTAGCGTAAAAAGGCTAATGTGTTTGAAGCAGATGTTATGCTCACGTTAATTAGCAGTAGTGTCACCGTGGTCAATAACTCAGAGAGGAGGACAAGGGACAAAAGTTGGTGGGTTCGGGCAGCCTCTTGGCCCGATACGGTACGATCGGTCCATGTCCCGCTTCAAAGTTGTCAGTGGCATCATTATCATAATCATTATCTGTTAGGGTGACTCTGATTGGTTCAGAATGTCGTGATTACACAATTAGACAATATGGCAGAATTAGAAAGTGTGCTGTTTGTCCCTGCGATGGAAGGTACTAAAAGGATCTATATACCAGCAGCTGGCTGGCTGGCTTCGAAACGAAAAATTCCAACGATGGCGGGGTGGATGGAGACAAAGAGTTGGACTGCGCAGCTGTCACCTCCCATTCGTGACGGGGCGATGACCAAAGAACTACCAAGATCAATCTATTACTTGGCCTACTGCATGTTTTGGCTACCCGAATGAAACGTTATTATGAAGAAGGGATATTTAAAGAAATGCCAGCTAACTCTCTGGGTTTTAAGGAGTGTCTCAGGTTTTTATGCCTTTTTTCTTGCCTTCCTGTCTGTTGTCCATCACTATTCATGAAAATATAACGATAACATGCCACCGGCAGGATCCGATGCTGCCGGTACCAAGTTATCTTTTCATCCCCTTTTCGTTCTTCACATTTACACTACAATTACTTCTAATAACATCGCATATACTTTCCTTGGCATCACTGTCTGTTAGTTCTCATTTATATCAGGTGTTTCCAGAAGGTGTGCACACTCAGTCTTCACCAAATGTAACGAGGGCTATCTAACACACTTGCTATTCTCCTTCTTAATTATGGCCGCTTCGACCGGTTCCCGAAGGTAAACAATATCTGCGTAGTTTCAATAAGCAGCTGCGATCACATTTTGGAATATTTACAGTGCATACACAACTACGTGTAAGGTGTTCTTTTCCAAAAGCTGTGATGTTCAATCAAGTAGCGCTCAGTTTGCGCTATATACGAAACACCACACGAGACCTTCATGTAGGAAACTAGTTCTAGTCAAAGCCAATGAATACTAATGGTGTAGCTGTTAGGATCTGAAGTTTTATATATAGCAGAAAACGCGGCGAGAATTGCGAAATGGCGCACAGTTTTATAATGATAGTACGACGTAGCAAAATTAAAAACTACGATATAAATTAAGGTTTTGATACATGTATGCTTTCGGTAAACAGGGGTATACCAGCTGTCATGAGGTCATGCTACGGAATAACAGCAATGGCACCAAGAAAGTTGCTCTTCATAACTATTCCCGCATGACACCCCCAACGAATAAATGAACTATTCCTTCGTTCAAGTTCCCGCTACCTATTAAAGGTTTGTTTAGAGCTGCCACGTAGCGGCTCTACCGAGAAACTCGGTCACTAGTTCGAAGAAGGGCCGCTGCATGGCTACATCATTTTGAAAATCAAAAGGAAATGCCCGCTGCATGCGCAACTCAAATTATTCATAAGTTTGTGCGCTGTTTTTTACAAGACTTGATTTTGAAATTCGCCGTAATATTCAACATAAACTCGAGTTTCAATCACGCAGCTAAATACCAAATACAAGAGTGAGAAATCATAGTGAGAAAAAGAGACACGTTGAGCTTTGCACGAACGTGTAGAAACTCTTCAAAAAAGACGTTTGCAGCGCCACAGTGCTACTCCAAGTTTACGACAACATTTACAACAAAAAACAATTTACAAACAACCTGAACATTCTTGAGTTACTAAAAAATCAAGATTTTTTTTTCAACAATAAAAAACGTTTGTTACAATTGTTTTTATTAGTACCATAAAAAAGAAGATCATTAGTCTAGAGCGCTGTCATCGCATTTAACCTCACTTTTCCACAACGCCCTTTTCGTGTACGTTGCTTTGTTTTCAGCACTAACCTTTTTTAACACCACTTCGTTAGCGCAACTGCGGCTGAGCAATCTCTTTTTTCCCGTGGTTTTCGGCGACCGTGTGTTGTGCGTCAAGAAACTCGCGCCTGCCGTGATCGTAGTTAGCCGAGGGCCACGTGTTGATTACCGGCGGAAACAATGTCTTTTCTCGGCGCCGACTACACGAAACCGCCGCTGGGTATGCCGCACGCCGAAGCAATGCGTCACCAAGTGGCACAGATGTTGAAAGGCATTGACAGGCAAGTTGCGGTCTTTTCAATCGACCGCACATATGGGGCCGGCCTATAACCTGCGCAAACCGTTCGCAGGTATAACCCCGAGAACCTGGTCAGGCTTGAGCAGTACGTGCGAGTCCAGGCTAGCGAAAACGTCTACGATCTCGAGGCCAACTTGGCAGTGCTGAAGCTGTGAGTGTGTCAAGCTGAGAGTTGCGATTCGCTGCGGTCGGCGTGCTTCAGTACTGCTCAACCCTCGTTGCTTGTGCTACATCTCGCAGGTACCAGTTCAACCCCGTAAACTTCAACAACGATGTGGCCGTCGCGATCCTACTTAAGGCTCTTACCAACTTGCCTCACACAGACTTCGTGCTCTGCAAGTGTCTGATCGACCAAGAAAAGGTCTGTACTTCTAGGAGCACGCTGCATTTAGAGTACCGCCAGGTATAGCTGCAAAAATGTGGACACTGAGTGTGGTACGTTGTGGCGGTGATAATGTTGCCGTTGGTGGGTTTAGCGTGGCATACTTGGCCGGCATTTGCTCCGCCTAAGTGACTCTCTTCGTGCAGTACATCTTACCATGTGTCACTTCAAACCGTTATCCAGAAGAAAACGTCAAACGATACCAGACACCTTCTTGCGAACGATCCGCACACATTCCGGAAAGGCAGTCTCTTCACGCCAATCGAGGGGAAATCATCTTCATGTTGTCCATGAGCAAAATTGTTGGCAGGACCAGATGCAGTAATCTTTATCACCATTTTCATTGTATTCGGTATTCAGTGGGGAAGAAATACCCCCACTTTAAATAACCATGCAGCAACGCAGGCCGATGGTGTTCTTACTTTATACCGGCATGATAGCCGCCTATCTGTCTATCTGTCTTGGTCTTCTTATAAGATGGACATAGCCATTCGTTTGGAAACGATGTTGCCAATGTGGGCATGGTATCTACATTTCACTAAGCTTTTATACGTCTTGGCTTTTGCCATACAAAATCACCGATATGAGCTCTCAACTAAATAATGTGCACCTCACATTAATTGGGCCTTGACGTGTCTCAAACAGCTTGAATGTTCAGCCCATTCACTGAGATCGTGACACCCACCTGTAAATTTGAAACTACTTAATTTCAAAGTACCTTGGCCAAAATGGGTAGACGTAGCTTTTCATAGGGTACCATTACCTGTCTTCACTACAGCGACGCTGCAATCTAATGAAATGCCAAGATTCTAAAAAGAAAAATAGAAGCGTGCAGGCATGAAAACATCACCATCGCTTTTTGTGTGCCAGCACCTCCCTTTAAACAGTACCAATTTTGTCTGAACCCGCAGGACAATAAAGGATCAAGTTATAAGATGTAATTAAAAGTCAAGCAAAAGATAGTTTGTGAGCAACAAACAAATGTCATCATCGCCAAGAAATCGCAACTGCGCGCTCACACGCAATCGCATGTACAGGTGGTAGTCGCTAAGGAACCATAAACGAACCGCTAGTGCAAAAACAAACTTAAATATTACAGTCCAGGGAAAAAAAAATCTTTTGTATCCTCAAAGGTTGGCAGCACTAGCTTGCCGAGCTGGAACAGGCTGAAATATTTGTACGTTTTTCCAGCAGAAAGTGCCGAAAACAAATAGCACCGACCAGTTGCGATATGTTCGCACCATCGCATATTATCCCATTTGACCCCGAATGGATCAAAACGTTTCAGGATGTCTCACAGACTCATTCGCTACCTATACTGCTTCATTTGAGATGAAATTCAGCGTGCCAGAACGAAAAAAGCGACTGCTACTGCAACCGTACGAATACCCTCCACAGAAAGGTGGAGCTTCGTACACTCCAGTGAGTCGCCAGACCAGGGACAGCGCCTCCTGCTAGGCAATATGGCAGCGCCCACGTTAAAAATGTCTATAGTGATTGCCACCAAGTCTTTTCCTTTTTCAGCTTGCAAACGAGGACATTCAGCTGGCGCTGCACCTGCACTACCTACTGGAAATGTGTGACTTCCAAAGATTTTGGGTAAGCGAGATCGATCTCTACATAATTAGCATTCATGACATAACACAGACTTATGCTTCATGGGAAACTCTCTCTCTCCCTTTTGCCTCCATTGTAACTTAGTAGACAGGGGTGATGAGTCCACAACACCAGCAAACGCACACTACAGAATATAGCTAGGGTGCTGTGCTACCAAGCATGAGGGCAAAAGATCAATTGGTGACCACGGTGGCTACAGATTGCTGGGGGTAAATGCGAAAACAGCTGCGCACCGAGATTGTATGTGCATGTGAAAGAGCGTCAGGTGTTCTGAATTCATCCAGAAACCTCCCACTACAGCCTAACAAACATATTGTTTTTGCGCAGAAAACAACAAAATCTTTGTATGGCTGCTGGACGTTTTAGGCATGGTTTCTTGATGTGCAGGGAGCAGTAAAGGGCAAGCCACTGCTGCAGACCATCAATGGATTCAACGACTCTGTCAGGAAGTGTAAGTTTTAAATAGCTCTCACATTTTCTGCTTTCTTTAGTTTTATTTCTTAGTCCTTTTCATTTTTAATTTTTTTCCTGCATTGCATAATCAACCTTCTACTGTTCATGAACAGTCAGTTCACTTCTTCGAAAGAGGCACTCACCTGAAGCAATGATTTGGCACAAACAATGCTGAACCGTGCTGTCTCACTTCTAAGTACTTATTTCTCTGCTGGTTTCAAAGTTAACTGAACCTTTGCCTACCTCACTTAACTGAAACAGAATTGCTCATTGATAATAGTTCAGGGACCAAAGATCATTTTCAAAAATCTTAAGTTGCATTTAAGTGCAGAACGTGAAAGCCTTGCCAGGCCCACGATTCACCAACATATAATGTCCTATAACATCTGCGCTCTCATCAGAGCAGCAGCAGCGGCTATATGGCTAGCATATACAAATGTAGTATGGGTCTGATGTGCTTGCAAACTTTTTTATAACAGTGTACCAATCTTGTACTGTTCGGGTACAGTTGACATTTGTAAATATTCAAAAAATATTGATGTTTACGAATAAGGGTTGTTCGATTCGTGATATCAAATAGGACACTATTCAGTATGCTATATGAGGTTTTGAAATATTTGCACACTTCATTCTTGCTCACAAAATGCGTAGAAATGCTGAAGTGCTTTGTTGCATTGCTATTTAATCTGCCTTTATATTAAAGAATTTCCCGTTTTTTAATGCCCTCCTTTGTTCGATGTCTATTCTCCATTATCTTATGCTCAGTCGTCTGCTATGTGGTGAACATGACCTACCAGCACATCGACAAGTCCCTGCTGTCGGACTTCCTCGACGTTACCGGTGAGTAATAGTATAATTGTTGGAGCTGGAAGATTACCAGCGAATAAGTATGCTGGGATCACTGAGGAAAGTGTGCCTTAGGTGAGAAATTTGTCAGTTTGTGACAGTGTCACAGGAGGAAGGGCAATTACACTTATCGCAGCGCGACACCTCATGTGCGGCATATCTTCGTCATTTGCACGTCTTCCCAAAGACACCTTAATAAATTAAAATTGCAGTATTATCCCATATATTGTCATTATTTTCTTAGATATCTGCGCTAATGTCAAGGAAGAGAAGTGAGTGATGTGTTTGCTGTGCTACCCTTCAAACATTCGGTTGCAACCCAAGAAAAAACGGCAACATCTATCGCTGTCTCTTATGCAGAGAACTGCACAAATGCTTCGTCTAAACATGCTTACAGATTTTTATGACGTCAGGAGTGTGTTTCAGATGATTTACTTTTCCATAAAAATACGTTTGTGTTGTGGCTTCAGGTTCGAAACCTAAATGTCCTGGTAAATTTTTTCATGGAATCTGACACTGCTGCTCAGCCAATTTTGTACTGAGGAGGGTGTGTTGTCACAGTTATGTTATTGGGATGCCTGAGCGCATGTATTGTAGAGAGTGAGATGGTCTTTTTCGTGCAAATCGTGAATCGTCATTGGCCCATGCTTCACAGGTCCAGAGCTGCAGATGTGGATCCAGCGCAATGGCTGGCAGGACCTGGCTAATGGCTCAGTTTTCGTGGCCAACCAGGAGGAAATTGTCAAGACCAAGAACATCACTGAGAAGATCGACTTTGAGAGTGAGTATGGTGGTCGTCCGATTGAGAGTGTGACTGGACGAAATGGCCAGAGTTAGTTCTTGGTGTCTGAGCCTGTAGTTGTGTCATATACTGCAGGCTCTCATTGGACGAAACCTGAAGAAACCAAGAAGATGTGTTCTGTTTAACAGAAGTTCTGGTCACTGCGACTTAAGCAAAGGTGCAGAATTCAAGTATGAAACCAGCCATATCAAGCCAGCTTAAAACGCAATTTAAGTAGCCGATTCTGTGAATGATTTCAGTCTACCAACAGTCTACTGCACAGCAAAATATTTGGTGCTATTGAAGCAAGTTCAGAGGAAGTTTGGAGTCAGCACAAACATTGAAACGAAAAGTTGTAGTACACTTAAAACTTTATAGTAAAGGTAGAGAGCGTTGTGGATTATGAAGCAATTGGGTGTGGGCCGACAGTTCAAAATAAGAACTTGTTGCTGCTTTGATTGATTCATAACTTTGAGAAAAAAGTTGAGACAACTAAGCACCAGCAGATTATCAAAGTTCGAGATTATGTTGAAATGTATTTTTAAGCATCACATGATCTGCTGATAACTGCCAGTCTGTTAGGACCGCAGAATGGCTGCCAAATGAAGGGTTAGGAGGCAAACACCGGAGGCAGAGCATTATGAGCTGTGACAAAACCATGAAATCTCCAGCTATACTCAAGCCTTGATATACCCAACTCAAACATAGCGAAATATCAGTTATAACAAAGTAAATGAATATTAGTCTTGTAGATATGTGTTAGGAATATGCCTTTATAACAAATTACCGGATATAACAAACTCATTTTCGTTTACAATGCAACTTTGTTATAACGAGATTTGAGTGTATGATACAGAGTTGGCCGGCTCATGACAGGGTAAAGTGCAGGTTGCTGTAGAAGGCCTTCACGTAGTAGGCGTAAAACAGACCTAGAAATGCTCACGGATGATATTGACATTTCACGTGTGGCATTGATACTGCGTGTTCAACTTACTGTCGCATTCATCTTTTCTTTGGCTTTGTGAATAAGTGTGCAATTTAACATATCCTACTAACTATTTTACTAGTTAATGTGTAATTGTTACCCCCCTCTTGTATCTGCGTGCAGGTGTCGAAGCCATCATGGCTAGTTGTCGCTAGGGTGACCACGAAAGCCTCCATTAGGTGGGTGGTTGCATTGGCAACTGCTGTGCGGTGCAGCACAAGATGACTGCAAGCCGGGCAATCGGTCCCATCCACATTGAAGTAACGTGGATACACTTGGGAACTGTTTTCTGTGCTTCTGTAAATTGACGATTTCTGAGGTGCACCAAATACAGGTACATATGTGGATTATGTCTGTGTGTCTTTTTCTCCTTTTGTCGTAGCATCCTTTAGAAGCAAAGTCTGTATTTATTATGTCCCCCAGAACCCTTGAAGGGGCTCTGCAACACTTTTTCAGCATGGTCGGAAAACACTGTCGCTCAGTAGACGAGGCTCCCGAGAATGCGCTAGCGTAGCGCGTTGCCAGGAGTTTATAACTAAATCTCAAGGCCAGCTAAAAATTATTCCCCCTTTTTTAACGAATGGGGCTGTATACCGAAATTCACGGCCATTGGCTGATTTGAGCATTGTAGCATAGTTACGTAGGCCACAACATGCCCACTCATGATCACACGGAGTGAGCCGCGCACGTTCGGGAAAAAAATAAAAACAAAAAGGGAAAAGCACCGAAAGTCGTGATGCATGCATGGCAACCTGTTTTTTGCCCATGCCATCTCTCCCTGCTAAGCTTCCAGTGTGCTCGTCGGTACAAGAGGAGACGGGAAGCAGTTGCAGTATGTGACGAATCTCTGCAACTCGGCTCGTACTTGACGAACATTTAAAAATTTGCGTTGGTCGGTTCACGAGGCAGTGAACTGTCCAAGTAATCATCGTATGAACACATTCGATGGTTACTTGGCAAAAGTGTTGTAGAGTCCCTTTAATGAGACACTAAAGTAAAACAGCAGATTAGCTTAGACTTATAAACTCTATGCTTAAAACTATAGTATGATAATTTTTACCACCATAGGTTAAGTAACAGTTAAGAAAATCAATGTCGAAGGTACCACTTTAAACTTTTTCGGCCTAATCTCCGATGGCGACATCCCAAAACTTGGTAGGTTGAATCCCTGGTTCTTTTGCAATACAACGTACATACTTCGTTTTTACTGATTAGAAACAACCTTGGCTTTAGTGGATGCTGTCGAAGTCTGTGGAATCACAGAGGCTGGTGCGAGAACTTCCAAGTCTTGCTTCCACCCACATTTTCTTCTTGGACATTTCCTCCATTACCAAACTTTTTCTCGCCACAAGTATGACATTTTTGTGTCATGAAAGGTTAATTTACTGATGCAAGAAAGTTATTTTTCTCTTTATTGTCTTTCTAACATTATGTGCAGCTTATTCCGGAATATTGATAAACCTTACATGCAACGTCTGCTGTAATTCTGAGAGTCGTGTGTGTCGGCATTGTTATCCACACGAGCAAGATTGTGCAGTGGGTTGTACAACCGAAGGTATTCGGCTTTTGCTTACCACAACGGTACTAGATGCTCTAAAGTAAATGTATTCAATATTTTGCTGGGTAATTACAATGCTGACCCATTATCGTGTAACAATTTTCAACAGGGAGACCAGAATCTTGAGAACTAAGTGCTAACTTGGTGTATTCGTGAGTGGTGATAGAGAGCAAGAGCTTATTGCGAGGCTTCCATGATTCAATGATTGGGCAGGAGCAAAGCAAATGGAACACATTTTTCAATCCCATGCCTCATTGGCATTTTAGCATTAGCAAAGCAAAGCCACTTGTCTTGGGTTACACGCTGCGTTTCATGACATAACGGTTCCGCTTCTGGTAGCATTGACACTGCATATTTTCTGTTTCCCACAGTTCTTTGTGCTTGCGTGGGTTCTTGCTCTTTCATAAGGCAGTGAATCAAATGTCGACGTTAGAAAAACAATGTAGAACAGTGGTGTGCTCAAGTGCACACTCAATAGCCTTAACTACATTGATGGCAACACAAAAAAAACAAGATGCCTCCATGATGTTTCTCGCATTGCTCATCTACAAAAATAAACATGGCTTCATAGCAGGCATATCTGTCAACTCCTCGGTGGCATGTTTGGGGATGCAATAATTACACTGAAAAAAAAATAGCATACAATTTTGGTAACGGAATTCAGTGGTGCAGGCATTACGTGAGTAAATATGGTATAGTAGTGTCGATGGGGAAAGTGCGGCAACTGGTTGTCATAGAAAGGCAGCAATAGATGACAGCTTCTGCTATGGACAAATGATGGCATTGCTTTGATTGGAAGCAGTTGAAATAATAGCTGAGAGCGTGAAACTTGAGAGGGTAAGACTCTTTTGGTCTTTCCTTTTCATTTCAAGTAAGCTGCCTCCCAAACAAGTGCTCATAATTATTCCCACTTAACGTCCGGACTACAGGAGGAACGCAATGTAATGCAGAATACTATGGGTAAAATACGGGTGCAAGGCCCCTTGAAGAAGGGCAAGCTCACAGCTATTGGAAAACACGCCATGAAAGCCTGCCTCGGAAAAAAGTGATGGCCATTGTTGTTGCGTTAAATAAACATGCCAGCTTCACTAGCGGCATCAGACAGCCAGCATCACGCCTCTGTGGATAGTCTGAACTCAGGTAATGGCAACCAACCTTATTGAAATTCCCATATGCCATTCCAATTGAGTCCGTGATTTCCGTGTAATGTTAACAAGAATGTGTGGACTCCGCATAAATTCTATTGAATAGCCGTAACAATCTTTCTGGCAACATATGAAATTGCTGAAATGCATGTAGTACTTTTCCACTAGGATGGTTAATGACTACAGCTGTATGGCTGTCACTGCTAAATTCTCATGCTAAAGGGGATTGATTGATTTGTGGGGTTTAACGTCCCAAAACCACCATATGATTATGAGAGACACCGTAGTGGAGGCTCCGGAAATTTTGACCACCTGGGGTTCTTTAACGTGCACCCAAATCTGAGCACACGGGCCTCGACATTTCCGCCTCCATCGGAAATGCAGCCGCCGCAGCCGGGATATGAACCCGCGACCTGCGGGTCAGCAGCCGAGTACCTTAGCCACTAGACCACCGCGGCTGCTAAAGGGGACACTACAAAAGCATTCACCCAATGGTAAATTCACACCCACACGCACTGAACACAATTTCTTTTTCTCTATGCTTTTATTCAGAATACATATCTTTGGTATGTCGTGCGAAACATTAATTTTTGTGCGCTCTTGTGTCGTTATTATGGTCGGTATTTGGTCATATACTTTGTAGACATTGAGGCATTTCAAAATAGTAGTACTGGTGCACTATATAGTAGTTATATCTCTTCTCACAGTGCTCGCATCTATAAATACGCAAGAAACAAATGTTCCTTTTTTTTTCTTTCTGTAGACGGCACTTTCTTTTGCCAGGTTCTCTACCGCAATCGAGAAGGTGGTGGACTTAAGGTTTCTTTCATCAGGTACATACAAACCCTCTGCTGGTGATTGCCACAGCTTGGTAATTTGGTTCTGCTTGTGCACATTTTGATCATGCCGTGTATATTTCACGCTGTAAATGTTTTGGGTGCCGCTGCAGCTTTTCCAATTGACATGTTCACTAGGAAACCTGTGGTGCGGTGTCAGGACCTAACGCCTTTCCAAGCGTTGACCCTGCATGGCACCTTAGGTAATGATTAAGCTGGCCTACGACCTTTTTGTCTAGCACCCTTCACATATACAGTACGAAGGTGGTTTACAACATGTCTACAACATGTGATAGCAGCTTCCTTGCGGCAGTAAGTACCAACTGCAACGAAATTTCTCTTGTGCTAAATTGGTTATTGATGAGTATGAATGTGGCCACCTGAGTAGGTAATCTTGCCAATCCAGCAGTGCTGCTAGTTGTCTGATGTTTTGCTACGGTTCAATGACCTTTAAACAAGCCCTTAGCAGACAGTGCAGCATTTTAGCAGACGGCAGTCTCGTCCAAGGCTGAGCAGATACAACGCATGTTCCAGAACCTTGCTCACACAATGATTACACCTACTCACTAAAGCTCGATCGTTGCTCCCTGAACACTTTGATTGCCACAACCTTTGATTCTCAGTTGTTAATGTTACATTTGTGTGCCATTTGCTAGTTTCTAACTGCTGATGTGTTCACCTGTTGCTAGTTTTAAATTTTGCTGGAAAGGCCCACTTTTCTCTTAAATTGTCAATAACAAGGCTTTTCAAGTTTTAAAAACTTTGTTGCAGTCAGCCTTTAACACATCCTGTCATCGCACGAAGCCAGTTGACATACGCACACCAGTGTAATCATACGCAGAAACCAGACGACAAGCGTAACACAGTCATACAGCACATACAACAACAACAATGTTCCCTTAGCTTTTTTTACAAAACTCTGGTGAACGTTAAATCGCTATGATGTCGCATGAGGGTGAGGAACAGGAACGAAAAAAATGAAAAGAGCACCAGCACGGCAGAATAGCTGCAGGGTTTGGCGAGTGTGCGAATCATGGACACCGCGCCTATTCGCGACACGTGTACACCTCCTTTGCCGCATGTTACATGAAAGTGCACCTGACATGATACGCCCACGGTGTCACTGGCGTGACGCGATGCCGCGGACACTCGTACAAAGGCAGGGCACACATACTTCGAGCTGCCCGTCTTGGCGCCAGTGGCGCTCCGGCATTTCAGCGCTGAGACACAAGGGAGACAAAAGGACGTGGATCAGAGTGCACGCGCTGAATGCCCACCTGTGTTACCCGCTTGTATGTCAGCCTCAGTTCACCAGATGGCAGCACAATTTCGGCCATCGTACTGTAGTGTGTCCAAGAACTGCGTCAAGGCGTTTGTGCAAGTTGAGGAGTTGGCCAGAATGACGGAGCTACCTTGAGCTGAGCAGCCTAACGGAAAGGTACGGCTACTGAATGTAGCTCAACAGCGTCAGAAGCCTGCAAATCGAAGAAACGTTTGTGGAAGGATAATTGCTATGCACTTGCCATCCCAGTGACACGAAGTTACGAAGATAAATCCTCACAATTAATGGTGCATTCATCCTGATACTCGCACTGAAGCTGAGACCAATGCTTTTTCGGGGTGGTTGCCTCACAACATTAGCTAACTCGGGCACAACCAGATCACAGTGCAAGGCTGAATTGAAGCTCGAGTACACTGAACATGTACTGCTGAATATGCCCTTGTGCTGTTACCCCGAATGTTGATGTGGTTGCATGAACAAGAAAACAAAAGAGGGTACTTGTTGAAATCACGTCAATGTTCTCAACCTGTGTGCCTGTGGTGATTCGTCATCAAACTGGCCTGATAGAAAATGTGCGCCATTCAAATGTCATGGCTGCTCACGCTATTGATGTGCTGTCAGCCAGCACGCCTGAGAAAGAACTTGTAGCAGCTGACTGTGTTGATTGTTGCTCTAAACATACAATGGCAAAACATTTTGCAAGCTCATTTTGCAGACGTGGCTGCTAAGCACCTTGAAGCCAATTCCACCTGCGCATCACCTAGTGATGAGCTGGAACCATAGAAGATTGTCGTGCAGGCTTGCTTGTAATCTCCAATCCTGCATTCGCACATTTGGCATAATGATTGAAGGAGCATTCTGCTGAGTACCCAAGCTATGCTCGATACAGCCACCATCATACACACTACAAGCTACACACCAGATTTAGCTTCTTTTTTTTATCATCGCGCAGGTGTTTCGAACTTACTGTTATGGCTCCCAGCTATTGAAAACAAGGTCGCTTGTGTATGCATATTTAATTGCGTTGAGCACAAAAACACCCTATGTTCTCTGAAATTGAATCTTAAAGTACCACTATCGCGCCCATCGATTCAGTTACAGTTCATTTTGTAGAACACAATACATTATTTCTGCTCTTTTACGACATTACGAGCTGTTATAAGAATCTGCAAGGATTATCTGTACAGCGTATTGCTGGAGAAAGTTGTGCATTGCTTCGCCACAGTTATCATGATTGTGTTCTGAAGGCATGCTAAAAATAACAGCATTACTATTACAATTCTGGAAGCTGTTATTACTCTGTTAGCAATGTCTTGTGAAACCTTCCGATTGCTGCTCAGTGCAAGTTAACGGACAGGGCAGTGAGGTCAGGGCAGCGAGGTTGACTTGCTCAATCCGCCTTTTTCATGGCACATGTACCCTTCCTTTAGCATAAAAGACTCAAAAGGCCTCTTGATCTCGGAGGCTTTCGTTTCGATGATTTCGTTTTGAGCTGTCATTTACTGAAACAGCAGATAACAGCCTAGTAAAATGAGAAAAGGCGGATTTGGCTAGATTTGACGCACACAAGTACGGTGGCCGACAAACAGGCTCATCCGAGAAGCAAGAGTCGTCTGCGCGGCCACCTTGCTCAGCCACCGGAGACTGTTGCACACCGTTGCAGCTTCCGAAGCGTGCAAGCCTTGCGTTCTTTGGCATTTTCTTAGTGCGTTGGCAGTTGGCACGGGGCTAGGTTGGCGCTGGCTGTTGTTGCGGTTGTGGCTGCTGCTGCGGCTGTTGCTGCTGCTGTTGTTGAGGTGGAGGCGCCGCCGCCCTGGCTTTGTGCATGCCCTCGATGATGCGGCGGGACAGGAAACGGAACACCAGGAACCAGGCCTGCGCCACCTCGCGGTTGAATCGCTCTTGCAGGGTGCTTTCCAGCCCAAACTTCAGCGCCTGCCACAGCTTCTGCACGTGACACGAAAGCAATAATACGGAGGTGGGTGAATATTCGGCCGATACGAATATTCGCGTCACTATTGCAGTATTCGAATTCGCTTTCGGCACGAATTTGAGTTATTCGAAATTTCGAAGTACTCGAAAATGGACGAACATTTCAGGGTACATGAATCCTCTGTAAAGGCAGTTACACTCCAGTTTGGGGTTACTATGCCATGTAACCACCTGTCCAGAGAAAATCCGTGCTGCCACGATGTCACTCTTCTTGGTAAATGTACGTATTACCTTCACCTAAATTAATTACTTTCAAAGCTTAAAGTCGTGTTATACTTGCACATATGCGCTAAGCATAGTAATTTTTCAATGTAACGAATTGTACCAAATATAACAAGCACCATAATGCCATTTCTGGTATTCAATGTTGGTTCCACTGCACTTCGAACCAAAAAAAAAGTGGCATTCACTCATGTCTAGTTGCGATTATTTAAAATTATGGTGCAGGTTAGCTGAATTTTGATAAAAATGTTAATTTCTTTAATATAGTATGTGATGTATACCATTCGAACTATTCAACTCGATGTGTTTCAACTAAATCACTGCTCACCCAACCCTACAAAATGACCAGCTTACACGCCAGTTGGTTCATCATGAACGGGAGACGTAAACTGCTCAAGCAAGGAGGAGGTTTTTCCTTGTGCCTCTTCATCCCACCTTCGTGCTTGCGCAGTACACCACCCGTTCGACGCGAACTTGAAACTCTAGTTGTAGAGTTATTGTATAGGTTCCCTTTAGAGAGCCTAAGGGGAGTTCGTACAGTTACTGCAGCCGCAGTCTCTGCACATGACACAAAAGCGGTCGGGGCACACATGAGAATCCTAATTCTGGTGCAGTTACAATGAAAGGCTTCCTTTCGGGAGTCTGAAGGGAGTTTATACAGCCCACTGCAGCCACAAGTTCTGCGAATGGCAGGGAAACTCTCGGGCCTCAGCTGTGTTGCAGGTCGGGGCATAGTCCCAGTCCCGCACTCTTGCACAAAAAATTTATCCAGAAATGCAGACGTCATCATCATCATCATTTATTATCCCTTAAGGGCCCTGGGTTGGGCATTACATAAGGGGGGGGGGGAGCATAGAAATATACATACAAGGTCACATTTACAAAGGAAAAAGGCATGTTAGATCTGTGCACTGCTACGAAACTGAAAATAAAAACAAAAATGACACATGCTACGCGTTTTGCACAGACTTTGCACGTCAAACACATGCGCGCTTTGCACAGACTTTGCCAGCCTTGATCGTTTGCTCTGGCGGTGCCCGGCGTTACGGGTCAAAAACGTTACACCGTCCAAGTTGGACGCTGCGCTACGCAGTACGGATTTAAGGACGCAGCTATAGGCAGTCCAACGGGCCCACGATGTGTCGGAGAGGTTAGGCCTAACTGTCCCGACGTGAGAGCGACGCGCTACGTGCTAGTTCACGCCCCGACCGACATGAATAGTTTTTTCATATCTTATCACCTTATCAACGGCGGAACGACGTGACTGCCGAGTCACCGCGGTAAGACCAATCACAAGGCTGTGGGTTCGCGCAGGCTATCTGTGCACGCACCAGTTGCTGCACGCTTTCTTACATGTCTTTGTGACACGAAGTATCACGCTGACCTGTGCGTTTCCGCTTGATTGGCAGGTATCAACTACGAGACCGGCGACATCATTAGCAGAAGACCTGCTGTGATATTTATGGCGTTCTGGTTCTGAGCAGGATACGAAAGTATACAATCTTCACCCAGCGTGTCACCAATCCGCGTGCTGTCGTGTTGTGTAACCTGTCCTCTTTACCAAGATGGGATTCTGAAGTCCCGATATTATTTTTGATTGTTGCAATCCCTTAGGTAGTCGGTGCAATTATTTTTTTTTTTTGCATATACGCCGCCCAATGGCAGAGGTGTAAGCAGAATTTTTTTTCGGGGGGGGGGGGGGGGGATGGTAATTTTTCGCTCTGCATGCGATGGCGAAAAAAAGATTTCGGAACGTAGGAAGCGGAGGGGTGGGGAGGGCATCATCACGAGTTTGTATTCTACACCCTGGCTACGCCACTGCCCAACGGCGTTGCGACTGACACGCACATCGTGCGGAGTCGCGTGAGAAAATTCAAAAGAACGGGTAAAAAGGGTGCATTTTCGTTCCACGTCAATTAACAACCCTCATCTATTTTGCGTGCGTTTCCTAGCATTATCGTCGTGCACCTACCACATTTTGGTCAGGAACGACGGCATGTGGATTAAGCGTGACTTATAGAATTCTCGATTGAAAAGTGGCGAACACAGTCTTCAAAAAAAGAAAACGCGAATAACAAGCCGCATGAGGATTGCACTTGTCTGGCAGAAACACTTCCCAAATACTCTTTTTTTTTTTCTTAAGATGAGGCGTTGGAGGGGAAAATGCTGTTCAACGAACACTCGTGTGTATTCGTGGGAGAAAATTTTCATAAGCGGGGTTTGAACCGCACCCTTTACCACCCTCCTAGCTATGCGAATAATGGAGCGGCATGCGTCAGGAAAGAAAAAATAAATAAATCGGAACGGTTTAGCCGTCAAACTCGCTTCAGCTAGCGGGTACCATGCAATCATGAAATTGGTTGTAAAATATCGCAAATAAACACGTGGGCACAACAAGAAGGCAACACGGGTGCTAACTTTCAACTGACGTTTATTATTATTTTTTCGGATGAGAACCTGTATACATGAAAACAACTTGTCATGCGCAATGACTTCGTCCAACAACACAAAACTATATAAACATAATCAGCAATTTGGCTATCGCTTTTTTACAGCCCTGACGCCAGGGAAGCTAGTTCCGTGTCAGGAATGAAGATAAGCGGCTTAAGCATTTATCACCTAAATTTGCAATGAAAAAAAAAAAGATTCAGCTACCTCTCTAGCGGTTTGGTCACTGTTTTGAAATAGTACGGCAGCTTTACCAAAACACATTTGCATTCTGCGCGTGACGAGGCACGTGGTCTGCCTTTTAGTGAAGAACGGTGTTCACGGAGTCGAACATTTACACACCGCTCCGACTGTCTCACATATGTGCGACCAGATGGCGTTGGCAAACGGACAGTATGAAAATACCTCACTCGCGCCTCGTGACCTTGAGCACTTTTTCTCCTTTCTTTTTTTCATCGAATACGCGGATTTTCAGTGCGATAGCGCACACACGCGTGGACAAGTAGCGGCCTCCTACGGCGACCCCAGTAACGACCGAGCGCGCCATGCTCAAATCAGCCAATGACTGATACCATGGCTGTGACGAGCTATTTATCAGCTTGTAGCGTCATTTGTCGAGATAAGAGAAAGCGATCCCTTCCTGCTTTGCTTTCATGTGTATACGAGAGAAGAGAGAATGTAATTTCAGCATGCGACAAATCTTAGTAGTAGTTCCGTTCGTACTGTACAGATTCTAAAAAAAAAAAAATCGTGAGGCAATAAGCTCGTTTAGTGAATCCATTCCATGGTTACTATCGCGGATGTCACGGGCAACATAAAAGTTAGCCGAAGCACTACTAGCGGCACCTGTAGACAAGTTAGAAAAGTCCGCGAGGTGGAAAAGTGTGTGACGACGAGCATTAGGAAAACTTAATCCGTCGGCTTTTTATATTTAAAAAGAAACGGTTGAAATTGGCAAAATGACGGTGGTTAACCACAGTTGCACTCACTCCTGTGAAAGTAGAACGTTGAGCCGAATGAACAGTTTTGCGAGGAGGGAAATAAAGTTGTTTCTCTCTCTCTCTTGCGAGGAGAGCCATCGGCACTGCTATCAGTTCGCAGCGTTGCTGGGTGAGGCACTCGTACCTTTTACTGGCTTCTGAGACTGAAAAGTTCTCCTCACAAATATTAAGTGTGAATACACTTTATAAGCGACCCCAAACCATCCACCGCCGTCGGCGGCGTCCGCAGTCTTCTCTCTATCTTTAAAAGAAAGAGGACTTGGCGGGCCGCAGCGCGAGGACGCGACACTGATATCGGTGTCAGTAACGCGCCCTATACCCCCTCCCCCTTCGCTCGCTCCTCCGCTCTCCTCGCTCGCTGCAGCTGCGCGCGCACCCCTCTCTCTCGCGCGCCCGCCTTCTCTCTCAGTCTCCCGTCGAGAGTGGGTCGTGAGGGGGAGTAAAGTTAAAATCCGTTGGCATTCGCCAGTGAGTTAACGTAAACTCCCCCGTGTGATCAAATTGCGATTCCCAGGAACCATTACAACATAAAGGCACCATAGTGTGATTAATAAATATAATAGTGCGAATTAATAAATACCCCTCGTAGCATCACCCCGTGTATTCGCACTTAACCATGTTCATCCTCGGGGAAATGCTTGGGAGTTTTTCCATGTGCATTTGGAAAAAAAAAATCATACGCTGGAGGTTTAACTACTACTGAAGGGAAGCTATTCATTGACCAGAAAAAATTGGGACGAGAAAATTCGCTTGTCAGTTCCTTTAACATATGTGCACACACAAACAAACACTACACACCTGTGGGTAATATCGAGAGGTCCGTACAGTAATAATTAGGTAAACCCGGATAATTATAACGTTTGCGATTCGATTTTAATACCTCCAAACTTATATAACATTTTTTCGTTGTGAGTGGTCAAGGAGGTGGGGAGGCGGTGTAGCCATTGTTTAACGGCACCAATCGTCCTGGTATTGTTTTGAACCAAATTGATGGTCAGGAAAGTTTGATCCTAGGAGTAAACTGTGGCGCCATTTTTTATACTGACTGCGTTGCTGTGTATAGGCCTCCTTCGGCCTTCCCTGAAGCGAGTTGGGCCAGTTGGTGTGCAATAACTGCAGAAATAACTAATTAGCGCAGAAAGCAACGGACAAGGTCCTGTCTGTTGTCTTCACCGTGTCCATTGTTTCTCGCGCTAATTAGTTATGTCTGCAGTATCCACGCATACATGTACAGCACGGACCAATGTTAAAGGGAACACACTAATGCACACCATCAACATTCCTGGCCCTCCAAGAGCAAGTAGATAAGGGAACAATCTTCATGCACGTCAGTGGTCTGTCAAGGGGAGTCAGAACTCTCAAGCACCAGTATTGATTTGATTGATTGATATGTGGGGTTTAACGTCCCAAAACCACTATATGATTATGAGAGACGCCGTAGTGGAGGGCTCCGGAAATTTCGACCACCTGGGGTTCTTTAACGTGCACCCAAATCTGAGCACACGGGCCTACAACATTTCCGCCTCCATCGGAAATGCAGCCGCCGCAGCCGGGATTCGAACCCGCGCCCTGCGAGTCAGCAGCCGAGTACCTTAGCCACTAGACCACCACGGCGGGGCTCTCAAACACCAGTAGTCTTACACATATTTAAGCCACTATGCTTCCGTAAGATGGAGAAATCTAAGCATGCTGTCCACGCAAATGTTCCCATTAATAGTCTGTACAAACTGTGCGATCCGGTGGCGGCGTTCACGAACGAATGCTCATACTCGCTGGCGATTCGACTGCTTTCGATGTTTCTTGCATTGGTTGGCGTAACCCGGCCCGTTCGCTTCCTTCTTTGATGGCGACATACACCTTCTTATGAACGCTATGATCATGGACGTGCGCAGGGCTTCTCTTCAGGCGGGAAGGGGAGGGGGGGGGGGTGGAGCGAACGCCTGTGGTTATGATCACGTGTGTTCTGAAACAAACTCTTCTAAAACAACCGTTGCTCTCACCCGAGAAGCAGAAAGCGCCCGTGATTGATTTATGTTCTGTTAGTAGCAATACTCTCACATACTCTGTGAATGTGGTTTATGATGTCTTGTGCCATAAGGCAGAGCGCATTTCCCTTTCGCTTGGTGACACAAAGTCGCACAAAAACAATAAGCGCGAAAATTAATTAAAGAAATACACTTAAGTTGATCACGCTATTAGCATGTTTGTGGGAATCACGTGATAAGATATCGGGCTGCGTCACGGCCTCCTGGGATGCTTTGAAGACACCTATATACTACTCAATACTGTATTGAAACGTTTAACCCTGCCAAGTGTGTTCGCACTAACAAAAACAACCCGCAAATGACATGAGAAATAACTCATTTTTACCGTAGACTAAAACGAAGTGAAGAAGCATAAAAAGCCGTTAGTGCAATATGTCGGTTAAAGATAAGCCTTGCTGCCCAACTACCTTTGTGCAACATGTAAGTATTTTACTCATATATGGCCTTTTCTTGATTGCTTTCTTGATTATATGTATACCGTATTATCCCTACTGTAATGTCGTATGGCGAAGCAACTACTTAATAATAAAACAGATAAAATAAGTATCTATCCTTCTCCACCTCCCCCTTTGGCAAGTGATTGCCCACTGCGACTCGGAATCGAGCCGGCAGCCGCCCCATTTCTGAGCAACTTGCCCACGGAACCTAGCCAATACGGTTCCAAGGCGGTCTCTCAGATGAGCCATAAAGACTGGCTGGCGTGCGCGTTAAACATCGGCAAGCCAATCAATCTTCCTAATGCCCACGGCCGTGACGTATCCCTTCACATTCGCTGTCGTTCGCACCGTGCCACTGATGGTCCACACAACGGCTATAAGCTGCATCGAGCGATGTTTCGCCATCCCCCTTTGTGTGTCGCCGCAGTCGGACGTGATGCCTTCTTCATCCTCTCCTCTTTGGCCAACGCCGTTATGGGAGACTGCATTCCTCTACGGGCCTCTGGCCGGAACGTGACCGCCCATCTCCGTAATGACAGCTCATTCGCCGTGCGTTGCCTTATCTTTATCCTTATCTCATCACGCCCGCAGCCTTCACAGCTGCATCCCTACATTTCGTTTAATTACTTTTTTTCCCATCTACTTTGGTCTGGTTCTCTCCAGGTGTGTGTTTTTGTTTCGATTTGCCCACCGTCCACGATACATTATGTACCATGATGCAGCACGGGAATGCCTAACTACGTTGAGCGAGACGAACAACGAAAATAACAAAAAAATCAGGTCGTCGCCACCGTAGAGTACCATATTGCTGTGGTGAGACGGAAAGCAATCGCAACGGCTCTGCAGTGCATTAGCTGAACGAACTCCAGTGCCTAAAGACGGCTCTGGACGCACGGGTACGTACAGTCGTGAGCAATGTAAAAGGGAGCACTGCAGAAAGTACCCTGAGGAGGCCTTATATTGGATGAACGCCAGGCGCGAAAGTGTTCGTAACACTAAGTGTTAGAACGGTGAGGTCGTTAGGACGCCAAGCAAATCGATAAGCCAGTTCTGTATCAGCAGTAATGATTGCTGGGACACAAACTTGGTGTTCGCTTTCATAATGTTCGCGCGCGTACGTGTCGCATCGTCGAGCAATATGAAACGAGACGCGAGACGCCTGAAATCGTTTTCGAAGGGGCTGCTATGAACTGAATGCGCGCGTCGCCTTAAAGCTACAGCCATAAACTACGCGTATAGGGATTGCAGTGAATGTGGTGCGAGAAAGACAGTGAAGAATAATCCGCATCCCCTCTTCCCCCACCTCGCCCGGTAAAACTGCCGGACTTTATTTAAAGTCTATTCATTCATTCATTCATTCATTCATTCATTCATTCATTCATTCATTCGTTCATTTATTCATTCATTCATTAACTATGCACGTATTACGCGTAATCTTTGATTAAGAAAAGCACTTCGGCGTTGCCACTCACGAAGATAACTTCGTTATCTTTGTTTTATTTTAAAGATAAATTGCGAGAATCAGAACATTCTGAAGCTTTGCCCCCTTGCCTTTTTTTTTCTTCGAAATGCAGTCGAGATAAATCGGTATACATAGAGCTTGATTCGGCCAGCAGATGCAGAAACTAATTTTGGTCAAATATAACCTAAAGCAACATGCGGGTAGGACAAATTGTGCACAAACTTTCAACTGCATTAGCGCAACTACATTACAATGCCGTGATAACTAGCCCGAACTGAACCTTTGCATCACTATATATAACGCAGCCATATAATATTTTGAGGGAAAACGGGGGGTTGGACCATACTTTACGTGTGCTCATGTGTTCGTATGCCTGCGTGTACACAACCTGATTTTTTTTTTTTAAGTTTGCGGTGGGGGGAGGGGGGGGGCTGAACTTCTCATCCCCACATCTGCCAATGACCCCCCGGCTACGCCAGTGGAAGACAGAGCGAACCAGCAGCTGCAAAAACAGTGCAATGATCGCACTGCGGGAGTCTTCTTGAGATGCTGAACGTGGAAGATCGAGCATTGCTCGTGAGGTCTGTTTTACTGGTTGGTCTTACGCAGCGCCCTTATAGGTACCTCTCGCCTCACTGCACGCAACTACGAGACGGGGCGATGAAAACTCGATCGAAGCGACTCAGCGCACTGAAACCGCACTGGGCGCGAGGCGCAGAGACGTCGGGATCGCACACTATACCGTTGCGTCAACTGCCTTTCTATGGAGCCGCCATAAGATCTTCGCTGCGACCGTGAATAAATATTTTGACAGCGCCACCTGTTCGGCGTTCATCAAAGCTTCGTTCGAGTCCTCCACATCGTTTGATGCGTGCGTATATTTAAAATAGTCACAGCGGGGCGGCTGTCGAGACGAAAGTTTGGAGACAGCGCGAGCATAGATAAGGTTGAACACTGGCAGCCCTGAAAACGCGGTAAAACGTCGAGCCTTAAGACCAGCCATTATGGTTGCCGAACTTGTGGACCTTAGTGAACCTCACACTCGGTAACAACCAAGGATCTTTCATAAGAATTGCTGCGGTGCAAATCATGCCTCAAGAGTGAGATCAAGTCATCGATACTTGATCCTCTCGACATTTTACTTTCGTCTGGAACAGCCATGGCGCCTAGCCAACTGTCCTTCCGGACCCCTTCTGTGGGCAATAAATAACGCTTAATCACCACAACGAGCTCTTATTTTAACTGCGGAGCTGCTGGAAACGAGCACTGCTCTGCGATGGACAGAGTTGCGGGTTCCGCTTACAGACTATTTTATGGATGGGTTTCAGTGACTCCACATTAGGCTGTTAATATTTTGCGTCTTCAACAACTAAACTAACAGTGTAGGCGCATATGCACGAAAACGGGTGAGTGTGGGCGTACGATGTTTCATGGCCATATTAATTCACGTCGCGATATGCAAAAACAAGAAAACCTCGGTTTAATAGATAAAGCGGATTAGGGTTTTCCCTTTTCGCCGAGTCGCTTGTTGAAGTTTCCAGTCTCTTGCCACGTTTTTTTTTTTTTTTTTTTTTGGGGGGGGGGGGGGCTCACTCGAGCTTTTCAGCAAATGTGGTTATCTATAGCGATCATCATGTTCCACTAATAGCAATTTGTCGGTGTGTTGGAGTAGTTGATTGTTGAATTCAAGCATAAGTTGGGAAATTAAACAAGTAAGGTTAATCATGCACTGGCAAACTTGCATTCAAAGGAATGAACACGACGCTAAAAATAATGTAAAAAAGGTAGATGTTTGCTTTCGTATTTTTTCCCTACAAAATAATTAAAATGATTTTTCAAATTCCCGTCGCATTTGAGGGGCATTTTTTATAATAATTAAAGATATTAGTTCTCCACGCTTTTCTCCCCGTAACATATTGGAGGAGAGTGCGGGGCCTCCAATAATCAACATCCACGACAATTCTACGCAGCGGACGCTCCTTGGCTGCCTCTGCGATGGCTGATGGCGACTAGAACGAGAATTAATGGAGAACTTCACCAACTATGCTTCGCCCAAGCGCGCAGCAATCAACAGCACCGCATCCAGCCGTCACTAACCGCACCGTCGTTCTGACTCGACCCCATGACCCAGCACCTCCAGCAAAATGTTAAGGGGAGAAAAGCGTTCGAGAACATATTTACTACGGATTTACAGGCAGGCGTATTCAAGGTGGAGCCCAGTCTGCACGAGAGACCAAACATCGTCTTTTTCCTTATATCGAGTTCATCTGTGGCACCCCGTAACAATATCTTCAAGAATGGGAAAATTAACTGAATTTACGCTCCTTTTGGGCATGTTCACGAAAGTCGCACAGCTTTTTTTTTTTTCGTGCTTCTTTTTTTGTGATGACAATTTTTTAGCTCTCGGAAGCATCCGAAAACTATGGTGACTGGTGAACAGTAAACAGAAATGATCGTTCTCTTCGTCCTCTTCACACATGCATCCATCGGTCCTTAGTGGAATGCAACAACCCAGAGAGAACGAGTACAGAGGGAGAGAAGGGACGAGAGAGAAACAGAAAAATTCATGTAGGAAAAAAAAAAGTTTGTTGGAAAGAAGAGATTTGAACCCGTGCACCCACGATACGAAGGCGAGCGTCTTAATCACTCGGCTATCCAGGCACGCGACAGAGCGTAGCATAGCCTCATTTCACATAGTACAGTACAGAACAATATAGTACAGTATAGTATAAAATACGGTAGGAAGTGAAAGATGAAAGCTTGCGATGAAAAATCCGTAAACAGGAATTTGTCGGGCCGACGTTTGGAGAAGTTAACTTGTCTTCCTCAAAGGAAGACAAGTCCGCTTGTCCAACGTCGGCTTGACACAACCCCGGTTTACAGATGTTTCATAGTATAGTACAGTATAGTATAGTATAGTATAGTATAGTATAGTATAGTATAGTATAGTGCAGTACAGTGCAGTACAGTGTAGTATAGCAAGGGTGGGAAGCCGAAATAAGCGTGAGAAAAGGTGTGAGTGAGCGGAAGAGGAAAAGGCCAAAGGGATAGAGTAATGCATAGCATGAAAAGAATCTGAAAGAGCGAAACATATCGAGAAATAAAGGTAGAAAGAGAAAAAAAGAGAAAGAAAGAAATAGAGAGATGAAATGAGCACAAAGATCAGACAGAATTAAGACGAAGATTAAAAAAAAGGAGGTAGAAACAAATGAAACACAAAATAGAAACGAAAAAGGACGCCCACGGCACCACTAAAGCGAAGCTGCTCAAGTTTGGAATCGACCTAGCGCTCACATTGACAGATCAGATCACTAAGCGGGCACTATACTCGGGAAGAGCAAAGCTTCCAAGATGAAGCGTGGGCAAGCGAGGACTTCAATTTTGCCTGTAGGATATTGCGAGAGCCTCTACGCCAGCATTCTTTTTAAATGCCTTAGCAACAAGAATCTGCAGCACAAGCTCGACCCACATTTCAGTGTGTTGAGCTGTCCTTCGCCCTTGCAAGAGAGTCACGCCAGATGGAGTATGAGGTCATCTTGAGTGTCTCTGTCCTACTCATATGAAGGATGAAATTTCGAGGGATCGCTTCTTTTGCCTCATGACAGCCTTAATGAAAAATGTCAGACGATGAAGCCAAGGAATGTGTAGGGGATTAATTGTACTGTTTCAAGCATATTGCAATCATTGTGATACAGATGTGAAGAAAGTAAAGTGTACGAAAAGACAATTTGCCGCCGGCAGGGACCTTATACTTGCAACCTTCGAATAGCACGCTGAATGCTCTTATCTATAGAGCTACGGCGGTGGTCATTCCCCTCCTCCACTAAACGGGCATTTATGAACATGCAAACCTATAGGAGTGTTAGCCAGCGGCGCTCGTAACTATGACGGTGACTATGGAACACTATTTTGCTGATGGCCCAGATGGCATCACGTAGCACGTGAACATTTACCGAGCGGACCGTTGGCCGATAAGCCCACTATACATGAAGGCATATGAAAGATTACTCTGTCTCCCACTAAAGGTAACCATGAGTGACATGCCAAGCAGCGCATGGGTCGACTTAAAGTTTCGTTCAACACGGGCACTTTGTCCGATGTTAACGCGTCCTTGCAAGTGGAAGCACACCATAAATTCACTCTCGCTTCTGTTACCGTTACTCGTCCCGAAGCTCTTGTTGAAGCACAGCACGCGGGTTCATCGTCACGCCACACCACGCCACGCGGGAACACGTGGGTTCTATCGCGCGTCTGCAGAATCTCGTTCCGCAACGCCATCACGTGATTTCTGAGAGAATGTAAGGGGGAGATGCCACAGCCTCTTATACAGCCACATAATCACGCAGACCCAAACGCGCTAGCGCTTTCTGACTAAGATGCAACGCTTTGGGTTCAACGCGCGTCCGCAGAATCTCGTTCCTCGACGCCATCACATGATTGCTGAGAGAGTGTAAAGGGGAGAAGCCACGGCGTTTTACACAGCCCCTTAGACAGGCCGGAACGCGCTAGCGCGTGCCAGCGCGTTCTTGCTAGGATACAACGCGTTACTTCATCGCGAGTCTACAGAACCTCGTTCCCCAACGCCATCACGTGATTCCTGAGATAATTTAAGGGGGAGAAGCTAAAGCTTTTTACACAGACACTTACGCAGAGCCGCACGCGCTAGCGCGTGTCAGCGCCTTCTAACTATAGGATACAAGGCGTTGGTTCATCACGCGTCTGCAGAATCTCGTTCCCCAACGCTTATCACATGATTGCTGCGAGAGTGTAAGGAGGAGAAGTTACACCCAGCCCCTTACACAGGCCGGAACGCGCTAGCGCTGTGAGCGCGTTCTGGCAGTACTGGCATGGACAGCTGTTGCGCATGCGTGGTAAGGGTGGTTACGCAGACCGAATTGAACTCTGCTACAAGCTGTTTCGCATCTAATAATTAAACCCCTTTTAATTCGGATAATTCTGACGTGTGCCCTGACCACGCGCGGCCAGCATATGTATATTGTTTAATGGCATTTAACTGTCGTTCGCTGTTCGAAGCTGTCTCATGACATCAAGCCCCCAATCTTCCTCTGATTGTTTGGGTGTTCGAAGACTGGCCGCAGCAGTGACAAAAATATATTTCAAGAGCTCGATACAATTCTCAGGACGCTGCAGCGACGCATTCCGGGCACAGGTCTGCGTGAGAGGCGTCTACCGGAAACGCGCGGTTTGAGGTGGCAAAATTTCACGCAAGCGATGCCAACATTCATACATAATTACGTGCGTGTTATCTCAAAACAGGCGTTGCCGGTAGACATCGCCAATGTTGCCCAGAACGCGTTACTATAGAGCATTCTAGACGGGTATGTGGACCTCTGTATACGCGCAAGTTTTTCTGTACCTATAGAGCTATGCCCACGTCTTAGGGCTATACAGTGCGGAGCACAAGTACTCACGTCGAACATGTCTTCCTGGACGTTGAAGCGGGCGTGCTTTCTGCCCAGCTCGTAGAGGATGTCCGCGAGTACGCGGCTGTCATCGAGGTTCTCGACGGCCGCCTCCAGTCCCTGCATGACGAGCAGCGCGTGCCGCTGCAGCCCTTCCATGTCCCACTCGTAGCTGCCGTCCTCGCGTAGGGTCATGAACTTGCGGAACAGCCGGCACAGCTCCGGGTAGCGGGTCAGCAGTCTGCAGGCGTCGATTACCGACTTATATGAATGTTCGCACGTTTACATCGAATCGACGACACAGAAATCATGATGTCCCACGTACCTGGAAGTCGACGTTATGCGAAGCATGCGGAGGGACGGTGACCGTGTTGCGATTCTTTTATTGAGCAACGCGTCATGAAATAACGCGTAAATATATGTACAAATGTTGCACACACAGATATGTTGAAGAGTTGCAGATGTTTATAAAACCAGTTGTTTGCACGTGCGCAACGTTGACAACTGGGACATGCGTATTTGCAACACCAGAAGCTTACATGAAGCGCTGATGCTGGTGCTGGACACTGCTATATAAATGAACTTCAGCGCATGACAACAAACCACAGTTAACCTTAACCCGACGTGAGGGCTGTATCAAAGGATACAGGGCTGTATCAAAGGATGTATATGTAATGTTTATAAAATTGGGTAGGCATCACTGCAACCACTACTGACGTTTCACGAAGAATAGCATCTATTTGAAAAATAGTTCCAAGACCTAGCATAGCTCTGTGGTAAAATGCTTCATTGCCACGCAGAATGCTTGGGTTTGATTCCAGCTGGGACCCTGACATTTATTCTTTGCATTCGTCAGGTCGACGCTACCAATGTCGGGTATTTCTTAACACTCGCGCGTTAAAATTGCCCATGTGTGTTCTCGTCGTTCCTCCATGGGTACTTACTAAGTGTCAATCACCTGTGGCACATCCTCTCATACCAGCGGCACATGCCCGCCCGTGGGTATGTGCCACTGTCTGGCGGGAAGTGTTTGATGACGTACGCGACTGGATTGTGACATTATTCATGCACTGACCAGCGCGTCATATATACTCGTCAAACCATCTTACCCTCCCATGCTCATTTTGGTTCACGCCAAGTTAAGGGGGTGCCCACGAGAGAACGCAAACGTAAGCGGATAGATAGATAGATAGATAGATAGATAGATAGATAGATAGATAGATAGATAGATAGATAGATAGATAGATAGATAGATAGATAGATAGATAGATAGACTCAAAGTCACCGAAGTTCGCTAAGAAATGCTTCGCATTTAAAATTAAAACATCTTCAAAGCTGATGTCCTTGCCCAGCCAGAGCATTTTGGGGGCTAACGCGTACCTAACGTCTCAGAGGAGATTATAGCATAGATTATAGATAAACCCTTCGGTGTAAAGAGTTGTCAACGCACGGTGCTCACCTAGGCAGCTATTTTCACACGAAAACTGCTCTGGGTCCCGCCTCACTCGGCTCCCTGAAACCGGAACTGCGAGTGGGCACTCTAAAACCATCTTCAAATAATTTTCGCGCACTGGGGCAAACGACCTTCCCAGCCGCGATAAGTGGATCGTTATAGCTTTGCAGCAGAAAAAAAAAAAACGAGACGCAAAAACTTTTTGTCATTGCTCTTCTGAGTGGGAACTGCGCAATTTTAATTAAAAACACGCCTCGTATTTACATTAGCAGTTAAAAAAGGTGCTTACGTTTGCAACGTAAACAACGACCCTCTGGCCCAGATTAATGGCAGGCACGGTCGCAGTTCTGGGGAAGAGCGTGTACTTATTCTTGGGTCATAAAAGACCATAATGGGGAACTTAAGGAAATTAAGGAAGGACTGTAAAGCGTGTAGACACCGGACGGAACAGAAGACAGCTGCAAATGCAGATCTATCAACATTGATTGATATGTGGGGTTTAACATCCCAAAACCACTATATGATTATGAGAGACGCCTTAGTGGAGGGCTCCGGAAATTTAGACTACCTGGAATTCTTTAACGTGCACCCAAATCTGAGCACACGGGCCTACAACATTTCCGCCTCCATCAGATCTATCAAGAGAAAGGACGCTTTGTGTGAAAGAGAAACTAAACGGAAAACATTTTTGCATGCTCAGGAGGGGATAGCGTAAGTTTGCACGTGCAGGTTTATGCGATATATATTTATATATATTCCTAGTGGTCATGTCTTCTTAACTAGTGGTCATGCATGTCTTTTCAGATATCTTAAATTATCTGAAGGATGAGACAGCAACAGGTTGTGCTTGAGAAGGTTGTGCTTGGGACGTTAACAGGTTGTGCTTGGGACGTTAAACCCCATATATCATCGCATTTTATGAGTACTATGAGATAAAACCTATTCTGTTGACTGTTGTGCCTACCCACATCCACAAGTATACGTACAAATACATACAGCTTGAGTGCGCATTACCGCACAAGTCCTAGTACCGTTATTGCTTAATAGAACTTGACCGGAAAAATAGCTTTGTCGCAAATATCCTGTATCTTTGGGACAAAATAATACATCATTACGCTTGGAACAAGAGAACCGTGCCCATCGAAAGTGCCCGGCTATACAGCGGCGGCATCAGACGCTGACTATAGACACTGATTCGATGTGAGCTGCATGCCGATCCGATGAAACACTTTCAAGACTGGTGGGCAGCTAGTCCTGTGTTTGAACACTAGAACAGTTGGAATGAAATAGCAAGTTTGTAAAATCCTTGCCGTATTTCTCGCACGTAAACCAGTGGCATTATACGACTCCATCGACATGTGAGCACCGCAGCAGGGATCGAATCCGTGACCCTGGAGTCAGCTCCACCGCGGTGAGCAGGAGTCTCTATCCTAAATATCTAACACCTATTGTTCATATGAGCCGCCGGAAGTCGTCCCTAATGCATCAAACAGACTGTGTTCTCTAAAAGTTTCACAAGCCGCACGTAACGCAAAAGTAGGTCCACGAGTCTGGGTGGGCGTGTGCCGGAGATAATGCACATAAATATGCTTACTGGACATACGAGATCAGCCGCATAAATGTTTTATAAATGAAGACCGATAACCTGTAGCTCTCAAGATATTTCTTTCGTGGCAGATTAAAGAACGAAAAAATGAGAATAAAATTGGCGAGCAGTTCATCTAGAACCGGTGGAGTACTTCCTTTCGTATGCGCATATGTTCCGCGCACGAGAAGAAAAAAAAAAAAGAAAGCGGAATATTGATGCGAGTGCACTCAACCTCAATTTGCCAGAAATACGAGCACACGCAATCGGTCAGTGTATCGAGCGGAACGATAATCTTCGTCTACAATCGGTCCTGGGCGTCGAGCTTCGTTTTTACTTAAACAAAAACCAACAAGACGTGAAACAAAAAAATTAAACGTATACGCACAGCACGCATATTTCGGGATGACGCGACGTCTACGATCGTTACGCCCAACACGCGCGTCGCGCTGATGTCCGGATTAAATTTTTATTGCGTCTCTCCCTTAGCAATATATACCATAAGCGCTGAGCGTGAGTATCCAGCACATAGCGTTTAATGTTCAGCTTCTTTAGGTACGCGCACACACTATTCACTTAAGCGCGCGCGACGGACCAAACTGCGCTGGGTGCCAGACCGAGGCGAAATTGGGATTCGTCCCAAGCGAAGACACCCTAAAGCGAACACTTCCTGCTTAAGCGGCAGAATTGCTTCACGGCCGGCGACTGTACCACGTACCGTGCGCTGGCAGCGCGTTACCGTATGCGGCGCACAGGCAAAAGAAAGGGAGAGACGATTTGTGTGTGGCAAAAGAAAGGGAGAGACGATATGTGTGTGGCAAAAGAAAGGGGAGAGACGATATGTGTGTGGTGTACGTACCGCTTGAAGACGATCACCCCGGTGCCGGCGAGGTCCTGCGAAAGCACTGCCCAGGTGGATCGCACCAGCTGCGCCTGTCGCGGCGTCAGCGCCGTGCTCAGCTCAGCGTCGGCTTCCCCGCGCAACACCGACTGCCGGCTCACGCCGTAGCCCATGATGGCGGCGGCGGCGCCAGCGCTCCTAGACCACCCGCAGGCGCGTTCTCCGTGGCCCCCACCACCCCGTTTCGGTCGGCTTCTCCTCGCGTCGCGGCGGTTGCTCGATTTGAGGCGGTGTCGAACGTGTCGCTAGCGCTGCTCACCGCCCGCCGCGCCGCCCAACGATGGAACCGCGCGCGCCGCCGACCGCGGTTTCGGCCGCGCGAGTGCGCGCCCGTAGCCGCCGCCACTTCGGCGCCGGGCAGAGATCGACAGTGCGACGGCGTTGCTTCGGGCGAGGGAGGCAGGCGGACGATCCGGCGTGCTGGACTGTCTGCGCTATAGAGCGTGCGACAATTCCGTAACGACGTAAACACACCGTCGAATATTACAACTTCGAAAGGCGTCTACAAAATGTCTTCAGGATGTTTACGAAATGTTTTCACCATAAGATATGAGAACTAAAGACGTCTAGAAAATTTATTCGGGACGTCTACAGCACGGAAAGTGAAAGACCTCTGTGAAATGTCTTGTTATCATGCGACGCGGGAATTGAAAAACGTCTACAAAATGTCTTCTGTAGTGAAACATGGGAACTGAACGACGCCTAAAAAACAACTTGAGGGTGTCTGTAGAATGCCTTTACCTATTTAGACATACTAAACAAAGAACACCTAGAAAATTTCATATTTAAGAACTCGGGAACCAAACGACTACAAAGTGTCCTTACAGAAGGGTACTGAAGACACTGGTTGTAAAGAATGTCTGCAAGGTGTTTTTTTTTTTTCGAAAAGACAGGAAGTATATGAAAGCTTACAAAATGTATTTGCGGCTAACATGAGGATAAGATACAAGAAAAAAAAATGAAAGAACGTCTACAAAAGGATGTCCTCGCAGGAAAACATGAGAACCAATGAACGTCTATAGAACATCATGACAATTAAATAGATGTCTCTAAGGAAGCTTTGTTCAAGCGTCATTCATGTTTACAGCTTAATAGCTATGCTCTTCACAGGTCTTCTACAAAGGTAGTCTCGCAGGCGTTATCAAGACTTTTTTATTTGAGTCTGTAATCAATGTAATAGTAATCAAGCTGAGCTCAACGCTGAGTTTATAGCAGGACAAGCCGACATCCCATTTCGATCTGAACCAGTAGATGATAGTTTAGAACTCGTTGAGTGAGTAAGTGTATTTTTACGAAATGTGCAAAATAACGACCAGAAATGTGGGGGAAAAATGTGCGAAATGTGCACAATAACGACCAATCACGAAGACAAGCGCAGTCTAAGTGTCTGCAAATGTCTTTGTGTCTGGTCTATGTGTTCTTTATGCTGATCCGAGGTTCGTGGGTTCGATGCCGGCCGCGGCGGTGGTAGGGAGGCGATCGAGTTAAAGAGCCCCTCGTGGTCGAAATTCCCGAAGCTTTCCTCTACAGCGTGCTTCATGTATCGTGGTTTTGGCATGCAAAAACCTTTTATAATATTATTGAGTGATGAGTCTTTTGCAAAGTTCGGTCCTCTTGTTTAGGTTACGATAATTTCTCGGTCGCAAAAATGGGACTCGAAAGTTGGAGCAACTGCTTTTAGAGTGTTCCATTGCGTGAAGCGTGTTCGAGTCACACAGCAGTCGTCAAGTGTCTTGCATAAGCTGGGTGTAAAACTCGATGTTTTGAAAATTCGATATGATGTTATCATATTCGGCACTCTGTACGGTCGGTGCTGTAACTTTAGAATTGGAAACGAACGAATATGCGCATTTTAAACCATTTTGCCATGTGCAACTTGCCTGAAAAGATGGTTTCATGGCACTGCTACTCATGCTGCGGTGAAACCACCTTTACAAGCGCGATTCTTGCAGTCGCGACGCCACATTTCGAAAAAAAAAAGTTAGCCTGTTTTGCGCATTTCGTATTCTTTTGCAGCGCAGTGGCCCAATTTCTTGCTTTGTGAGCGTCGGCATAACCGACAGAGCGAACGAGGACGAAATACAGCGATAGCGAGGAGTGAACGACGGTGGCGAAACGACATGTTCCACAGTGGCCACCGCGGCGCCACAGTAGTGCGCGCCACCGTGCATCTATATTGTTGTGGAACGCGCCCACGCGCTGCCTTCCGCGGTCTCCCGGTTTTAGCGTGGCAGGCGGGCTACGCTCTCCGCGGCAGTTCATGTGCAATAGGCTGCACAAAATTGTCCCCGCCAGTCACGCTACTCACGGCATTACCTTGATGCAAAGCATGTACCTATAGTATACGATATAGTCTCAGCCTACAGCGGAACGCATTGATGCGCCACCTGTTGAACACGGTGTACTAGTTGTAGTTGAAGTTACTGTCGATAGAGCAGAGGGTTTGCCTGGAGAACGCTCGCACGCTCCGCCGAGGGGCATTCACTGGCACGCTCAGCGTGCCACGCATGCGCAGCTTGCATTCCACTCGCTCGCTGGGCCCGCTCAGCCGCTCAGCTATTACCCTCCAATGTCGTCGACGCCAGGCTTCAGAGGTGCGCGCCGCCGAAGCAAAAGCATTTGCCTCCACTTATCGCAAAATCAAAACACAGACGCTCACAATTAGCATTACACAGAACCGACCTCGTCGGGTGACAGGGAGTTTTCGAATAGGGGCCCCAAAAGTTTGGGCAAAGCCGTTTTGCGTATACAGACGCTTTGGGCCAAGCAGGAGTGTTTTCGAATAGGGTCTACGGGGCTTTGGACACTCCTCCTATTCTATGTCACTAGCTTGGCCGAGAGCCGTCACTTCAGTGGGTACCGTCACGTCTGTGCGACCGAAAAATTTCGGCGCAGGCTTTGGGGCTCCCGCTAAATTCGGGAAATAGCGTCTCCAACCCAAATCCCAAACGCAGTTTGGCTTTTGCGCATGCGCAGTGCCCTTGACGCTATTTCTTCGGGGCCCCAGAAGGCACATGTACAGATGACGGTTCAATGCTTGACATGGCACAAGAAAACATTTAGGAAAGAGCAGTGCGCAATGTGATTCAAGGAAAAAAGGCATACACGCATAGCTTTACTTACCGCCCTTTTCCCGATAGAGGAAGGCCTCTTTTTTTCTTATAGAGATGATATTGATTGATATGTGGGGTTTAACGTCCCAAAACCACCATATGATTATGAGAGACGCCGTAGTGGAGGGCTCCGGAAATGTCGACCACCTGGGGTTCTTTAACGTGCACCCAAATCTGAGCACACGGGCCTACAACATTTCCGCCTCCATCGGAAATGCAGCCGCCGCAGCCGGGATTCGAATCTTCTTAGAGAGGCAAGTTCCTTGGGCTCGCACAATGTCCGTTGTCACCGTCGTCGTATAGCTAACCATCGGACCGAAACACAGGTGTTACATATACCATACACAGATCGTTCATAGTGCGCATACGGTTTAAAAATAAACTGTACACTGTCTCTCAGTCCACCTATGTATTCGTTCGGCTTTTGTACTGCTCGGCGACTTCAACGTTGACATTATGAACCATAGGGTCTTGCTTCACTCCATCATCAGCATTCACAACGCGTATGGCCTGACAATTTTTTTTTCTACGGCAAAGTTCTGAAGCGAGAAGCCTGCGAATTTTTTTTCAGTTGGTGAAAAGTGTATAGCTATCCCAGGCGTGAGCGTGGGCCCGTCCAGCAGCGTACACGCCGACGCCGGGCAATAGGCGCGAGCATAAGAAGCTTGCCAAACAAGCTCCTAAAAATGTGAGTGAACGTAAGCAAAATCCACAGTAGTGAAATCTCGAAAAAGAAATGCGAGCCCGGGTCAATTTCACAAGTAGTGCAATAAAAAAAAACTGAGCGCGGGCCAATTACACAGTAGGCCACACTGAAAAAAGTGAGCTCTGGACAATTCTGCAAGTAGAGAAATAGAAAAACAATTTCAAACTAGCGCAATACTGAAAAAAAATGCGAGCACGGACCAATTTCGCAATTAGTGCAATACTAAAAAAAGTGCAATACCGAAAAAAAACGAGAGTTTCGGCCATTTTAAAAGTGGTGGAAAACTGAAAAAAAAAAGTCGCAGCTTTACCACAAAAGCGAAGCGATGATGCGATAGCAACAAATTGGAAAGTCATGTGAAGAATGACAAGCGGACAGGAACATGCCCCGGGTTTCTCGCGCACAAATGACGCACGAAACGTACTCGGGCACAGATGAACACAAATAAGCGTCTCAGTTGTTAGTTCACCGTGTATTTTTTCAAAAAGCGCGCCCCTTTCGCAAACGGAGATTGCGCAGCGAGTGCAGTAACCTTGGTGCGCCCGGTAACTACAACAGAATCATTCCGGTGAAAGCCCAAGGCGTACAAATCTCTCTGCTGCGAGAGAAGCGCGCGCACGCGTGAGCGTATGACCTCATTAAGGAAAAAATTGCCCGCAGCTTCCCTCGGGGGAACACTGAGGAGGATGCGGAGCATATAATTGGTTAACGGGGTGTTAAAGTGCGACTTACTTGGGTCGATGGCTAAATTGGTTAACGTGGTTGTGAAATGGGGTGTTAAATTGCGACTTACTTGGGTCGATGGCTAAATTGGTTAACGTGGTTGTAGGAGAGGGTGTTGAATGAGTGAACACGTACACACGTATGCGAAAGGGCGGCGCTGGTCGAAGGGACGTCGATCATTGTGTTTCTGGATTCGTTGGAATTCATTTCACCGCGACCTTGGACGTCGACGCGCCGTACAAACCAACCGACGAGCGGCAACTGAGCGAGAGAGCGCCGACCTTGAGTATATATACAGCACGACGGCGCATGCACTGTCAGCTGTTGAATGTTCTCGAAGCGCGACGCCACATGCGCGTCCACTGGAGAATCAGGAGAATTGTAGATGTCGAACGCGGTGTGTAGAGGAGGAAGGGTGCACAGATGGTGGAGGAGTGAAGCGCGCGCGGTGTGTAGAGGAGGAAGGGATGCACAGATGGTGGAAGAGTGGGCGACGGCGCATGCGCGCGCGTCAGCTGTCGAATGTTCGAGAAGCGGTGCGGACGGCGCACTACAAGGCGCGAGTATAAGATGCTTCCGCATCTAAAAAAGGCATACACGCATAGCTTTACTTACCGCCCTTTTCCCGATAGAGGAAGGCCCCCCCTTTTTTTTCTTATAGAGAGGCAAGCTCCTTGGGCTCGCACAATGTCCGTTGTCACCGTCGTCGTATAGCTAACCGTCGGACCGAAACACAGGTGTTACATATACCATACACAGATCGTTCATAGTGCGCATACGGTTTAAAAATAAACTGTACACTGTCTGTCAGTCCACCTATGTATTCGTTCGTCTTTTGTACTACTCGGCGACTTCAACGTTGACATTATGAACCATAGGGTCTTGCTTCACTCCATCATCAGCATTCACAACGTGTATCGCCTGACAGTTTTTTTCTACAGCGAAGTTCTGAAGCTAGAAGCCTGTGAATTTTTTTCAGTTGGTGAAAAGTGTATAGCTATACCAGGCGTGAACGTGGGCCCGTCCGGCAGCGTACACGCCGCCGTCGGGCAATAGCTTGCCAAACAAGCTCCTAAAATGTGAGTGAACGTAAGCAAAATCCGCATTAGTGAAATCTTGAAAAAGAAATGCGAGCCCGGGTCAATTTCACAAGTAGTGCAATAAAAAAAAAAACTGAGCGCGGACCAATTACACAGTAGTGCCACACCGAAAAAAGTGAGCTCTAGATAATTCTGCAAGTAGAGGAATAGAAAAACAATTTCAAACTAGCGCAACACTGAAAAAAAAAAATGCGAGCCCGGACCAATTTCGTAATTAGTGCAATACAAAAAAAGTGCAATACTGAAAAAAAAACGCGAGTTTCGGCCATTTTAAAAGTGGTGGAAAACCGAAAAAAAAAGTCACAGCTTTACCACAAAAGCGAAGCGATGAATGCGATAGCAACAAATTGGAATGTCATGCGAAAAATGACAAGCGGACAGGAACATGCCCCGGATTTCTCACGCACAAATGACGCACGAAACGTACTCGGGTACAGATGAACACAAATAAGCGTCTCAGTTGTTAGTTCACCGTGTCTTTTTTAAAAAGCGCGCCCTTTTCGCAAACGGAGATTGCGCAGCGAGTGCAGTAACCTTGGTGCGCCCGGTAACTACAACAGAATCATTCCGGTGAAAGCCCAAGGCGTACAAATATCTCTGCTGCGAGAGAAGCGCGCGCACGCGTGAGCGTATGACCCCCTTCTCCCTCTCCCACACGCGGGGCAAAGTACGCGTGGGCGATTAACCATCAGCCCAGGTCGCCGCGTCCTGACGATCTGACGACGCGTGCTCATTGCGCCATCTCGCTGGCAATCCTGAAAACACAATTCCCCCGAGATCCCAATCACGAGCGGTAAGTGGTAGATATAAATAGCTTGCCGTTCCAAGTAGAAAGAGGCGGTGCTCCTTCGTGGATAACGCCACGCACTCACAAGCAAGAAGTCGGACATTCCATTGCGCGCGACGGAGTGTTTTTCTCGATTATATCTCTTTCTTGCGTTTTCATACACACACACACAATATATATATATATATATATATATATATATATATATATATATATATATATATATATATATATACATATATGCGGTGAATGCCGACGGTCACCAACACCGACGGCAAAACTCGGCCAAGTGTCCATATAATTGCTATCGCAATAAAATGTAAGCGCGGGCCAATTTCACAAATATTGCAATACCAAAAAAAAAAAAACGTGCAATACCGAAAAAACCGTGAGCTTCGGCCAATTACGCAAGGAGTGGAAAAGCGAAAGAACATGAGTGCAGGCCGATTTTGCAGTAGTGCAGAACCGAAACAAATGCATACACGGTCAAATTTTTCAAATAGTGCAATACGAAAAAAAAGTGAATGTGAGTATATTGCACAGAGGTGTCATATTGAAAAAAAAAAATAGCCAGGGCCAAGTTTGCAGATAGTGTACCATCGAAAAGAGTGCATGCAGATCGATTCCGCAAGTAGTGCAACACCGTAAAAAATGAACGAGAGCGAATTCTGCAAGTACTGCAATACCAACGGAAATATGAGCATGGGCCAATATCGCAATACTGCAGTACCGAAACAAGTGCGTGCGTGGGTCAATACGAGAGTAGTGCAATAAAAATATGTGAGCGTCCGTCATTTTTGATGATGCAATACTGAAAAAAAAGTGCGCCAGCCAATTCCGCAAGTGCGAAATACCTAAAAAAAGGTGAGCATGGGCAATTCCACAGGTATGGCAGCACCGAAAAAATGTGAGCGTGGGCGAATTTCACCGGTGGCGCAAGACACAAAAAAAGAATGTGCGCGTGCACCAATTCCACAGTTACTGCAACACCGCAAAAAATGTGAGTACGGACTAATTCTGCAGTGCTGAAATACCAAAAAAAATAAATTTGAGCAGGGGCTAATTCACACAATTACAGTAACGAAAAAAGTGTGTGCACAAACCTATGCCACACTAGTAAACACCAAGCAAAATGTGTGTGCGGGCCAATTTAACAGCAGTGCAATAACCAAAAAAATGTGAACGTGGGTGAATTTCAGCGGTAGTGCAACACTGAAAAAAAAAAAAGTGTCCATACACCAATTCCACAGCTAGTGCAACACCGAAAAATGTGAGCACGGACCGGTTCCACAGCAATACCGGAAAAAAAATACGTGCAGGGGCCGATTCTGCATAAGTACAGCAATGATTATGCTGTGTGCAGGCAGATTTCGCACTAGTGAAAAACCAAACAATATGTGTGCGTGGGCCGATTTCACAGTAGTGCAATACCCAAAAAATGTGAAACTGAGCCAATTAAAACAGGTAGTGCAACAATGAAAAAAATGTGCCCATGGCTAGATTCTGCACCTGTGCAGTACTGGAAAAAAAATTTGCACTGCATGCTAATTTCACAGCAGTGCGATACCAAAAAAATGCGAGCGATGGCTTGTTCCAGCATAAGTACAACACCGATAAAATATGCAAGCATGGGCAACTTCCATAGTTGTGCAGTACCGAGAAAAATGTGCGCACGGCCAGCTCTACCAGTGGTGCAACACAAATTAAGATGCGAGCGCTGGCAACTTCCGCAGTAGTACAATACTGAAGAAATGTGACATGAGCCAAGCACTGCTTATCATCATAAACTTTAATGTTGTCATTGAAACTCGCAAGAACTGGTTCAAACGTATGCTTGTCGAGTATATTCTTAACAAGTAAAGCAAGCAGCGTAAAAAGACTGAAAACAAGATGCACAGACACAAGTCTGTGCTTGTGGGACTTTTTTTGTTTTCTCGTTTTACGCAGTTCTCTTTCCTCGATGAGAACTGGTTTGCATCATTTATCAGGATCAACTTTTGAATCCTGTGCCATGAGCGCAATCGGTGAACTAGTTGTACAAATCGCATTTGCATCTGGCACGGCTAAGTGATAGCAGCAGCATAACTCATCTAAACGTGCCACAGTGAGCACAAAGAGCCTGTTACTAGCATTATCCTAATGCAGTAAAACACTACAAACACCTCTTGGCAGTTGTGTTAGTCAGCAGTATCACTGGGGATCCAGCTTCTCGGGGCCCCGATGGCGAGTCAAGTTTTACGTCAACTGGGCCCCCGCAACGGTATATTTCAGCCCACACCTCGAATGCGAGCCAGGCAAGCAAACAAAATAAAGGCGAGTAAACCGTCCGAGAGAGAGAAACGATTTTATTGTCGAGCTGCTACAACACGTAAACCACTTTGGCAGTCAACAGCTGGTGGTGAAGGAGAGATGCCGTTGCTTTCCGGCCCCACTCCCTTGCCTCCTTGTAACTTAGCTGCAAACAGAGAACAGACATTACAGCAATCAGTGAACAAGTGACACAGAAAGTATTGCCACACGACTGTGCAGAAACTGACCAGCATATTCTGAATCATCAACAGGCACAGCATATACTATCCATCGTAAGGCAGGCACTTGCTTGGGACGTAACAGTAGTAATGTTCTGTCATAGCAGCTGCAATTAGAGTTGCTTTTATGCAACTGTACCTTTAATACATACCAGGGATGGATCAAGTCGCTCACTTTGGGGTGGAAGGGGGGTAGGAGCCGTGGCCTATAGTAACGTCGAAGAAGGGGTTCATTTTTACCAGCAGGAAAACACCTTCACGGAACAAATACTGTTAATATATTCTCAGAGTGGTTTCACTCATATGTCCTGTTTGGTGACAGGATGTGAATAACAAGCACTGAATTGAAAGGTGGGGGTGCCCAGACATTGGGGGAGGGGGAGTTGCCCCTACCACCCCCCTCTGGATCTGCCACTGATACATAATTTTACAATTGAAGTGTGCAAGAACCAAGCTTATGTGCATGCACTGTGGTTCACAGAGCCTAAGCCTCACTTCTTTTTGAGGGTGAAGAAGCTGCGCTTGCGGGGCTCGTCCCTGCGCTCGGCCGGCAATGTCTGTGCTCGCGATGGGCCTGCCGTGGCCTCGCCGATGGCTGCCTGAAGCTGTTGCAGCCACTGGGATAACTCCTCCTGTTTGTGGCCAAAGCACACCAGGAAACACATCAGCATTCCAGTCATGAGATGTCGTACAAGAAATTTTCGCATGGACCAATGTTTGACCATGAAAGACTTATTCTTCGTCAGGCCATCAAATATAATTCATGAGGTTTAATGTCCCAAAACCACAACAAGGTTAAGAGGGATGCCTTAGCGGAGGGCTCGAAAATTTTCGACCCCCTGAGGTTCTTGAACGTGTACCTAAATCTAAGTACACGGGACATTAGCCTTTCAGATTCATTTAAATGTGGCCACCTCATCTGAGATTCGATTCCATCACCTACGGGTCTGCAGCCGACCACCATAATGACTCATCACGGCAGGTTATCAGGCTGATGAAGACTGGTCTCTACTTGGTCGAAACGTTTGCTCCAGTTGCACTTATTGTTTGACAAGCTTCTCGGCCTTTGTCTTTCCGGAAACTTCCTGCCATGTTCCGACTAGAATTCCCATTACATCTGCTGCTATGCCTTGAAACCCTACTTAGTCAAAAGAGTGGCATTTCTACAGTAAAAAAAAGTGGTACTAATTGATGTAACTCATGAAATTTATTCTGAACAACGTGTGTTAACTCCCTAGTGTAATTTATAAACTACAGTGCGTACTGTAAATCAATCTTATCATTTTATTGAAGATTTGTTGATTTGGCAATTACATGTTTTAGTTTGCTGTGCTCGCAATGTCAACTTTGTTCGAGCAGTGCTGTTCCAGGATCAAAACTGTGCTAACTACTTGAAAAGATTCAAAATCCTGCATAATCTAAGGAAAAAAGTAACTGCTGTGAGGACTTATTAGGTGAACTTTCCTTGACAAACGTAATATTCAATATTGGTGCGTCTACATTAAAAAAATTAATGAAAAGCAAAAGCTAACTTTGATTTTACTTTTTAACTTTGCATCTTAGGCTTTAGGTTGACACTATCAGTGTCAATAATTATCTATCACAAGAAAAACTTGTTTTACCATAGAGGTGGCACACGCATAAAAAAATAATAATTGAAAGGCCACCTCCAAATATTATTTATTATTATGTTATTATTATTAGGACTCGAGCGGAATAGTGTCTACACCATGCTGGATTGTTGAAAGCCAGCGTCCCAGAGCTACGTCGAAAGTTTTCACAGGAGCGGTCAATCTTTTAGCAGCCACAATTACCTTGACCTGCTCGCGCCTTTCTGTGGCGTTTTTTGTCGAGCGAAAAGCCATGGGTCAACAGAGGCGCAACATGATCCTTTTAAACAGGTACGTTGTAATTACCACACCCTCATAGAAACAGGCCATCCGAACATCTCTGAAAAATCCACGCATGCTCCCAGGTAGAAGGTTCGAGGCACCGCTGACAGAGCAGCAACATCTCTACAGGTATGAGCAACACGCAGCTTAAAATCATACCAGCACTCTCCTATTTTTCGGAATGCACAACTCGGACAACAAAAGCGATGAAGCCGATGACGTTACCTCATCCTTTGCTTGGAAGAGGAACTCTCCACCATTGGAAAGCCTGAGAAGAGAAAGAAAGAAAGAAAAACGAAAACAAACAAGTGAGAGGTTCGAAAAGGTTGATTCGGAAAGGCTGCGCTTAAAGAGAGCATGCGGCGACCCACTTGAGCCGAAAGACGTGCTTCTTCTTGGTGTAGTCGGTAGCACGCTCGGCGGTCGCTGTCCTCAGGTCCACCGGTGCTTCTCCGCGGTAATGGCTCTCAGGTTCCTGCGTGCAACATTGCCGTCATAAGGGCCACAGACATGGCAAGAGGCTGCACGTAGAACTTCAAGTGCTCCCTATTTCACTAGACTTTGTAGTGCTTGCAGCTTTCACGCTTAAAGACCAAAGGTAACAAGGTTCAAATTCAGCTAAACTGATTACAAGCTAGTACAATATATGACTGAATGAGAAACTACGAGTCTAATAAGTGGACGAATAGTAAACATGAGGTTCAAAGTGAATGTGAGCAGAGATTTGGCTGACTAGTTTTGGTTCGAATAGTATACACTAAAGCCCTGATTTAACAAAAACAAATACGATAACATATCTGTTATAACAAAGTAAGTGAAAAATAGTCCTACAATAGATAAAGTGTTAGGAACATACCTTTATAACAACCTTTCAAAAGTATAGCAAACATGTTTTTGTCAAATGTCCAGGTTTGTTATAACAAGGTTTGAGTGTATATTGCGTATGACAGAAAATGAGCATTTTTGTCATGACCCAACTTACTTGCGAAATACTATATTTAAGAAGTAGCACAACGCTTGTGTGAATCTTTCCTTTCAGCTCAAAGTGAAGCAGAAGCAACCTTGAAAATTAGCAGGATTTGAATAGTAAAGTGAGAGTTATAAACTGTAAAATATGTTACGTTTTAGAATTTGCTCTACTTAGTGAAAATAATCTCACATAACATGCTTTTAATCTCACTCATTGAATTGCAGGTAATATGCCCATCTAAAAAGCATTTGTGTGAGTTTCCCTGAATAAGTGGTTTCATGGCACAGCAGCACAAACTGCAGTGTTGTGCAGCTGCGCCATAAAACCAGCTTTTGAGGAAGGTTTACAATTTGGGTCAATATATGTCCATTCAATAGTCTCGAATACCTCGAAACCGGTGCTAGTGGAAGGTGAGAACAAGGCTTAATTAGCGCCTACTAGTTCTGAGTTCTTAAGGAAGGTGTGCCTCAGTTCCCGAACCTGTCGGTAGTGTTTCTGGTCCTTGTACGCGGCCAGTGTGGTTCCCCGGATGACGAGGTATAGCTTCTCCCACGATCGGTTGGAGGCCTTCTTGGTCGTGGACTCCCACTCGTGCTTCCTCATCAGCAGACCCTCGATCTCGTCCTCAGCCGGCCGCTCTGCAAGCACGCAAGCACACTCAGCGACACGCCGCGAGTCTTCTAGCGCGGGTGCGTTCCGAAATGCCCCGGAACCGCCGAGGACCAATCGTGTGGCGATCTAGAATGCAAGCTATCGAAGCAAAACTGGCTCTATTCTCTCAGTCAGAAGAAAAATGAATTAAAGACATACTCTGCTTTTTTTTTTTTTCTGAGTGAAACACTTGCATTCACAAACACTCGTCACGCAGCCACAGCAAAACAGGTCACAGAGACACTAACACTACCGAATTGGCGCTGCAATAGGTTAGCTGGCGTCTGAAAGTTCATTGTGGCGGTCGACTCGTACGCTACAGTGGTTCGGTGTGGTGTACAAAGCATGCGACATGCGGCTAGCTTTTCAACTACCTTAGCCACGATGAACGTCCAAATGCTGCTAGATAATTGCAACGCCAAGATGAGAAACAAAAACACACCCGCCAAGTCCAAAAAAAGGAAGCTTGTAGACCTAATATCCGCAATAATGCAGGACGCACCAGAAGAACTTGTCAGCTTATCAAAGCACTTAGTGATCACCATAAAGACTCTCGCACAAAAGACAACAGTGTTGATTACAGGACGCCTAGAACGAAAACTGTAGGAACAAAGGCAGCACGTCGCCGATGAACATTACTCCTAATAATTTTTTTAATTTGCATGTCATAATTATTAAAGAGACTTTCAGAAAAGCATTTAAGGTGTTCAGCAGTCCATCAGATGCAAATAATGCTTGAATTTAGGGACTGGACAGTCTTGAATTGTTACTACAAAAATCGAATTTGTTGCACTTTGGCAGAAAACAACAAAAACAAATAAGTATGACACAGGAGATACTAACGATTCGGACATTACCAACTATTCCTGAACTGCAATTTTGAATCGAATGCTTTTCCTTTCATAACCTAAAGAGATATTGAGCATTACCTTAAATACATAATTTAAATAGATCCCATTTAGCCAGAACCGCTCTCTCCAAGAGGGAAATTTACTCTCCCAAGAGTAGTGCAGAAATTTGAGAATTGCTGTTTGCTTGCTGTGTGGCGAGTTATTTTGACGTTAAAATTACGCCAGATGTGAGCTTGCTGTTATTGCGTGAATATCATAAACTATCTGATCTTATATTAAGGCTTGTTTCTCTCGCACATTCAGAAGGTTATGCCGTCGGATCAAAATAACTATGCACGAGCTTGTGCTAATGTGCCCAGAAATAATAATAGTCATGCCAAACTCTCCACAGTACCAATACAAACGTAATTATACACAAAAGAATATAGACCAAAGTAATAATGCATGCAATACAAAATTTAGCAACTTAAAGCACAAGATGTTTGCCTAATGCAACGCAAAACGCAAGACTTCTTATGCACAAAACAAAACTTCACTGAACTGTGTTATTGTTATCACTTTATTACTACTATAATAAAGTTTTTGTTTGAGATTTAATCACTAAATTTGTGAAAACACATTAGTCAAAATCTTTTTATTTCTACAATGTCACTGAAATTTTGTCATGTGATGCTTATGCTCGACCAAATTGTCGCAAGTCCACTATAAACTTTGATATTTGCATAAAAAATAATCAAAAAAAACTTTCCTGCGGAAAACAGTTTCGCTATTGAGCCAACCTATGTCACTTAAATGAAAAGTTGCAAAACAAAGGTAAATAAAGGCAATGTAAAATTATAATGGCCAATTAATGAATATTAAAGTAATAAATAACTGTGTTATCGGTAAATTTAGCTTGTTTTTCAGGTGCCACAATACACTGAGCCAGTGGTCTCATAGCTTAAAGGTCAATACAGATTGCAAATTTCTCAATGTCATTAGATATGTGTCACAACAAACTAGGAGAACAGAAATTGTTTTTTGGGGTATTAACTAACTAATCTGACTACAAACTTCCTGATGTCTGATGTCATTAACCTTAAGTTCGCATGAACCATCTAAGACTGAAAAAAAAAAATATATATATATATATACAGGGGATTAAGAAAAAACAATCATTCACAAATAAAGTGACCACAATGTTACTAAATGTGAAAACATTGAACGAAACACCAAACGCAATATGAACAAATAATGTGACCACAGCATAATCTAAAACATATAAAGACAACAAAAATAGGTAAACAAAAGACAACTCAGAACAGTGTTGGCACAAAAACACGTACACGTACAAGAGCGAACGCTAATATCAACTAATCAGCACCCCCTACACTATTTCTAGCTTGTTTTCTAGATCGCCTAGCCAGCTTGCAAGACATACAGAGCTCAGATTTATCTATAGCAACATGCCAGCATTGATTGACAAGACCTATGACACCGTCTGCTGGCAGCAACAGTGCACTCACAGTAGTGCTAAGCCTAAAAGAAAGATGTACCACTAGTAAATGCATACTACTGTAATACCACAGGGCATAGGAGGCGAGTTGCGGTGAAAGTGATCCCACTTTGCGACTCCATGTTTAACTAAAGCATGCAAAACTGCTACTGCTATTGCTAACTATAGTCTGCGTCTACGTTTAGATTCAACAAAAGCTACATCATCGCCAAAGTGGTCAGCTCCCTAGATTTTGCTCCTCACGTAAAGGTGTTCCTGAACAAGACTATTTGGCGACGTAAATGTTCCGAAGTGTGAAGGTCAGTTTTGTAACTTATGTTATTTGAACAAAAAGGTTATAACCAGAAGACAGCTACCAGTGCCATTTAATCTTTGCAATATATTTCAAGGACGCTTCAGGACTCGTACACCAGTACAGTGGGGCCCTGATTACATGACTGAGGTAACGTTCAGTGTCGTTGTATAATCTGAGAATCTCAAATTTAAAAAGCTAGGAAGATAGGCAGTGACGCTCTGTCTTGCCCCCCAAAAAGTGGGTAAGGACCATCTGAATCATCTCGCAGCACAAACCAGCCTGGCTTCGAAAACTATAGCGTGAATTATTTCTAAAATGACAGCCATGATTTCAAATAATTGATTAGATTTGTGAGAGAATGTTTATTCTCATTTAAAAAAAGTTTGGATATAATGCGAATACTCTGCAAAGACAGTACCAGATGGGCGTCATACAAGGTGCCATTCGTGTAACATTGCATCATATAGTAATTGAAGTACTTGGTACTGCACTACTATTTAATGGGGGTCTTGCCAGGACCAAACCAACTCGCCACAAAACGTGAGTTGCCGGATAACTAGAGGATGTAGTGAGGTTTAACTGTACAGCTGTATAAGTCTACACCAGCCCTTCTCGGTTACTCAAATTTCTTTTGGACATTGCCAAAAGTCAAGTGTATAATGGCAATTCCTGCTGCAACAGTGCCTACTACCGTAATTACTCGAATCTAACGCGCACCTTTTTTCCGGTTAAGCGAGTTCATAAATCGCATGCGCGTTAGAATCGAGTACGAACAAAAAAATTACGGTCAATCTATTGCCATCGCAAATCCGAAATGGCCACCCCCTACGTGCGTCGGCATGGTGCACGGAGGAAGGCTTTTTCCTTCCTCCGTGGCATGGTGCGTCGGCTATTTCTGTTTATGTGTTTACCATGTGCGGCACTTCGTACGTGTGCTGAGGAGTTCGTCATCTAGTAGTGCATTAGCATCGACGACGTGGAAGGGCCGACTCCAAAAACTCGAGTGCACCACGATGCCGCTTTTAAAAGAAAGTCATCGCGTGTGCAGAAACGGACGGAAATCGGGCCGCATCGCGGTCCTTCTCGAAACGTGCGTGCGGGACTGGCGGAAACAAAAGCAGAAGATTGTCGACAGCCAAAGCTTCACGCAAAGGCTTCAGTGAACCACAGCAGGGTCGGTTTCCGCAAATTGAAGAGCTGCTCCGCGAGTATGTGCTTGAGGAGCGAGTGGCACAGCGGCCCGTGACGACAGAATTGCTCCAAGTGCGGGCTATGCAATTAGTCTTAGAAAAAGTCTAATGCGGAGCCTGTTTAAAGCGAACAGGTGCTGGCTAATTAACTATATGAAGAGGAAAGGCTCTTCCCTCCGAAGGGGAAACATGCATATGCGAAAAACTTTTGCGGAGAAGTACGATGAAAAGCTTTACAGTTTTCAGAGGTTCGTCGTAAACTTGCGGCGCAACACGGCTACCTGCTTGGGCAAATCTGGAATGCCGATCAGACGCCTCTTTACTTCGACATGCCTGGCACCACAACTGTCGCGAAGAAGGGGGCGAAGCAAGTTCGCGTGCTGACATCGGTCCACGGTAAAACTACAGTGACGGCAATGCTCTGTTACACGTCAGATGGGCACAAGCTTCGCCCGTACCTCATATTTAAATGGAAGACAATCCCGAAAGGAATCGTTTTTTCGAGTGGTGTGATCGTGCGGGCCAGCAAAAAAAAAAAATGGGTGCGCGTTGCAATCGATGTCTTACCGTAATTACTCGAATCTAACGCGCACCTTTTTTCCCGTTAAGCGAGTTCATAAATCGCATGCGCGTTAGAATCGAGTACGAACAAAAAAATTACGGTCAATCTATTGCCATCGCAAATCGAAAATGGCCGCCCCCTACGTGCGTCGGCATGGTGCACGGAGGAAGGCTTTTTCCTTCCTCCGTGGCATGGTGCGTCGGCTATTTCTGCCTATGTGTTAACCATGTGCGGCACTTCGTACGTGTGCTGAGGAGTTCGTCATCTAGTAGTGCATTAGCATCGACGACGTGGAAGGGCCGACTCCAAAAACTCGAGTGCACCACGATGCCGCTTTTAAAAGAAAAGTCATCGCGTGTGCAGAAACGGACGGAAATCGGGCCGCATCGCGGTCCTTCTCGAAACGTGCGTGCGGGACTGGCGGAAACAAAAGCAGAAGATTGTCGACAGCAAAGCTTCACGCAAAGGCTTCAGTGAACCACAGCAGGGTCGGTTTCCGCAAATTGAAGAGCTGCTCCGCGAGTATGTGCTTGAGGAGCGAGTGGCACAGCGGCCCATGACGACAGAACTGCTCCAAGTGCGGGCTATGCAATTAGTCTTAGAAAAAAGCCTAATGCGGAGCCTGTTTAAAGCGAACAGGTGCTGGCTACTTAACTATATGAAGAGGAAAGGCTCTTCCCTCCGAAGGGGAACATGCATATGCGAAAACTTTTGCGGAGAAGTACGATGAAAAGCTTTACAGTTTTCAGAGGTTCGTCCTAAACTTGCGGCGCAACAACGGCTACCTGCTTGGGAAAATCTGGAATGCCGATCAGACGCCTCTTTACTTCGACATGCCTGGCACCACAACTGTCGAGAAGAAGGGGGCGAAGCAAGTTCGCGTGCTGACATCGGTCCAAGGTAAAACTACAGTGACGGCAATGCTATGTTACACGTCAGATGGGCACAAGCTTCGCCCGTACCTCATATTTAAATGGAAGACAATCCCGAAAGGAATCGTTTTTTAGAGTGGTGTGATCGTGCGGGCCAGCAAAAAAAAAAAATGGGTGCGCGTTGCAATCAATGTCTTGTTTTTTTTTTTTTTTTTTCGCGGTGGAAATCGGATGCGCGTTACAATCGAGGGCGCGGTAGAATCGAGTAAATACGGTACTAACTGCTGTAAAAAATTCGCCACTGACTAACATTGTATAGATATGCCAGCCATTGAAGCTCGCTCAATTCAATAATTTCACGGCAACAACATTTTCTCAGTACTGGTGCTTTCTAAAGACGTGCTTTCATGTCTTGTGTTAACACGCACGAACTAGCCCAACAGAAACTGCTGCTAGTGCCTTTTTTTTTGGAATGGTGTTTCGCAGTTCAAGGGACAAAGGTAGGCACAGTGACATTTTGTAGGCTTCTGCATTGTACACAAAGTAAACTGCCACTTGGTTCTTAGCTGATGAATCTTGCTGTATTAAACTCTCTAACATTTATATAGAAAACTACATGCAATGAAAAAGCACTGTGCAGTGAAGATGACAAAAAACCCTTGCAAGAGTGTCTTTTCATTTTGCGGGGCGCAGAGTGTACGCAGTTTACATAACTTATAAATAATCTCTCATTTGTGATTCTTTTCAGCTGACAACACGGACAATGCTAAAGGCTAGGTATTTTTTTTTGCAGATGTGCCGCTGCGGTTGCCAGCAGACGACACTGTATGGTGTAGGGTCAGAGATGCTCGCATGTTGCTGCCGAAAGACCCGAGCTCTGCATTGCGCATACGGGTTCGTACAACATGCAACACACAGTGCGCAGGCAGCGTGCTGACCTGTCTCTTCCTCTACGGGCAGCTTCTTCTTGCGCCAGCTGCCGAAAGGCGACTTGGAACGAGAGCGCTTGATCTTGGGCGGAGCTGTCACCATGCAGGGAAGGAAGGCACACACGACAAGGCTGGCTAGCATGCACGTTCGGCATGCGGCCATGCAAGGCGGGTGGCGTCTGCGTGCACTCACTGCTCGGTGCGGACGATGACGCGGCTGGGCCCGACGGGCTGGCGGGCGTGGCGGCAGCAGCGGCGGCGGACGCGGCTGATGCGGCCGTGGCGTGGGGGCTCCCTGGGGCGGCAAGTGCGCGTGCAGCAGTTAGGCCCACGACCCCCGATCCCCCCTGCTTACCCTCTGTTCCAGCTCCGGGTGCTGCAGCCGACACAGCGACCGCCGTCGCCGCACTTTCGGCGCCGTTCAGGATTGCAGGCTCTCGGGCGGCTTCCGCAGAAGCTTCGGCGTCGACCCTGTAACGTTGACACCCCCCGCGACTGCTAAAGCGATGCACTTCCTCATACAAAGAGGAGGCAGCCCTTTGGCGGAAAAGTCGTGCAACAGATGTTGAAGTAGGTTTCCGAGCAAATGTTACGACAGCATTGTTCTCTGCCAATTCGGTACAGCTTGTCCACTTTCCACTTTTGGAGCAGCAATAAACGGCCAGTCATGATTCTGGAATGCTTGCCGTATGCACTGAAGCTCTTCCTTATTCTTCGGCAGTTTAAAGCTTATTGAAGAATCACACACTACATGAACAACTGGATTATATATGTGACTGGAATGCACTCCTTGGTCAAAAGAAATCAAAGGCCAAGTGAGGTTAGCGTCTCCTGAACGCTTCATATACTAGTAATACCTGTCCTGGGAAGACGGCTCGTGGCTCGGCGGGGGCTGTAGGGCTGCAAGGCGCTCCATCTCTTCCTGCTGCCGGCGTCTCTCCTGCTCCTCCTCCCGCGCTCGCATCTGCTTGAGTTCGAACTGAGGCCCCAACGACGACAACATGCATGAACCGCGCAGGACAAAGAACTGTCAGCGAAGTATCCTCAAAGCCTCAGTGGCAGCCGGCCACGTCAACGGTCAACGCTTTTTTTCGCAGCATGCGCTCAAGGGAGGAGGGGGGGTCTTGCGAAATCAGTGTCAACCGTTAACGCGCTGCCTCAAAATTTTCGTTACCATTCAATACACTATTGACTAATGGTCAGGGCACAGGGATGTACCGGTAGGTCAAATGAAAGGAGCATTTACTTATTAAAAGAAAAAGCAATGGTACTTGTACTGGATAGTAGATAACTGGTATTTAAACAGCAAGTTGCACCCTATACAGGTTTTTCAATGAACTGTAGTAAAACATAAAACTAAAGCCAAAGAAAAAAAATATGCAAGAGAAATGTGCACTTGCACAGACAAGCCCCTAGTAGACTTAAAAATCTTTACACAACATATCCACAACTGTGAGCTTAAAATTACAACGATTTAATCCTTAACGAATGTCCCAAAGAGTGAGCTCCTCTACAAAATTAATTGTACATAATTACAATGAAAGAGAGGCTCAAGAGACTACTGCAAATAATACAAGTTACTTTTTTTCTTCATTTGAAAGGAAAAGGAAATAATGCAGTATAACTGAACATAACTCATTGCTATATTGTAACTATAAATAAATACTGTATTGCTCCCTTACACTTGGCCTACACGGTATATTTCAATCCATGTTACACCTAACACATGCAGCATCCCTGCACTGTGAGCCATTCGCACAAATTGTAGCAATGCGTTTGGGAGAATGCAGTTATTACAGAGCACCACTACGGGTCAAACAAGAACAGTGATCGCCAAGTAAATGTGTTACCCATGATAAGCACCGAAGGAAACATGAACTATTATAGAACATCCAAACTTCAACATAAGCGTCATACTCCAGCTGGCTTGAGATGATGAAATGACTGCATAGTAAGTGCATTATGCATGACACATATCAGAACAGGCCTTATACGTATACTCTGTGTCTTAACTAGAACAAAACAGCTTTGTATTTGAGCTTGAAGACAGACTAGCATGGTTGACATGATGAATGAAGGTTAGCTTGGCAATGCCGTTATGCGCATGAAGACATACATTTGCTTCACTTGACGTATGCTGCCAGCAAAGCAAACATGAGCTGTGTTGTTCAGGAAACATTTTTATCCCATAACTTACCTTCGATAACCTCATAATAAATAATACGATATCAGTGTGTCAAGTCAAAGAACCTACTTAAAGCCACTGTCTCTGATGTCGCTCTCCTTTGGTATCAGACTGAAGATACTACGTTCTGCTAAACTTCACAGATGCTTTACGCCGGGATAGATGAAGGAGTACCGACATGCCTTTTTCATGCTTTTAGTAGTCATGTTGCAAAGAATAGACAGGAAAAGGTTTATCAGTGTATAGGTGGTGTTCATATGAAGGAATTTAGGTAACAGATGCTCAAACATGAGATATTAGTGGTAAAGTAGTTATCAAGGCTCGTTAATAAAACAGTGCACAATGTTGAAGCTGCAGTGAGTTTTCACTTGCTTTCATGAGCCACGTTTTTAAAGTGACAGTTTCACATGCTTCTTCGAGCAGTTACACAGATGCCAAAATGTTCCAATGCCCACGATGCCATTGTAAGGTCACACACGTCAGTCACACACACATTATCCAAAAAAGGTGCTGCGCTTGCAAGGAAGCCCAATAAAAACGGTTCGTCTACATGACTGCTAATCAACTTGCACTCAAACTATCAACAAGTGATGCGTTACAAGATCATTTTCATCTCGTACGACTTTCCAGAGCTGTACTCCTTGGTTTCATTTGTGCCTGCATGCACCAGCGCATTTGTTGGCTGATAGCGTGGATGTACTGCAGGAAAGTTTTCTGGATATTCAGTGCTGTAATGATCTGCACCCCATACAAACAATCCATGGCTATTTGTTTTGACATTACCAATTTTGCATAATAAGGTACTCTTCTGTCCTCCATATTATATACCTACTTTCCTCTAGTATAATGCCTTCATGAGCCATGAAGGTATCAGAAGTCAGAATGGGTCTAAAACTGCAAGTACTCATCTGGACAAATGTCAACGTGCTTGGGCAGATGGTGTGATGTAGCAAAATAATTAGAAATATATGTGTGCCATGCTACCGTTCAATCGTGAATGAAAGCAATAAGTAATAGTATACCGCCAAGCCCAGTAGTAAGCTAAACCCACCGAGAATTTAAGTTTAGGAGCAAATGAGCCAACAAATTAACGAGAGCCAAAATTGGCACCAGGCTGGTACATGCACGTGAGGTTATCCACAGCAACACACGGCAAATCTCACGCTTCGGCTAATGCAAGTCAACACTGTTGTCACGGGAACGAGTATATTAAAATTAATAGAGAGCTGAGAAAGTTAGCTGCCAGAAATACACACCAATACGAAAAATTCGAAACAGGATGTTGTAAACCAGCTTAGTAAAGTTACATATTATGCACCTTCACGATGCACAAACATCAGCAAACACAAAGTTAGGGTTCTGCCATTCAAACAATGGGCACATTTGCCAGCGCTGCCTGTGGCTACAGCTCCACCCCCCAAGATCCCGTTTTCATAATTCCAACGTATAGTGCGATAACTGCTTTCTGACCTGGTTGCGCAACATATTCACTGCTAAACAGAATGCATGGTAGACCGTGGAAATTAATTAAATAATAATAGACGGCGATTTTTTTAAAATGTGAAGGTGAAAGCAAACCAGTATTAAGCGAAAGTGTTTCATACTTTAATGATGCACTTGTATTACACATGGATCGTTCGAAGATCCCCATCTTTGAGAACTTGTTGAACAATTGCTTATTATGGTCAGGTTATCGCGTCGCACCAATTTGCAGTTGTGTTCCTGTGCATATCTCTTTTTTTTTTTGAGTGAATGCTTTCTTTGTCAAAACAAATTAGTTAAACAGAAATATTTTTAGCCTACATCTATAATATTCTTGCAGACAGCACTGGCAGGGAAGTCCCCTAGTAAATGTTATTGCACATCACACTATGCAAATGTATTAATTAGCAAACTAACACCACAACCCTTTCAATTGCAGCAATATTTTCGATAGCACAAGCACGCATGCTGTCCTGCGAATGAATTTGTATGTTATTTTCCCTGAGCACCCCAGGAATTCTCTTTACAAGCATTGCATTCTTTGCAGTACATTTCCATTTGAAAATTTAAAGGCAGGCATCAATGCAATCTAACAGATTTTTCCAGCATGTGAAATGGAGCTCTTCACAAACAACAAAAAACTTTTTGTCCTGCAAGTCCTGCCGAGCTCTGATAAGCAATCAGTACCAGTCTTTCTTGCCTAGCTAATCGATTCAGTTCCTTTATCTATTGCACTGAATGGCACAGCACCTCTTAAGCTAAGGGCGACAAGTGATAAGAATAAAAGAAACGATTTCAGCTCTCAGTCAGTAACTGATAAGAGCTGCACTCGACTCTGCGTACTCAGCCCAAAGCTAGGCTGGACGTCTGACAACACCAAGAATTTACGTATCAATGGTTGCACAAGAAGTGCTGGAGAGGCTGTACTAACTTATATATTACAGTTTCTTCAACTCCTGCATTTAGTGGGCAGTTTTGGAGGGATAAAATGCGGGTGCAGTGATGCATTAATCAGCCAATGATGTATGGACAAATGAAAAAAAAAAAAAACTTTCCAACAGTTGTGATTACAAAATATGGCTGTTCCCAGTGAAGACGAACTCCTGGATTTATCCCTCTTCTCTCAAGCGAGGCAAGCACATAATGAGAGCAATGCTTCGGACTTCTCAGTCACTATCTTGTATGCATTCCTATAAACTTAGGGACATTGCTATAGCCAACGATTGGTGGAGGTTTCGCAAGCACCCACCAATCGCACGCAGCAAAAACGTCCATTTACACAATGCGTACCAGATCACACCTCTAGCGTGCCTGTGCCATCGAAAAAAGTTTTAAAGAAGGCGTTATTAAGCGAGACAGGTGCAGGCCACAATGCCTATCAGTTTTGTTTGCTGCAGGCAAAGTCACCGGCTCATAGATGCCCGAACTGCGTAGGTGGTCGTCTAGCCTACGCAGTGCTCTGCGCCGCTCCTGGACATCCTGGTCCATGCCTTGCAGCTCCTTGAGTTCGAGCTGAGAGAATGGTGCTTGGTGTTTTCTTTTTCCGTCATACCCTTCCACTCGTCTATGCTTCTCCCATTCACTCAACACACACACACACACCACATGTTCGTCACCAAGCACACAAGAGATAGAAAAGATGCGAGCAACGCAACAAGCTCGAGGGCAGACCTTGTAAATACAATAACACAAGTGATGCTGAAAACTCTGCTGATATCTCTCATTTCTTTTAATTCAAATTCACTTTCCCACCTCCAGCTCATTTACACAATGCGACCCTGCTTAGTGAATAAAAAATATGCAAATTATTACAACAGTGACATATATCTACCACCGATGATATTCAGTTTCGGGCGGCTTACAAAAGCAAACTTACTAAGACACATTCCTTTACATTAATTTTGCTGTGATGCACACATGATTAAACTCTAATATAAACTTCATTTTAAATCTAGAGTGACATTGAATCTTTCATGTTTTCTGGGCAACAAAAGAACAATATCAAAATACATTATTCTAAAAACACAATAATTATATAAAGAAAGTTGTAGTACCTACTGCCAAAATCGGCACACTTACGATCGCCAGATCTGTGGTTGGGACATACCACTCACTCACTGTAGCATATGCTGATGAAAATAATAATGCTTACTAGCTGTAAGCCATTCACTAATTACATTTTGCTTAAATATAGAGCAGAAAAAACCTTGCAGGACCGAAAGCCTGCATTGTCGAAATACATAAAGAACAAGCGAAACTGTATTTACCCAACTAGAAAGCGATCACACATTGCACTAATGCAAAGTCACCATAAGCCTGACCATAACCTGATTGATTGATTTGTGGGGTTTAACGTCCCAAAACCACTATATGATTATGAGAGACGCCCTGACCATAACCTAATCAGAACAAACCTAAGCTAAGACTGACAACATCACATTGTGAAAGTGAAGTTGGAAATGAGGTCAACACAATGCCGAAGACACAGCCCATTTTACAGGCAGTGTCAGTGAACATCTAAAAAGTAGAGCTATCCGAATATTCAGAATTTCAAAAGTTTTTTTGCATAGCCTTAGCTATTACATTCCATTCACACTGGAATTTTACAAATTGAACTTCCCAACGACCAATACAGTCAACATCAGATTGGCAGTGGCCCTTTTGATTTTAAATATGCTTCACCCATCAAACCAGCGTACTGCGGCAAAACTGTTTTTCAAGCTCTGTTATGATCACAAATGTATTTATTCAATAAAACGGTGGTTTCAACATAGAGATGAGGAATGCAGCGAAAGTAGAGGCTTAATTAATGCTGTTTTGAACCTGACATTTGGGCAGGAAGTCGAGTCTGAAATTTGGGCCATGTTGGGTCTGAAATTTCAGATGTTTTTTATAGATTGATGTCTGCAAGGCAGATTTAGAACTGTGGACTCAAAGATAGTGCACCGTTGCCTGTTACATCATTTAGGCTTCCAAATACGGAAGAGGAGGAGAGGCTGAAGAAATAGCATCTCTGCCTTTCACCGTGAACTGTTGTCAACAACACTTTGGTTGCACCAAATCACTTATACACATAAAGGCAACTTGGCCTCTGCATTGCCTCATTTTTGATAAGGCAGCTATGAGACACCATCCCACCAGTGCTTCAGCAACCTAGCCGAAACACCTTCATGTTGCCATCTGTTAAGAATATGCTTAGAAATCCTCTCCAACAATTTTTACTTCGATTTCACTCTGAAATATTCAATAAATACCAGAAAAACATTAAATTCAATTTGCACTCGTACTCCAATATTCAATTTTGCTTCACACCCAAAATTTTGCTATTTGCACAGCTCTAATAAAACCAATATTGCATTAGTGTAACTCCGTAGATGGCAAGGCAGTTGGCGCTTTTAGAAATGAGGGATGGAACGACTACACACCAAGGCTATTCATTACCAAAGTTGAAATACACGAGACATTCCGTCTCACAAGCAAGTTGAGAACGAACGTGTAAAAACTCCATAATATTATTTACTCCTCTGTTGAAATTCAAGCCCCTCCTCCGCTTTGAAATGCCCACTCCAAACTCAAATGCTCATACTTTGAAAATGTCATCAGTGAAATTTCTGGTGCCATTGCATCAAGTAATTTTTTTGGTGACACCCAAGCAGTCTAAACCTTAGACTACTACTATGGACTGAAGTGTTTACTGAAGACTACATATATATTTTCTCATGCATGTAGCGGCCTGGCATATAACATATACCACAAAGTACAACTAGCAGAAAAATTTAGAAAATATCACCATGCATTGCTGTGACATCACTTTGCACACCGAAACTTTTGTATAACCCACTATTTAACCTCAGCTGTTAATTACCTGTATTTTCATACTGGTTATACACAAGAAAATGTGGTAGCCCCAAATGGTATACACAACCAAGTACACCAAACTTGAATCATACTATTATGGTTACTTCAAACTTGAGTTCTTGTGCTAAATCATAGTAGGACATCAGCAGAAAGTATGTACGTAGTTTTCTGCTGTACTACAGTGCAGTCCACTTATAACGATACCACATATAACGATATATCGGTTATAACGATGGGTCGACTTAACAGTCTCATTTTATGCATTGGGGCTATGGGAAAAAAACCATATATAACGATATGTTATCCACCGCATATCGGATACAACGATGAAAAGTTTGCCGTGGACGGCATGTTTCATTCAGAATAATCGTAACATTTAGATTGATAAGTTCCTCTGAAACGAACTATGCCGAGACAAGACGAAAAGTTAGCGTAGGCGAGTACGTATCTGCCGCCACTGCAGCACAGCGCCGGCAGCGCGTTCTGGCCGTTCAAAAAGCCGAGGAGAGCATCGCGAGTTGGCGCGACGCGCTACAGATGGCGCGAGCTGTGTCACGTTTTGCGCCTCGCCGCCCGTCGACCGCGGAGAGGCTGAGAGAATTAAAAAAAAAAAAATGCGAAAAGAAAAGCGCCGCGGCGGCATCGGGGCGGGGCCTCGTTGGTACGTTGGGGCCGGTACGTCGGGCAATGCAGGTGGGCCCTCTGATGCCCCTGATCTGAAGATTAGCCTTCTAAAGGCCGTGCGCTTCGTTTACGGCGCGTGGTACGAGGTGAGGCAGACCACCATTCAGAACTGCTTCAGGAAGGCAGGCTTTGTGCGCCAGGACCAGCCTCCCTCGTCTAGCGATAGCGACAGCGAGACCGGCACGGAAACTGCGGATCTGACGGAGCTCTGGGAGCACGTCGCTACTGTTGATGCAGATAGCGGGTGTGTCGCGTCGGTTGAGGACTTCCTGACGGCAGACAGTGCTGCTTCGTTCTGCGATGAACTCACCGACGAGGCAATCGTCGCGGATGTGTTGTTGCGACAGGCGGCGGCGTTGTGCGACGGCAGCGACAATAGTGATGAGGAGGTTGACAGCGCCCCTACGACCCCGTCGATGACGACGCAAGGTGCACTGATGTCTATCGACTCCCTGATTGACTTTATGCACATCAAAGGAATGCCGCCAGAGTTTTCGCAGCAGCTGGAAGCTATGCGCACCGCGGTTGTGAAGCTGAAGCTTCCGCGGAAGCAACTGCAGATTTCGGACTACTTCGGAGTGCCGAACCCGTGATGCGTTCTTCGGAGTAAGAAATAAAGTCTTGTTTTTGACATCCTACTATCTACAATATTTATTAATTGGTGAAAATAAATAGCGAAATGAGGCCTGGAGCTACAAAAGGTACGTCCGGCGACGATTTTTTGGCGGCAGTCCAGATATAACGATCACCGGTTATAACGATCATATTTTTAGGTTTTCTCGATATCGTTATAAGTGGACTGCACTGTATAAACTTTCTGCTGGTGCAGTACAATAAACTTTAGAAAGCATACATTACAGTACTACCTATTACGTTTGCTTTAACATCACCTGATTACTCTGAACTCGAGTACAGTACTCGGTGATGACAGTGGAGAAGCACTTTGGCAGTAAGCACACCTTCACTGACACCATAAAATAACACTAGCAAAAAGGAACACCCTTCTCTCTCATGCTTCATTGTAGAGCGGCAAAGGACAGGGACTCCAGAGCGAAACACACAACACAGCGCTACACATTCAACTTTTTTTCTGGAGTCCCTCGCCATGCTACAACATAGCTTAAAGTAATTACTGACAATGAACACATGCCACATATCCAGATATCTACGCCCACAACAAGCCCACATATCCACGCCCTCCCCAGCTCACCGTGGTGAGGCGCTCAAGCGCTGCGAATCGCTCCTCCTGAGCGGCAGCCGACTTCTCGAAAGCCTCGTGCCGCTTGAGAAGCTGCTCCACCTCGTCAATGGTGTGTCCCAGCTCCATGCTGAGCAGGTAGGGCTCCTGGGCGAGCAGCCAGTGCTCGGCGACCGCGGCGTCCCGCGCAAACTGGTACACTTCCAGGATGAGCTGCAAGTGCTCCCAGCGCTCGTCCCAGCGGGCGCCCAGGGCTGCCCGCTGCGTGCTCAGCGCCAGCAGCTTCTCCTTGATCTCGCCCGATGCGTAGTGGTTCCGGGCAAGGAGGTCCCGCCCCAGGGCGAGGCAGGCGGCAAGGTTGTCCTCGCGGGCGTCCACCTCGGCCTTCAGGCTCTGGTGGTTGTTCATGAGGAGCTCGACGCCCGAGACGTCGCGCGGCTTCTCCGAGCTGTTCATCTGCCGCACCACTTCCTCCATCCACAGCAGCAGGTCCCGCACCATGCACAGGAAGCGGAAGAGGTCGCCCGTGTCCGCGAGCCGCGCCCGCCGGCTGTCGCACGAGCTCAGCAACCGCTGCCACGCTGCGACCACCTCCGCCTCGCGCGTCTGCAGTGACTGGCACTCAATTACAGATTCGCTGAGAAATTTAGCCACCAAAAATAAGCACAACAAAAACTATATTCTAAATTTTTCCTATTTTACACGCTAAAACCACATTTGCATTATTAAGAATGGATAAAGCGTAAGTCTGAAGTGAATAGCAATTTGGCCAAATAATTTCTAATAGAAAAGTTCAAACTTCTAATTGAATAGTATACATCGCATATACAAAAATAAGCATTTTTGTCACGCTCCAACACTATTTTTAAAAACTGGAACAACACACTAGCGGATGCTACCTTTTTACTTCAAAGTAGAAGCAAATGTAAATAGATGCAGAAGTTGAACAGTAGCAGAATGCAAGTCATAAGCAGCAAAAATAGGTGCAGGTAATACATACAATTAACCTTGAAGTGCGACTTGCGACGGAACACATTTTCTCTGAATAGGTGGTTTCACAGCATAATTTTCTTGCGCTACCATAAAATCACCTTTACAGGACAGGATGAAGAGGAAAGGTACATACAACCAGATACAAGTATACTTGTTCATCTTGAATACTGCAGAAATTTCAAAAATTTAACTTCATCTTGAAGCAAATTTTAATACTGCATCACTCAATCGAATATTCAAAGCAGTCAAATATTCGCCCACGCTCACACATTAAGGTATTAAGGCATGCAGCAGAAGGGGAACTGTTTGTTGGGCAAGTTCATATCTGTTCATAAGTACATCATCTTGTGGTGGATATGTATTTAGCACAGAAATCATTCTTAATATGTAGCACGGGGACTCGAAGTTTTCGAATTCTGACAAGCCAGGAATCTTAGAACGTCTATCTAAATATATGTAGTACGTGGATACCTTTAGCATTTGTCTCAGGTCATCAATTCTCACAGTATCTTGGTCATTGACAGTGATCCGCACAAGCAGCTTTGTCTGCACTCGCATTCTCCTTGTCTGCAAAGAAGGCACGCTTGCACACACACGCTGCCGTCTTGTCAGTCGGCATGTCTTGACTAGGTTCACCAGCCTCAGTTGTGCTACGCTGCCATTGGGATCTCAAGGAGCTGCATAACGCTGCCAACTGTGACTGCATAGGGTTTGACTGCCAATTGCTTCAAAATGCTGTTCAAAAGTGCCCTTGTGCTGGCAAGTGAAACACCCACTGCGACGGTTGAGGGTTACATTGGCAGCAACATCACAGGATACTATTGCCGGGACCACCGGTTGAGCTTGTCGTCTCTGGTCTGCACTCGTTCCACTACATTCCGCTTGTAGCACCTATTTTTCCCGACTCTCAGTTCTACTGTTTCCTTTCACTGTTCGAGCTTAGGCGTCACTAGATCACATTTAGCAAACACCTACTTGCCCAGAAGCTACCACACCGTGTGCTTTTTCCCCAGTGTTTACACCGAGGGTTCAACAAACATCGCAGTCGTGCCGTTCGCTTTGTCTTCTCTCCGTACCTGGATTTCACGCGCCTTGTCCCCTGCATATGCGGCACCCAGCTGTGATGCCTGTGACCGAATTCCCTCCACAGCAGAGCCGAGGGTCTGCAGGTCGTTCTCGAAGTTCGCCTGCTTTCCTCTGGAGGTTCGACACGCTGACGGCGTCCCGGCCCAGCTCCTCCGACATGCCATTTTGTTTTTCCTGCAAAGGGAAAAGGACAGCAAAGTCAACACACTGTGTGACCTCATCGTATCTACACGCCAAGTTGCCATTACGGTAATTAGTGAACCGAAGAAACCACTGGACAAAACCAAAGAATGCCAAGCCAGCCCAGAACATGCAGCGCAGTCATAGTAAAAGCTGGAAAAGCGGTCTTTCTAGAGTCCTTTTTCGACTTTTATGGCGACTACAGCAAGTACAGTCGCAGTGTACCCACTAAGCCATGAATCATTACAATTTTGCAGGGTAGCAAAACACCCACTACGCAATTATTCATCATTCTGTGGAGAAATGAGGTACCCATACATGTCTCCGCATTACGGGCCCTTAGTTGATGCTGTGGCCGATGTCAAAGAATTACAGCTGAGTCTTATGTGGGTGGGTAGCTTTAAACTTTTAACCCACTGATCAAGCGATTCGCATCGTTTGATGCCTGGCATTATTTTACTCTCCTATCCCACTATGTTACATATGATGTAATTCCCTGCTTGACACGATGCCTGTATAGGGTCTGTTTGCAAAGGAATTTCAAGCAACAGCGTTGCTCCGTGGTAGAATAGCTGACTGCTTCACAGAGGGCCCGGGTTCACTGCTCAAACCTGCATTTTTTCCTTATTGAGCGATGACAGCTGTTATGAATATCGTTGGTATTGGCAGGGCAAACATTCCACCAAATTGGCTATCGTTTTGATGAAATGACAGCTTTCGCTTAAAAAGAGGTGATGAAGATACCATAGCACTGACCAAAATTCGTTGGTAGACGTCCCGGCAGTCGTGGAAGAACCGGTGGAGGTCCCACGAGGCTGCCAACACCTGCGCACGGGTGTCCATGAGTTCGAGCAGGTCGGCCCACGCCTCCTGCAAAGCGTCCTTCCACTGGGCCGCCTGCGCCGCGTCGGGTCCCGTCATCAGGGCCTCTGCCTGGGCGCTAGCCTTCTGGACGCGGTCCTCTCCGACGGTGCGTGTCTCGTCGCGGAAGGCGTTGAAGCGCTCCCGCAACAGCGTGACATGCTCATAGTCCTGACCAAGCTCCTGAGAGCTGGCCACCACTTCCCGCTCAGCGATCCACTGCATGAGGTCGTCGACCTCGCGGCTCAGGCCAAACAATCGCAGAGCTTCCTCGAGCTTCTGCCGCCGCTCCAGGGCCAGGTCGCGGAGGCCGGCATAGAGCTTGTCCACTTGTGACTGCCGCACGGTGATCTGGTCGCTGTGCATGGAGGGTGAAACAATGTAAGATCACAGCTACCTGACCCGGCTGTAATTGGTTCATACTTATGAAGCACAAAAAAAGGGGAGGGGGGGAAACAAAAGCAGACACACACAGGTCAAGTGTTTGTCCAGTGTGTGGGTTCTTCAATGACGATTATGAAGCGCGAAAAACATGGGAACAAAGCAAAGATATGCAAAAACACACGCGCCGCACAACAATGAGCTTGATTCTGCTTCCCTTGTTGAAAAATAAACTGACAAATATGAACAACTTTACTATTCACCACAATGATCATGTTGATGTGTGAGCTCATGCTGTTCTTCTCTGGTTATGTTACTTGGCAAAAGCCCAGATTGTACAGGGATCAAGGCCTCAGTCAGGCATATGCTAAAACACTTAACTCAGTTTTTTATTTGAAAATTTTCAGAATATAAAGGTCCAAATGTTTCAAACCTGGGAAATAATTCAATTACCATGGACAGCAGACGGCTCCATAAAGTCCTTCTTTCTGATGCAGCCATTGCATTAAACCAATTGGACAGCACAGCAGAAAAAATAGAATTCCCACACTAAGACCAAGCTATCTACTGCTTCTTTTTTTTTTTTCATAATGAGAGAGAAGAAAGCAATGCTAAAAACAAGAAATTTATATGGCCTGCTCGTATGCTAGAAACAAAAAAAAGCGAAGTCGTCAATGTGTGCAACATCAAGATGGCCCCCCATAGGTCGTAAGAGCACCTGTAGTTTGCACTAAGCAAAAATGTAATCAGCCTAACCATTGACAATACACAGCACCAATGGGCTAAGGAAACCAGCAACGTATATGCATGTGAGTAGGCTAAATTTTTGCTTTTCTTTCTGCAAAACAAACAATCGATAGTTCGCCATCACTGCCATGCATCTAATCTTGCCGAGTCTATAGACTTCAATGTTTTTTGCAACAGCTTCAGTACGATGATATGTGGAGCTTAACGTCCCAAGACCACCATATGATTATGCGACACGCCGTAGTGGAGGGCTCCGGAAATTTAAACCACCGGGCGTTCTTTAACATGCACCCAAATATGAGCACACAAGCCTACAGCATTTTCGCCTCCATCGAAAATGCAGCCGCCGCAGCCAGAATGCAACCCCACGACCTGCGGGTCAGCATCAGCTTTAGTATGATAAATCAGCCAGCCCAATAGGTAAGTTTCCCATTTGCAACCACACTTGTACAGGATAGATTGCTTATATTTAAGTTGTTATAACGTAATCATGTTATAGCCAGTCATTATTTATGAAGAACTGCACAATAAGCGGAATGTGTACACGTGAAGCTCTATGAAAGGGCAAACAAAAATTATAAAAAACCAAGCCACTCCTACACGGTAAGAGCTTACGTTACAAGTTCTCTGAGCTGTAGAGGTACTGTGGGGGTGCTGACACCCCATGTAAAGTTGTTTGCGCCGCGTGGCGCACGTGTCTCGCACAGAAGCCGTATTTCGGGGGTGACAACCGTCGGACGATAGATGGCATTGTGTTCGCGTTGAGTACCCCTGTTGGTAGAGTGGTAGCGCCGGCGGTGACCCCTGGCGGAAGGCAGGCCTTGGTAGCGGGCGAGAGTTGAGCGAGTCTCTTCTGCGCGTGGCGGTTGCCACGAACGGTTGTCTCTAATGTGGGTCCTCGGCGCGTGGCACTGCGGGCCTGCGCGCCAAGGGGCTCACGTGGTAAGTCAAGTGTTGGCGACGCCGCCTTGGGTATGTTATTGTGTGTTTGGTGTGCTACTGTGTTATGTTGTTTGTATGGTAGCGTGTTAATTACAATTGATGAATCGATCTGGCAGATGATATCGTCCTTCTGAGATTAGTTAAATAAATGTGTATGCGTTTGTTGGTTCGTACCGACCGCGTATGCTGTGTCCTTTCACTCCAAGAGCCCACGCCTTTCGCCAATTCGAGACCCCACACCGGCTGCCCAACGTGGAGCTCTTGGAGTATCGGACGACAATTTTTGCGGTTCGGTACAAGCTTTTGTTGGAGCCGGGTTAGAGTAGGCCTAGGGAGACTTTTTGCTAACGTCGGCGGTGTGCTTTGTTGAGAAGCGAGATTGGTTTTGTGACGTGTTTGAAGTTGTCGCCAGGTTGAGTTTTCATTTTTTTCTGCTCGCAAGTGTTTTTTTTGTTGTTGTGTTTGTTGAATTGGGACGACAGCCATGTGGTCTGCATCCTGGGGTTAGTAAGGCGTAGAGCACGTGGTTTGTACGCCAGGCCCGAAGCGAGTGAGTACGGAAGCCTCGTGGGTGGTCTGATTTTCTGTAAATAGCTTCTTCTATCTCTTTGGGCTCAGAGAGCCGGGCGTCGTTGCTGACTTGTATTGCGGCTCGATGCCGGGGCGTCGTGACACCACCCGGGGCGGTGGACGCCGATCGCTCGGTAAGCTGCTGTGTGCGGAGAGCGATAGGGCCACTTCACAGCGTGGATGTCTCCTCGCGGCTGCCTCTTCTGCGCCTAGGCTAGGTGGATGCCGGTTGTTGTCGAGCGACTCATTAGGCCTAAGGCTCTGCGCAGCTGCCTGTCGCACGTGGCACAACTAGGTGGATCGTGGCGTTGAGGTGTTGCGCTCTGCTTCCCTATCTTTTTTTTTTTATCTTGCAATGCAGGAGTTAGGAAAAGTGATTTTTGTTTTATTTTGATGGGCGTCTCGGCCACTGCCGATGTGTTAGCTAGCAGTACTGACCATCGTACCATGTGGACAAAAAGCCCGATGCTCCTTCCCTAGGCCCTGCTCCATTGTTTCTTTCGAGTTTTTTTTTTATGTCTTCAGCGGAAGGGATGTCATCCACGGCCGGCTGTTTTGTGCACATCGTCAGCGCCGCTGGCCAGGAATGCAGTCGTGAGGTCGGGGGATGGAGATGCCTGGGACCTGCGCAACTGCCTGCAGTCCGGCGCCCTCATGAGTGCTGGTCGCAACTGGAAGACGTGTCGACGCTAGCGACGATTCGTCGCGCCGACGGCAACGTTGATGTTGCGGGGCCGGTACTGAGGTGAAGTTGAGCCGTACAGTGCAGCAGTGTCGACCGGCGGCGGTGTCGTGTTGCAAGGACATTATGGACATGTGACGTCATTTTTTTGTTAAAGCTTGTGTTGCTTATCTTTTTTGTTTTCGGGATATGGTTTGATTTAAGATTGAGGAAATAAGGGGGTGCTGACAACCCCTGTAAAGTTGTTTGCACCGCGTGGCGCACGTGTCTCGCACAGAAGTCGTATTTCGGGGGGTGACAACCGCCAGACGATAGATGGCGTGTTCGCATTGAGTACCACTGTTGGTAGAGTGGTAGCGCCGGCGGTGATCCCTGGCAGAAGGCAGGCCTTGGTGGCGGGCGAGAGTTGAGCGAGTCTCTTCTGCGCGTGGCGGTTGCCGCGAACGGTTGTCTCTTTGTGGGTCCTCGGCGCGTGGCACCGCGGGCCTGCGCGCCGGGGGGCCCCTGTGGTAAGTCAAGCGTTGGCGCCGCCGCCTTGGGTATGTTATTGTGTGTTTGGTGTTTACTGTGTTATGTTGTTTGTATGGTAGCATGTTGATTACAATTGATGTATCGATTCGGCGGATGATATCGTCCTTCTAAAATTACTTAAACAAATGTGTATGTGTTTGTTGGTTTGTACCGACCGCGTCTATGTGTTCGTTCACTCCAAGAGCGTGGTGTGGTGCTCGCTCGCCGATTCGAGACCCAACAGTGCGCAGCAGAATTGAAAATCTTAGAACACTACAAGCGTAAGCACATCTCACCTGTCAGGATGACCCTCTTGAACTAACCGCCGTGCTGTGTCACCCAGTTGCCGCACCGTCTCAGCGTAGTCATCTACGGCAGCCTCAAGGTTCTGGTGCTTCTTGCGAAGCTTCTGGGCCGACGCCTCGTCCCTTCCACGTTCCTCCACCATCATGTACAGCTCCTGCTCGCTCATCCAGGCCTCTGCCTCACTGGCGTCGAAGTAGTATTGGTGTGCCTTTTCCGAGATCATAAGGTCGTCGCGCCGAGCGTCCAGGGCCCGCCGCAGCTCGGCCCACAGCTCCTCCAGCTCCCGGGCGAGGCGCTCAAACTCTGGTCCGTCTTGGTGGCCTTCAGCCGCCAGGCGGCGGCCGTCCTCGCAGATGGCCACCACCCGTGGCTCGTGGTGGTCCACCTCGTGCCGGAGGGACTGCTCCTTCTTTCGCAGCATCTGCACCCCGAACAGTGATGCGCCGCGGTCGGGCGACTTGACCAGCGGCATCTTCTCGGCCACCCACAGCTTTTCGTCCTCCACGTCGCGCCGGAACTGGTATGCCTCCTTTTTCTTGAGTAGCTCACGCCGCCTCTGCTCGAGCGGTGCCTGGAGGCGCTCAAAACGCTGCTCCACGACAGCCCGCCGAGTGATGAGCTCCTCGGCCCGGTTGGGGTCGAGTTTCTCCAAGTAGTGCGCCTGTCCCTGAAGGGCGTCCACCTGCCTTGCCTTTAGCGCCATCTGGTTCTCGACATCCCGCTGCTTCTGCAGGATCGTAGTGACCGAGGCCAGGTCCTGGCCCGTCTCAGAGACCAGCACCTGTGACTCGAGCTCATCGATCCATGAGTCGATGTCGTCGCACGTCTGCTCGTACAGGACGTGCCGGTTGTCGTCGAACAGCCGCTGGCCCTTGGCCTGTGTCGTGTCCTCCAGGTTGTTGAACTGCTGCTCCAGCTCCTGGAGCTTTGGCTCGACGAGTGGTGCCATCTCGGGCTTCTCGGCCACGAGGGCACGCCCGGCCTGCTGGGCACGCTCCAGCCGCTCCTTGTTGGCCTGCACCTCGGCCTCGAAGGCCTGGTGACGCGTCCACTTGGAGTGGACCGTTTTGGCGCTGCGGTACGTCTCATCTTGCGCCACAATCATCTTCTCCTGGATCCATTCAGTCAGCTGGTCGCAGTCCTGGAGGAACTGGTGCAGAGCAAGCTGGTCGGCGAGACGTGCCATCTGCTCGCTTGCTTGCTTCCGGTTGGCATCTCTCCTGCAAGACACGTCAGAGTGATAAATTTTTTAACTGACCAAAGAAAGAACTACAGAAAATGATTTGCCAAGAGCACACTTTGAAATGTATAGAAGTGTGTATGCTGAAGAAATCAAGAGAAATGAAATGAGTTGATTAACGAATGGACTGCATTTCTGAACGAATAATGAATTTGAAACAGTTCTGCCAATCTTCTCTCTTCCCGCTTGTCTAGTAAGTACTCTTCTGTATACAAGTGCCAATCTTCTAGACTAATAAAGTGATTGCCAGACCAACTTAAAACTGCGAAAACAAAGAAAAACGCAGAAATCCATTAACAAGAATGTGACCATCAGGCAAGCTGGAGCAGTCAACTGCATTTTCTAAGCTTTCAAACCAGTACTCTACAAGCTGCAATACCAAATCCTTGCCTCTGAATTTATTTCGACAGCTTTCAAAGCTACATTAGGCAGCAGATCAGACCTTTATTACCCTGTCCTGCAGACATTTCCTGCAACGCAACAGCATAAACCTGCAAAATTGAAGCTTGTTCTCGAGTGATACCATGCCTGGGAAGTGCTGCTGCGAACTAGATCCTGAACAACCTCGAGGAGAGCTCACCTCTCGAGGATGGAGTCTGCTTTCTTGCGAATCTTGTCAGCATCTTTGTGACCCTCGCTGCACAGGCGCTGGGCATGTTGGAGAACCGCATTGATCTTCTCGTCGTTAGCTTCCATGGTGGTAAGGAAGGCCTCGTGACGCTTGATCAGATCCTCCACTTGCTCTAAGCTTGCCTGCACAATGACATTTCGAGGTTAGAAAACTGATTTCTGCCACCCATAATAGAGAATGATACAGGATTGTAGAGAGAAAGGAGGGAGTGAAAGACAGAAGAGGGTGCCTTCTCAAGAAGAGGGATGTGTGGGTGGCCCCTCTCGACATTAGAAGAACCTGTGGATGCCCACTGACTGTAGAAATTCAACCCTGAACCTTCCACCTTGGAGACAAAACTATAGACTTATGACATGATAGGACAATGGTCACAGGCTCTGCGACCATTTGCGAGAGGGTGCTTCAGGCAGCTGAAAAAAAAAAAATTCTGGCTGTCCCTCAACCTGAAGCTAAAGTTATTTTAGCTGGCAACTATTCTATCCCCTTCACTGGTCGCTAGGATTTTTGAAACTGCCACCGTAATGAAAAAAAAAAAAAAAAAAAAAAAAAACCCGAGAGGTGTGGGGGGCACCTAGAAAAGGTTCAGTCAGGTCTTGGCACAACGGTGCTCAGAGACAAGCACCCAGCCAGCCCCATCAAACAGTTATTGCAGGTGACACCAACTCACGGGTTGTTCGTCCTTGGCAAGGTGGTGTTCCTGGCGACTGAGCAGCACCTCGGCCTGCTTGGCGTCACGCTGGAACAGCTGCAGGTTGAGGGACTGCGAGAGCAGCGCCTGCCGGTTCTCCCACATCTGGCGCAGCTCGGCCCAGCCGTCGCGCAGGGCCCGCAGACGCTCGCGCAGGAACATGAACTGCGGGTCTTCGTCGGCGGCGTCCGAAGTGATGCGCTCGCCGTACTCCATCATCTTGGTGTAGTCGTCCGTGTAGTTGTCCACCTCCTGGCGGATGAGGCGGTGCTGCTCCAGCAGCCGCTCTGCCTCCTGCAGCGTAGTCGGCTCGTCTTCCGACGCGATCTCTGTCTGCGTCGGGTCAGCCACGCCTGCAACAAACAGTGCAGTCGCACAGCACGGCTTAGTCATTTGGTTTCCCGTGTCAGCGTTAATCAGCCCCTACAAAGAAGAAAAAGCGGGACATACCGGGGCACAGGATAAAGCATTGCCTTTAGTGATCTCTAATTTTGTCTCATTAACCTACTTAGCATACACGAGAAACTACACTAAGAACACAGAAACAATGTGCCTTGTATGTTTTCTTCATTTTGCTTCTGTCATTTCACCATTTTAAGGTTACTAAAGTACAGTGCACGAACTGATGCAAGCTTCTGCTTTGTGCTAATCTAGCTGTTGCTTTGCTGTACCAATGAGCTCACATGTACACTCAGAGCAAAACACAAACTCCAGCAATATAGCCTACTTGTGCCCAGAATATCACAGAAATTTCATGCTGCCGATTATCTAGGTCAGTGTAATTCAGGGAGCAACATAAACGATTCATGTCATCGGTACAAATTAAACAGGCACTGCCAGAGTTCGGCTTGATGCCTATTAAGAGAATGTGCAAGGATTATATGTTTTAATGGCCCAACACTGCTGCTGTGCACAACGTAACATGAGACCAGTGTACCAGTTGCTAATCTTCATCCCAGAAAAAAAAAAAAAAAAAAAAACGCCAGGCCTGCACTGGTGCAGCACAGTCACTGCGAAAGCTAGAAGAGCGGCCTTTCAGAGCCTTTTCAAAACACTCAATGGGTAACTACTGCAAGCACACTTGCTTGATACCCACTAGGGCATTAATAATAAAATTTTCTGGGTAGTAGACCGGCATTCGCTATGATATTTTTCGTCATTATTCTGAGGAGCGTGGTATCCGCTAAATACTTGCAAGGAATTTTGTGCCAATTGTTCAAGTAGTGGCTGATCACAATGAGGAATTATGGCTGAAGAGGGTATGCGCCACAGTCAATAGGGAAACAAGAACAAGCTTTTGTAATGGGTTGGAGCATTGGACGACTTTCTCGTTACGCTATTCGCATTGTGCAACGACTGGTTGTTCCTTCGGCGTTTTAAAACGCTGTATAAGTTGTATCAACGCGATTGCTTGAATGTGGCTTGAAGAGAGAGGAATGTATGTACCATGGGGAAGCAGCTGTCTCCTGTGTAACAAACCTGAGACCATTGAACATGTGTTTATTGATTGTAAGAACGCTATTTTCTTTTGGGACATTTTACAGAGGACTTTAAAAAAAGATTTACCTCTTACTCCATATGGAATTCGTTTTCTGCCTTGTGATAGTTCTGTGCAAAATTTGGATGTTATATTTTTACTTGGCCTTTATTCGGTTTGGCGTAGTATGCTATCGTACAGACACTGTGATGTGAGAGTTCTATCCGTTAGTGAGTGTTTCATGGAAGCTGTTATAAAAGTGCGAGATGTGTACAAGACTATTGACTGTGTTGAACATGTAATATCTTTGTTTGCCGCGTTATCACGCATGAAACACGTGTGATAGTGATTGTCATATTAGCTCGACCTGTAGTCAAGAAGGCAATAAAGAAAAAAAAAAAAACGGTGTGGCTCAGTGGTAGAATACTGGGCTGGCACTTAGCGGACCCGGGTTCAAGCCTCACTGTGTCATTGGTGCTAGGTTTGTTTTTTCCAATTTTGCGTGATGTTGTTACTGACACTGACACAGTGCTGGTTCCGCTACGGCACCTGGATGGCCAAGTGGTTACAATACTCACCATCGCACCGTGGGCAAGCAGGTTTGAGTCCCACCTCGCTAAGAAAATCTATTTTGTTTCATTAACTTCTTTCAACTCTCCTCTCTACTTCGCTGGACAGAGTTCTCGCCTCTCTCGTCCACCTCGGTTTCTTGCCTTAGTAATTCTAGTTTTACTCTGTCCCACCGCAGCCTTAAACCTCCTTCCCTACTGCTCTCCATCAATCTTCTTCACTCCACTCTTTAAAGCATTCGGTTTCTCTCGCACCTCCTGGACTTGGTAGTGCGCAAACATCATTTCATTCTGCTCTACGTGCAATTTCGTCTTGGCGGCCACTGACAGTGTGGTACATGGAACTGGGCCAGTGTCGCGAGCATACCTGGAAGTGGTCGAGGTCGCGCAAGAATCTGTGCAAGTCGCCGGCTTCTTCCAGCTTGGCATCGCGCTCCTTGAGCAACTGCGTGAGCTGCTCCCAAACTGCCTTGATCTGCAGAATGCGCTCCTGGATGGCCTCAGCCTCCTGCAAGGATCACCCGATAAAACTCAGTGACGAGGACTTTGCAATTTTTTGCAAGCTCTTTCAATTTTCATGTGATCAGCTATATGGCTAGGAAACTTACAAACACATACATACACACACACACAGACAGAAAATTATACAAGAAAGCCATTTCACAATTTTTAGAGGACAGGAGACGTTCAAAATGAGTTCAGCAGAAATCAGGCTTTTCATCATTTCAAAAACAATGCACATCTGTCCACTACACAACAGTCATTGATGCTAACACCGTATGCACCCAATTAGAAAATGCGCCTTACGTCGAGTTTTTATAACTTCAATGTAAAGCAAAACAATGTGCACTCGCACCTCGATACAATGAACCTAGATGTGACGAAATATCGGTTATAACAAAATAAATCAGAAATCATCTTGCACTAGATATAGTGTTAGAAATAGACCTTTACAACAAATTTCCGGTAATAACGAACTTATTTTTGTGTCAGATGCAACTTCATTATACTGATCTCTGAGTGTACAACAATGTCTAATCAGCGCCTCAGATGCATTTTAAATAAGTTAGCATCATCTAAAACTTAATTGCGAAAAGATAGAAACTTTCAGGTCTGCCCTGGGATAAAGAAAGTTCTTCCTAGTGTAAAGATAACTTTCCTACTATGCGCGCACAAATACACTGATTAATGGTTCTTTGAAAAACTTTAATTCCTAATGCTTTACTGAACACTCGATACGTAGTGGGGCGTTCCAAGTTAATTCTGACATCTTTATGCGTGTACCTAAACTGAACCACTACAGTGAGTTTCCTTCCAAACTCCTTTAATAAGCCTCTATGGTTGGGAATCGAACCTACACGGTAGCACTTTGCAGGCTAACACTAGCTGTTAAACCACCACGACAGGTAGACAAGAAAGCCTTGCCCTTTTCTGGATAGCTTGGGGGTGAAATTATGCAACATAAAATAAATACTGATCTAGAAGAAAGCCCAAAAGGAAAAAGAAAAGCACAACTGAATTTCCAACAAGCCAAGCTACACATACTAAGTTGCTATAGAAATAAAGTTGCCGCATGATGCAATCATTTCTCACACGATTAGCAGGATTCAGGAAGATCAAACTTCTCTCACCTCAGGGTGCTCCTGCTTGATGCGGTCAGCTTCCTTGTCCAGAGCGTCCAGCTGCAAACGGAAAGTAACTCGTGAGTGCGGCACTAAGCAAAGCACGCGGCGTGTGGCAGACAAAATGAGAGTGCCTTGTTATGCCACTCACTCTAATCAGCAGCACACATTAACCACAAAGTACAAATTTGCATCTCCTGGTGCACACCATTGCCACCAGCACCAAGAAAGAAGGAAATACAGTGCCATAGCAAATAATTTCTTAAGTAACCCCAACAAAGCCTTTCCTTTTTTTTTTTGGCCAAAATGCTGAAGATTCTAGCACTTGCGCACGGCTGCCTGATAGCACCTGGTAGAGGTGCCAAGGAGCATTTCGAAACCATTAGAGGATCCAGGGTAAGCAGCAAATAACAGGTTGGACTCCACTTTCTACGCAACTACATGCCTAAACCGTGATCTGCTACAAAATGAAAACTGAGAAAATTTCATTGAAATGTCGGATGGCCACATGGAGTTTATCGTCTCCTGGCTAGTTGCGTGCAGCACGTTGCCTACTCTGCTCACGTTGTCACTGCCAGGCTGCTTCTGTGCAGAATGCGTACATTTGCGGAGTGTTCTTTGCACCCACTCTGCTGCAGGTTGTGCATAAATGCGGCAGGTAGCTTGCAGAGCTGCGAACGCGACAAGCTTCCTGCAAGCGATGTGCAATGCCCTGACCGACCTAAGTGAACAGAAATCTATTTGTTGGATTCTACCTAATAAAGCGTGCACCTAATGAAGGAGCTGAAATTTTACTATGCCCACATCCTGGCTTAAGCTCTAAAATTTCTGCATGTTTTGTGCAGGTCATACGTGAAAAATATCGCTTACTGCATAAATTTGTGACTTCTCTTTAGATCACAAGTATCTGAGCTTAGCTCTGCTACTTCTGTGTGGCCTATTGAAAGGCATCATGACCGTTTAAAGTTTTTCAGCGCAACCACGGCCTTAGCGTTGGGCTCACCTTGGCTTGGATGGCGGCTAGGTCGCGCTCCATGCCGGAAAGACGTCGCTGCAGCGTCATGATGCCCGTCAGGTCATCGCCCAGGTCTTCAGTGGCTCGCAGCAGCTTGGTCTTCTCCTCAATCCACGTCTGCAGCAAGAAAGAAAAAAATCGGAGAAGAGGTCGCAACACACAAAGTTTAGTACATAGATCACACATTGAAAAGCGACAATTTACCATAAAGTAGCGTGGGAGCTTTCATTTCTGCTGTATGCTGTTTGCGTCCCATTAGTGTTTGAACACTTACATTGATTGATTGATTGATTGATTGATATGTGGGGTTTAACGTCCCAAAACCACCATATGATTTTGAGAGACGTCGTAGTGGAGGGCTCTAGAAATTTCGACCACCTGGGGTTCTTTGATGTGCACCCAAATCTGAGCACACGGGCCTACAACATTTCCACCTCCATCGAAAATGCAGCCGCCGCAGCCGGGATTTGAATCCGCGACCTGCAGGTCAGCAGCCGAGTACCTTAGCCACTAGACCACCGCGGCGGGGTTGTTTGAACACTTACATCATAGCCAACATTACCTTTAGTAGCCACACTCCACGCGACATAACTGTGTTATTTTGAGCAAGCGCGCATTACAGCTATTATTGTTATACTTTTTTCATGTTACATTTCCATTTTTGAGCACAGTATGTTTTAAACTTTATCGCAAAACAAGCAGTATGCACGAATGCCTCAGAGATATTCTTAGAAAAAATCAATGAGATCCCAAAGAGCTTGATAATGACAGATGAAGTGTGACATATCAGTGAAATTTCGTTGAATTCTTGACAGACATGGCAAATTAAGAAATGCAACAGCTTGATACCCCAAAAGAAAGTCTTACATGACAAGGTGCTTTTGCCGATTTCCTCAAAGATAAGACAAATACTGAGCAAGATACTGCTATAGGCGAGTAACTAAGCTGAAATATTGCTGTAGCTAGAACTTACTAGTTGTGGTCACTTCATTTAACTTCAGCCAAAGCCAGAAGCAACAACCTTAGATGCAGAATCCTGATATTTCCATATCAAAGTACTACTTCTTTTCCTGAAATGAATGCTGCAATGCCCCACTAGTCAAGTAAGGTGTATTTTTCTAAATGATGCCTTGAATATGTCACTGAATCACTGTGGCTATTTCATCTGAGGGGACATCGCTGTTACTAATTCGATTTGAAGCGAATCGCTGAGCGTAAAAAGTCTGACAATACAAGGTCAAGCAGAGCTGTATCCCAAAATCACTCACGATGGTCTCGCGGCACTCAACATGGAACGTCTGCACCCCGTGGGCCGATGAGATGTTATCCCGCTTCTTCTCGGCCGCGTCTCGCAGGGAAGCCCAGCTCTGGTTGAGTGAGTTCTGCTTGGCCAGCACTTCCTCCGCGTTGGGGTGCTCGACGCTGAGCAGCTGCCTCGCCAGCTGGTTCACCACAGCCACGCGGGACGCGCTGCTGTTCATCTCCTGCTCAAAGCCCTCGAATCGGTGCCGCATCACCTCCGTGTCTTCAGCGTCCTTGGTGAGCACCATGCTGTCGAGCATCTTGTTCTTTTCCTCGATCCACTGGTGCACGCCGTCAGCCTCGTTGAGCAGTGTGTGCAACGAGAGTGCGTCCAGCAGACGCTGCTTCCGCAGGCGTCCCAGGTCCAAGAGGTCCTTGTATCGGCGGTCGATGGAGGCCAGCCGCTCCAGGACAGCGGGCGATTCTCGTTCCGCCAGCGCCCCCGCCTGGGCATGGAGAGCGTCGATGGCCTGGGCGTAGCTCTTGAGCTCCTCCATCACCTCCTTGTGCTTCTTGAGCAGCGACTGAACGTTCGCCTCGTCGCGACCCACGTCGTCGCTCGACACGAGCATCAGCGTATCAAGCATCCAGGTGTCAACGTCATCGGCATCGGCGAAGAACTGGTGGAAGTCCAGGGCCTTGGCGAGCCGCTCGGCCCTCTGGGCCTGCAGCTGCCGCAGCCGGTCCCATGCGGCCAGCACCTCGGCAGACCGCTCTGCCACCCGCTCAGAACCGGGAGTGCCCTCTGCGGCCAGCGACTCGCCAGACCGTATGACGGCCTGCAGCTGCTGCTCGTGGGCTGCTAGCTCGTCCTCCATTGCCTGCGAACACAAGAGTAGTGAAACTTGGGTAAGCAGTGCATTTGGTCAGCACCATGAATACAGTGTACAATAGATCTTCTTTAGGTGAGGACATTTCTTCTTTAGGTGAGGACACACAATCAACCAGACAAAGTAACATTGACGCATGTGTGTTGGTCCAGTGATGGCAGCGAATATCTACCAACAGGATGACACAACTTCAAGACAAAAAGATGTTGCGGTAGGAACCAATGCATCACGAGAAATGACAACTTCCTAATAAGGAAACATAGATACTGCAGGAGAGTTGCTTGTTGGGCAAGTTGGTACATAGTTAGTAAACTACAAGAGCCACAAAATGTCGAAATCAGAAAAAGCAGCTCTGCTCTCTGTCTCTGTTTTCTGCTGCTCTGCTTTTTCTGATTTCAACGTTTTGTGGCTTTTGTAGTTTACTAAATGTATATGGCACGCCATAAAAAGAAATTGGAGGATCCTTAAGCTTCAACTTCAAGACTTTAACGCGACACTGATATCCTGTCCCTAATGCGTACAGAGTTCAAAATGGCTTGCGTCAGTTAAGCTTTTTTATACGGCTGCATTCTGTGTAATGCGTACCATGCTTTAAACCCGAGGCAATCATGCACATAAAATCTTTCCAAACTTGCTATGCACCCACTACGTGGCCTTTAGGGAAAAAGCGCCGTAACGTGTCTGCCTTTTGTAGTGGGTGGCCATGAATTCATGATAATCGTATGTTCTGACGCCTGATCTCAATGTGCATGTGTACCATGTGTACCGAAGCATAGTGGCGCCAGCTCTGTGCCAGCGTGAAAGAAGACGTTGACGTCCGTGTGTGGCTCGTGCTTGCCGGGTTCCTGCCTGTACCAGCTTGTTGCGGCTAACGTTTCTGGAATAATAACCTGTGTTTTTACGCAACCTTGCTCGTTGCATTTGGTGGAGGTGCTGGGTAACGTCCTGGAGCTCCGCAGCCGTAAGCTACCATCTCAGTCCACGATGACCGAGCGCGTCGATCCCCCACAAGGCTCTTCCACGCTGCCACCCGTCATGTGTTCTGGTGTACTTCGTCTGCGTGACCCACCAGTATACAACGGCGCTGAAGATCAAGATGTCGAGGACTGGCTGGCAGAGTACGAGCATGCCAGCGCGATTAACAAGTGGGATGACCCTGCGAAGCTGATTCACGTCATCTTCTACTTGACGGATTTGGCCAACCTATGGTTCACCAACCACCAAGCCGACATCCCCACCTGGTCGGTTTTCAAAGAGGCCATCACCTCGTTTTTCGGTCGTCCAGCCATGCGTAAGCTTCGCGCTGAACTGGGACTGCGGGGACGATTTCAGCGAAATGGTGAGAGCTTCACAAGCTACATTGAGGATGTGATCAGCCTCTGTAGGCGAGTTGATGACAGGATGACGGAGGCTGACAGAATAAAGAACATAATGAAAGGCATTGATGACGATGCTTTTCATATGCTTGTGGCCAAAGACCCACAGACCGTCACGGCCTTGACTCAGTTGTGTCAAAGTTTCGATGAGCTGCGCAAGCAACGAGTTTCTACACGTCGCGCTAATACGCAGACAGCTGATATTTCGGCCTTGGAGTGCAAAAGCAGTGGCCCCGACTACAGCGTGTTAATGCCTCAAATTCAACAGTACATCCGGGAGGAAGTTGCTCGACAGCTCTCTCTTGTCGCCACCGACGAAATTTCCAAGGCCTCATCTATCGCCCCCTAACGAGATTGCCGTGTTTGTGGACGGTTTCGCCACAACTGCTCTTGTCGACACAGGTGCCGCTATTTGTATAATCAGTGAAGTGTTATGCCGCAAACTGAACAAAGTGACGACTCCACTGGTTGAAATTTCTTTACGCACGGCGAGTTCGCAACACGTCCAACCTTCTGCCACATGCACTGCTCGTGTTGTGATTCAAGGGGTGCTTTACATCGTAGAATTTGTCGTCCTTCCGCATGCGTCGCATGAAATCATCCTGGGATGGAACTTTCTTTCCGCTAATCATGCGGTTGTCGACTGCGCTCGTGCTCAACTCGTTTTGTTTCCATTCAGCACGACATTCATAGATCCCCCTCGCTCACCCAAAAAGGTGATCGTCGCCGCTGACGTCGTCATTTCTGCTTTTTCGGTCACCGCGGTATCTCTTTTGTGCAACTCCGTTTCCGATTCAACTGCCCTATTTATGCCGTCACAAGAATGCGCTCGCCGCCGGAACCTTGTCGTCCCGTTTGCCGTCATAACACTTGCCGATGGCTCCAGTGCCGTGTACGTGTGCAATCCGTTCCCTTGTACCGCTACCTTATTGCATGGCGAATGCATTGGAAGTCTTGACACTTATGATGACATCTTTCCTTTCGATGCCCGTTCTGATACGACACCGATGTCCGTGGATGCTGTCACAGCTGGCACCGCGCCCTCACTACCTGACGAAGACGTTTTGTTGCGCAGCGTAGACACCGGCCTTACGCAAGACCAGCGCAATCAGCTCATTCAACTACTTGACCGTTTCCGCGCCTCCTTCGACCACGGACAACCTCCCTTGGGACGCACGTCAGTTGTCGCTCACCATATCGACACCGGTCATCATACTCCACTTCGTCAGCGCCCCTACCGCGTCTCGCAGGCCGAGCGTGACGTCATCACTCAACACGTCGACGAGATGCTGCAAACGTGGTGTTATTCAGCACTCACACAGTCCTTGGGCTTCGCCAGTGGTCCTCGTGCGAAAAAAGGATGGCTCCATCAGGTTTTGCGTGGATTATCGTCGACTAAACAACATCACACGCAAGGATGTTTATCCCCTGCCACGCATTGATGACGCCTTGGATTGCCTTCAAGGTGCGGAGTTTTTCTCTTCACTGGATCTGCGCTCTGGATATTGGCAAGTACCAATGGCTGAACCAGACCGTCCAAAAACGGCGTTTGTGACCCCTGACGGCTTATATGAATTTAATGTAATGCCCTTCGGTCTTTGCAATGCGCCTGCGACTTTTGAAAGAATGATGGACAGTGTCCTCAGGGGACTTAAATGGCACATCTGTCTTTGCTATTTAGACGACATAGTTGTATTCTCGGCGAATTTCGAAACTCATCTTTCCCGTCTGGAACAAGTTCTCCAGTGCCTTACGGCAGCCGGGTTGCAACTTAACTTCAAGAAATGTCGTTTTGGCGCCCGCAAACTCACAATTCTCGGCCACGTCGTTTCAAAAGAAGGAATATCGCCAGATCCTGCCAAACTGCGTGCCGTTGCTGAGTACCCCAAGCCTACTACCCTAAAGGAGCTTCGTAGTTTCATAGGCTTGTGTTCCTATTTTCGGCGTTTCATTCGCAATTTTGCCTCTATAATTGCCCCTCTGACTCAGCTTCTCTCCCGTAGCACGGACCTCTCTGGCTGGAATTCCCACTGCGATGAGGCATTCACGGCGCTACGCCGGCTACTCATCTCTCCGCCAGTTCTCCGCCACTTCGATCCCAATGCACCCACTGAAATTCACACGGATGCAAGCGGTGTCGGCCTCGGTGCCATTCTCGCTCAACGCAAGGATGGCTGCGACGAGTACGTTGTCGCCTATGCCAGCCGTACACTAACGAAGGCAGAGTCCAACTATTCCGTCACGGAAAAGGAGTGCTTGGCTATCATTTGGGCTATAGGAAAATTTCGCACCTACCTTTACGGACGCCAGTTTGATGTTGTCACAGATCACCATGCCTTATGCTGGTTAGCGTCCATGAAAGATCCTACTGGCCGCCTCGCTCGTTGGGCTTTACGCCTTCAGGAATACGATATCCGTGTTGTTTATCGCTCAGGACGCAGACATTCAGACGCCGATGCACTATCCCGTTCTCCACTGCCTCCTGACCTTGCCTGCTTATCAACTGCCATTTGCGATTCGTCATCGTTGGGCATCACTGACATGCCATCCGAACAGCGCAAGGATCCCTGGATCAATTCTTTGCTCGACGTCCTCTCTCACAGTTCGTCAGAAACGACTTCACGCTCCCTCTCTCGTCAAGCAAGACACTTTGCTGTCCGTGAAGGCTTGTTGTATCGCCGCAATTACGTGACGGATGGCCGTAGGTGGCTCCTTGTCATCCCTCGTCATTTGCGTTCGGACATCTGCGCTGCCTTTCACGATGACCCCCAGTGTGGCCACGCTGGAGTATTTAAGACTTACTCTCGCCTTCGTCTAAGATACTACTGGCGCGGCATGTATCGGCACGTTCGCCAGTACGTTCGGTCATGCACCACGTGTCAACGACGCAAGACGCCTTCTCACAGCACTGCTGGCCCTTTGCAACCCTTACCCTGCCCAGCGAGACCATTCGACCGCGTCGGAATTGATATTTATGGTCCTCTGCCCAACTCTCTTCGAGGCAACCGGTATATTATCGTCGCCGTGGATCATTTAACACGCTACGCTGAAACATCTGCGCTGCCTGCTACCACTGCGAAAGACGTTGCGTCCTTTCTTCTTCACCATCTCATTTTGCGACACGGTGCACCTCGTGAATTACTCAGTGACCGTGGACGCGTGTTTCTCTCGAACGCCGTCGACGAGCTACTCAAGGCATGTCGCACTGTCCATAGGAAATCCTCGGCATACCATCCCCAAACCAATGGCATGACAGAACGCTTTAACCGTACCCTTGGAGATATGCTTGCCATGTACGCCTCTGACGACCACACTAATTGGGACCAAGTGCTCCCTTTTGTCACGTACGCGTACAACTCTGCGCCACAAACAACCACTGGCTTTTCTCCTTTCTTCCTTCTGTACGGACGTGAGCCATCATGCTCCATGGACACCATTCTCCCTTACAAGCCTGATGTTTCCGAAGCGACGCCTGTTTCCGAAGCAGCTGCTTATGCCGAAGAGTGTCGTCAACTCGCTCGCTCATTTACCGCACAAGACCAATGGCGCCAGAAAACTGACCACGATTCCTCTGCGTCTACTGTACACTATAACCCAGGAATGCTGGTTTGGCTCTGGGTCCCGTCTACCCCTCCCGGTCTTTCCCCGAAGCTTTCGTCGAAATACCATGGCCCCTACCGTGTGGTGCGGCAAACATCTCCTGTCAACTATGAAGTTGAGCCCATTGATCCACCCTCGGACCAACGCTGCCGTGGGCGTGAAACAGTACACGTATCACGCCTCAAACCGTGCTATGACCCCCTTGTCGTGTCCTTTCCCTAGGTCGCCAGGTTGGCTCCTTTCTGCGCGGGGAGTAATTGTACCGAAGCATAGTGGCGCCAGCTCTGTGCCAGCGTGAAAGAAGACGTTGACGTCCGTGTGTGGCTCGTGCTTGCCGGGTTCCTGCCTGTACCAGCTTGTTGCGGCTAACGTTTCTGGAATAATAACCTGTGTTTTTACGCAACCTTGCTCGTTGCACATGCATTATTACTGTGATAATACATGTTACATCGTGAAACATGTATACAAGACGTGCGTGTTTGTAAACCATGCAAGTTGCTGTCACTGCCCTTCCAAGCAGGAAGTTATTTTCACTGTATTTCCAAGCAGCCGCATGGCGCTGTTAGAACTCTTGCATACCACGCAAACAACCCGGGATCGATCCTCACTCAGACCCATTATTTTATTTGCATCTTTATCAATTTTTCGCTCAGAACTAACGGCGCCGACACCAGAGTTTCTGAGAAACGAGCTTAAAACTCCTTAAAAACTCCTTAGAACTCCTTAAAAATGGCAAACACGAGGCGCATTTTTCGTGAGCGAAAAACAATTCGCGTGGCGGATGCAAATGTCGCCACTGTTGTGCCACAGACATTTTCCTCATTCGGGAGCACGTCTCACGAGATCGAGCGCTGTTCCAATGAACTGTCTCCCCCCCTCCCAGCGCCGCCTTCCGTGCAGAAGAACTGTGCAGTTGCGGGGATAACGTCGCTTCCTCCGCCGAACCACCTTGCAGTTCCGGGTATGGCTATGTCTCCCCCTCCGAGCCCGAGAACTGGTCTGAGAGAATGAACCAAAGACGTTATTTAAGGCCGTGCCGGCCCCATGTTTAGGGGATTTGCCCCAGCCGACGTTGTCGTGCTGGCCGGCTCTGTAAAAACGACAACCTGCTACAGTAAATGCTCCTTCTTGTTGCTGTTTTCAAAACGGATTGCCTCCCTGCTTCGCCTTCGGGCAAAGGCTTCAGCGAGTCCGCTCGACGGCTCGCCGCTCTTCACCACCGCTACCATCGCGACACAGCAAATTCCTAACAGTGGTTGGCAGCTGCGGGATACGCTACCCCTGTCCTCAACGTTTTGCTGCTCTGGGACCCGCTACCCCGATCTCAACGGCTGAAAAGTTGGATCGGATCCCTGGAAGCCCGAGGATGACCGCCGTGATATCGTTTTGCTGCCCTGGGACCCGCTACGCCGACTTCAACGGCTGGAAAGTTGGAGCGGATCTTTGCAGGCCCGAGGACACCCACGACACCGCTCGACGGCAACGACGAGATGGCCGAAGTCACCCCGCTCTGGTTGGGTGAGTGCCTGACGTTCGTCTTTTGTCGTCAGACCCTGTTAGCACAGAGTAGCCAAGTATGTTCTTTTTAGATCTTTATGTGGCTAGTGCTTGGCTGGTTTTCGACTTGCTTCACGTCGTAGAATACAGCTTCTGAGACAAAGCTCTTTCAGAAAGGAACGTGCACGAGTTGCGGTACACAATGGAGAAGCTCAAGGTGAGGGACCTTCTCGATGTTTGTGAGCAGCTGGGTGTTTCTGTTGCTAAGACGAGCCGTAAAGGAAATATTCTTGATGTCACGAGAGCGGAGGGAATAACTGAAGAGGAGGTAGAAGAGGCTATGGAGACAATTGAGGAGCGTCAAAAACGCGAATGCAAGGCGGCTGAGGAGCGTAAAAGGCGAGAAGAGCGTCAACATGCTCTTAGAATAAAAGAGCTAGAACTTGAGCAGCTTCGCATAACCTCGGCGCAGTCTAATCCGCTATCCCTGGCAGACGAAATGCCAAGACAGAAAATCCAAGACTTGATTCTGCCGTTTAGGACGGGTGGAGACATCGCGCTTTTTTTAGTGAACTTTGAGCGCACGTGCGAGAAAATTGGGATAAATGAAGGTGTCTGCTCCCAGAAGCTTCTGTCAGTCATTCCGAAAGAGGCTGCGGAAGTAATAGCACGGTTGTCTAAAGAAAACTCTGACAACTACGCTAAGGTCGAAGCGGCTCTCCTTCGTAAGTACTGCTTGTTTGCCGAGGCATTTCGGCAGCCGTTTCGGCAAGCAAAAAGGGGCAGTGAATCATGCACAGAGTTCGTGTACCAGCTTAAGTCTAATTTGAAAGAATGGCTTAGAAGTGCGGATGCTTACGGTAACCACGACAGGGTGATTGATTGTGTGGCCCTCGAGCAATTCTATCGTGTGTTGCCTGAAGATGCCAGACTCTGGCTTCAGGACAGAATGAAGGAAACAGACATTGATAAAGCTGCTGAGCTAGCTGATGAGTATTATACGCGAAGGAATTTTCAGTTGGATCGCGAGGATACAAAAGAGAAGAGGGACTCCTCAAGGCGGCTTGCTGCTCAAAATGCAGCACAAAAGATGGCTCCGCCGCGTCACGAATTCAGTCAGAGAGCGACTAACAATGAGAGGGAAAGGAGAAAGCCAGCAGAGGCACCTGAGTCGACAGCAAGTGCGAGGGAACGCGCCGACACCGCTCAAGCTCTTGAATCAAAACGACCAATTGTATGCTACAATTGTAAAAAGGAGGGTCATATCTCATCTAGCTGTAAGCAAAAGTTTGCTTTCGCTGGCATTCGCGATTCGGACGAGAACTTGAAGTTACTCGAGCCTTACATGCGCGAAATTGTGGTCAACGGAAAGAAATGCCGGGCACTCCGCGATTCAGCTGCGACGATGGACATAGCACACCCATCTTGCATCTCCCCTGGCGACTATACTGGCGAATGCGCCTGGATCAGACAGGTTGCAGAAAAGCAAAGTGCCTGTTTGCCAATTGCTGCTGTTGTTCTAGAGGGAAATTTTGGAAAATTGCACACTGAGGCGGCCGTGAGCCCTAATTTTCCCCAAGATTTTCCGCACCTTTTTTCCAACAAATCAGAGCAGCTCCTTAAAGAAAAGGGCCAGTCATTTTCATCTCCCCTAGCGTGCATGGCACTCACGCGATCGCGGTCCCGCACTCTCGCAGGGAGACTTGAGATCTCGGTTTCGAACGAGGAGGCGGTCGAGCGTGAGACAACTCCCCAGGGAGACTCAGGCCAAGAGGCGACTAGTGTATCACAGGACATCGAAGACAGTAGGGCTCCGGATACGGTATTGGCTGCCGAACGCGACGAGCCTGTGGAGGTGGATGAAAACAGGGCGCTTCAGGAGAACGTTCAGTCGTCCCTGCTTGGTCCCACATCCACTTGTTGGGAAGAGCTCAGTAAAGTAGACAGGAACACACTCGTCACTGCGCAGGCAAGTGATGATACCATTAAGAATCTGCAGCATAACGGGAAAGAAGGAGTAGCCCGAAAGAACATCTCATTCTACACGAAGGCAGGGCTCATGTATCGAAAGTATCGGGACGCTGAGGGTAGAATGTTCGACCAGCTTCTAGTGCCAGAGAAGTACCGACGACAGTTTTTGGAACTGGCGCATGGAAATGCCTGGGCGGGCCACCTTGGCATCAAGAAAACAAAGGCGAGGCTCGCACAGGATTTCTATTGGCCTGGATGCTGGAAAGATGTAGAAAACTTCGTGCGATCATGCAACACGTGTCAGAGAGTAGGAAAATCTACTGACAAACGGAAGTCCCCGATGAGATTAGTGCCTGTTATCACAGAGCCGTTCCGGAGGCTCGTAATTGATATTGTTGGCCCCCTTCCAGAGTCTCGTTCGGGTTGCCGCTACACTTTAACTGTTTTGTGCGTGGGGACGAAATTTCCCGAAGCGGTTCCGCTAAAAGAGCTCACCTCTCCCTGCATTGTGGACGCACTTTTGTCCATTTTTTCTCGCGTTGGCTTTCCAACCGAGATTCAGAGTGACAATGGGAGCGTATTTACCAGTTGTCTAACAACAGCGTTTTTTGAACGCTGTGGAATAAAAATAATCCACAGCTCTATAGGACATCCACAGTCTAACCCTGTGGAGAGGATGCATGCTGTACTCAAGCGAGTTCTGAGAGCACTTTGATTTGAACATAACAAAGATTGGGAGGCATGCATACCCACGGCACTGTTCGCCATACGGTCCGCTCCCCACGAGACAACGGGATTCAGTCCTGCCGAGCTTGTCTATGGAAGAAACTTAAGATTTCCATTTCGGCTGTTGAGAGACTCGTAGGAAGGTTATGAAGAAGACCCGCGCGTAGTCAGCTACATTTTAGATCTGTTGGAAAGACTATCTAAAACCAGAGAGCTCGTTGAGGAAAACATGAAGGCGGCTCAGAGTTTAGCAAAGACTTACTACGACAAGTTGTCCCGGAAGCGCACGTTCAACATCGGCAACCAGGTAATGCTGCTACGACAGTGTAAAAAGAACAAAATGGACATGCAGTGGGAAGGGCCAGCTAAAGTAATGTCCAAGCTTTCAGATACAAACTACGAGGTAAAACTGGGCCGAAAGAAAGGTAAGGTTTACCACAGTAATTTAATGAAGTCTTACATCCAGCGCCATGCCGTGGTTAACATGACACTGAATGCGGCAAACGAAGTGGAGACCGACCTCATAAGTTTTCCACGTGAAAGCGACACGCCAGCTAGCAGGCTCGTACAGCTTATTGCCGAAGAACAAAGTCTCACGGAAAGCCAGGGTGATGATCTCACGAAAGTAGTTAGAGACTACGCAGACGTGTTTTGCGACAAACCAGGGAAAACCTCTTTGGTAGAGCATGATATTCAGTTATCAAGTGAAGAACCAATCTCTTATTGAAGCTTATTGAAGTGCAGCCCAGCTCCCTCATACAAGTTGAGGCACATCCGTCTGGTTTGACGTGTTTTGCATACTTTTGATGTCTCTTCTTTCGTTTTGCTTTAAACTGTATCAACAATGTCGCATTGCACTAACAGATGTGTTTTTGTTTGAAGTGTACTCTGATATGTTAGCAGGAAGGCCAGCCTCTACCATTTTGGTAAAATTGTTCAAAAAAAAAAATTGCACAGAAATGTTTTTTGGCTGCTTCAGCGGGTTCCGACCTACTCGTATGGCATTGAGGATAGTTTCGCGCGGCCTTTCTTGGCATCGGGACTGCGCAGTGTAATCACAGCATTCGTGAGGGCCAGTGTTTTGAGGTCTCTAAGGGATACGTTTCTCGTGCTAAAACGTACAATAGTAGAGAGTCAATAGATCTCTTTGCTGCCTTGGTCTGGCGCTATGAGAGACGTTCAGAGGGTGCTTGCTTCCACGAAAGCGGTTTGGCTTTGTGTTCAACTCCGTCGTTCCAGTGATTCCCTGCAGGACTCTAAAGATTACCACGAAGTGGCTACAGTATCGACAGTAAACCAGCATCCCTCCTTCCGAGCAGCCCTAGACGACTCAAAACTCCGGATGCATTGTCTGGCGGCGGGGGTGCTGTTGTGCCACAGACATTTTCCTCGTTCGGGAGCACGTCTCACGAGATCGAGCGCTGTTCCGACGAACTGTCTCCCCCCCTCCCAGCACCGCCTTCCGTGCAGAAGAACCGTGCAGTTCCGGGGATAACGCCGCTTCCTCCACCGAACCACCTTGCTGTTCCGGGTATGGCTACGTCTACCCCTCCGAGCCCGAGAACTGGTCTGAGAGAATGGACCAAAGACGTTATTTAAGGCCGTGCCGGCCCCATGTTTAGGGGATTTGCCCAAGCCGACGTTGTCGTGCTGGCCGGCTCTCTAAAAATGACAACCTGCTACAGCAAACGCTCCTTCTTGTTGCTGTTTTCAAAACGGATTGCCTCCCTGCTTCGCCTTCGGGCAAAGGCTTCAGCGAAGTCCGCTCGACGGCTCGCCGCTCTTCGCCACCGCTACCATCGCGACACAGTAAATTCCTAACACCACCAACTACATCAGTGGCTATAAAAATGGCACATTAAACATTTTATGTCTCGAAGTTGCATCCTCCAGTCAATAAATAATCAGTACCGCCACTGGATCAACGGACTACCAGCGTTATTACACTGCCTAGTCAAACGTGCCGCACAAGCAAGCTGAGAGGTGACCAAGACTCGGCTACCAAATAGCACAGTACAAGGCTAGCAAGAAAGAGACAAATCGAAGATCAGGATTAAGAGACCAGAAATCAAAGTCATTGATCAAAGATCAATTGACCCAAGGACAAGCCAACAGGACAAGAGGAACAATGAGCATCCCTCGTCCGCTCACCTTGTTCTTGGAGATGAGCAGGTGCACCATGGTGAGGTCGTGCCCCAGCTCAAGCGACGACAGGATGCGATCCTTCTCCTCGATCCAGGCCTGCTCCTCGGCCATGTCCCAGTAGAACTGCCACAGGCGGCGCGAGTCCTCGAGCCGACGCCTGCGCTCCGTTGCCAGGGCCAGCAGTTCAGCATACGCCTCCTCCAGCTGCTTCACCCTTTCGGCCACCAAGGGGTCGGCGGGTGCCTGGGCAACGGCGGCGCGCACCCGCTCGCCGAGCACGTTGACGTCGGCCTCGAGCAGCGAGTGCTTCTGCAAGAGGTCCTCGACGCCCATGAGGTGCTGGCCCAAGTCCGAGACGGCCAGCCGGGCCTTGAGCTCCTCCATGGCGTCCACAATGTACAACATCTCTTGCAAGCCTTGCTGCAGCTGCAGGCACGCCTCGAGACGTGCCCGCCGACCCCGAAGCAGCTCCAGTAAGTAGTTCCACAGGCGCAGCACATTGTCCTTCCTGCGTACGGTCGACCAGGACAGGAGCACCGAGTCAGTCATCATCGAAGTTGCAAAGAATACAGTGCACTATGTAACAGGAGTCATAAGGCCGGGCATGCATCAGTTGACAGTGCCTCTAGAAGTACCTGTATATTTCACTATAGTGTTGAACCCTTCATTAATGTTACACTGTTCACTCATTTGAACACTACAGTTTTGCGCTAAGTAATGAACATACCTATTATTCCACTATCTGTGTCTTATCGGCAAAATTTCAACTGTGAACTTTAGTGGACATATTTGTAGTGAATGACACGATTATCTCAAGCAAGTCCACACACTAGTTGTTATGCTAAAAGTTTTGATGCTTTTCGATCCATGAGCCCTGTACATCTTGCATTTCATATTTCAGAACTTAACAATGTCTTTAAGTGATAATTCGAAACACAATGTCCTGGGGTCAACTCTGTTCCGTCCTCAGGGGTGACAAAAAACAAGAGCGCAGTTTTGAAGAAAGCCTTTATATATAACAGAAGGGGGCTTTTGACTATGGCTAGCGCATCAGTAAAGTGAGAAGAAGGGCCTGTGTAGCACCAATATTTGACCACATGCAGCTGCTGTCAAGCAAAACTTTTCTCAGAACAGAGTTAAATTTTATTATTAAAACTCGACAACACATTTATTCATAAAATCGCTGTACGAAAGAAAAAATTGGCACCCTCGAATGGGTGCCTAGTTTGTATTTTTCAATTTCGTAACCCTTCCTAAAACTCATGGGATTGCTTTGGTTTGCCATAATGGTTTGCTCTGCTGCATTCACAGTCCATAATCTTCAATTAGTGAATGATTTCATCGTTTTTACAACTAGGTTAGATCAACAGATACAGCAACTGGCCTGAATAGGCATTGGTACCAGGTTATATCTCCAGACCAGGACGAATTTTCGTCATTTACAAAGTATTACTTTAAGAACGTTTTGTTTTAAGAAATAAGTTTTGCAGAATTGATCTGCATCGTGAAGCTTGATTTTTCCAAGAAAATTCATAAATACTATTTGCTTGTATCTTTGTGCTACAAATGAGCAGACACCATAAGTGTTATGGATCCACTTATGCAGGTAAGCTACTCGAACGAGCCAAATTAAAAGCTCGATAGAGTGAAAAGCTCTAAATTTGCTAAAAGACTGCTGAAAACAGTGAATATACACATGGTAAGCTTAGTTGACCGCAAATGTTTACAAGACATGCACTTTAAGGTAAAGGTTACATAACTGTGAATGATATTTGCCCCACATTTATTGTTTCGATAAGTAGCATTTAAGTTGAAATAAGGAGGGAATAATGCATTCGTTCTTTGTATTTCAAGAGGAAATAAGGAGGGAATAATGCATTTGTTCTTTGTATTTCGAGAGGAAATAAGGAGGGAATAATGCATTTGTTCTTTGTATTTCGAGAGGTTGCTTAGGCAACCTTCAACTCAATAAACAAAGCAGAAATTGATGTCTCGTATAACCCATGCCTCGTGGACTTCAGTAGCCAACTGTTCATGCACAGAGAGCGGCAATTCAGAGTGCACAGCAGCCAAGAAGCACTTGCTTCGAGACTTAAGTAAGCCACGTTTGAACTTTGACAAACCCATAGCGCAAGCTTCACCGCAAGAAACAAAAGTGCCTTATACGACACTACTCACCGTACGCTAGGCAGGGTTCAACGAAGTGCGGGCCCCTTCATGAGCACAACACTGTCAATCTGTCACTGTCTCCAAAGACAGAACAAAAGCCTCGCCTGACAACCCCTTCCACTTTCTTTTTTCGCGTTTACAAGAGGCCCCATCACAAAGCGAACAGCTTTTACAACACAGGTACGAGAGAGATGGGGTCAATAACCTAACACACTATACCTTCCTGGTGGGCTGCCTTTTGAATCAAATGAATGCTGTGAGTCAGCACAGATTGAAAATTTGCATTCCAACCCATTTAATGCCTTCACTGTTCACTCACAAATGAAAGAGAAAGCAAGCCTCTCTAGAATACAACTGCTGTTACACACAGATGTGATTGGGTGAAGCTCTCACATCACATTAAAGGTGCAGAGGCGAAAATGTGCACACGTCGTAGAGAAGCATTTGACAGTGTATGCATATCATTTCACAGCATTGGTGCAATAAATTTGTAACGCTTGGTGCACATGCTTAACGAGAGAAACCTATTTTCAAAACCTTCAGTGCCAACACCTGATAACTGCGAAGTAGGATTTCAGAGGTCAGATAGGTGGCAAGGGATCCTCATAAACAGAAAGAACACTACTCGCACTTGTCTTTCCTTTTTGTCTTTACACTCCCGTTATGCATATACATCCAATTAATTATGCATAATTAGTTCTGACTTATTCAACAGTAATTTTTCATAAAAGCACAGCTACCTTCACCGGCCTATCCCTCATAACATAAGGATTTTTCATGCCACAGAAATAATCAATACAAGTCATTATGTGGTCTAATGCCTCAAAGCCATACACAAGATGTAAAATAAGCAGAAAGCATATGTCCTTGTCTTATAGCACTGTTTTTTCCCGCATATAAATGATGACTTCAAATGAATTCTTTTGTGTGCTTCACATGAGCTATGTTAGCCTGCTTGTTCTTGGTAAAAGTAGCTGGGCTTGTAGACGATACCTCTCGTTCCTTTTCAATTTTTAATTACTTGTGAGCAACTCAATTCGTTTCCATTCATTTTTCTGCTGTACAGGCCCATTTAAACTCACTTTGGATCGTAGTTGGCTGGAATTTCAATAACAAATGGTTAAAAACGTACCTACATTACCATACGTAAGGTATTCCACATTTTGAAATACTGGCGCGGTAAAAAATAGCACGCAGCTCATCACCAACCTAAATCACATTGTGGGGGAATTTTAACAATTCATTTTATTGGAATGCAGATGCAAAAGAATGAATAGCGAACAACAGGACTTTATTCAGCCACATAGAGTTATTTAACTTCAACATATATCTACTATATATGCCAGATTGTAAAAAGAGATGTTGTTTATGAGTTCCATTACTCGCAGTTTAACCGTGCATTACATTTATATAGAAATTTGTTCGTTTCAAAAGATGTGTCCTAAGCTTGACTCATTTCTGGTGCTAACTTGACAACGCCTTAATCCTATTCCCTGACAAACTGCCAGAACTAAAATTATGTTCCTCAGTGAAATGAACACTATTTTTACCATTTGATAAAAGTGCTTTGATACTTTGCAAGATGTCACATTGGCACCATTAATTCCTGGAACTCTAAACATGATGGCAATGCAATACTTGCATGCTCTCATAATTGTGGAGCTGGAAAATTTCACGCAGCTCTGTAGCTTGATGACAACAGTGAGCTTTAGTGCTGTGTTCATAGAGTTCGTAATGGTGCTACGTCTTTACGAATGCCATGTTTCGCATGAATGTTCTGCAGACGCACTATATGTGCGGAACGTGACATTATGGCAGGCGCAATGTCATTCTCAATGAGATGTATGCAATGCTGTTATAAGCACAATGTACACAGCACTAAAACTCACTAATGAGAATGATTTGCAGCTGGTGAAAACAAGGGATCTTTGGATCTCTTCATAGCCTTGCGCGACTTCTCAAATCAAATGGTGGCAGAGTTTTTAAGAAGTATTCAAACTGAAATAAGCTTTATAGCACCAGAGGAGTTGTTCATCGGGCATTGCACTTTTTGACATAGCTTAGCCTTCACAAGACTCAATCGGTGTCACCTCTGAAACCCTCACAGTAAAAGCACTCTTGGAAGGGTACAAAAGCAGCGGGCTTGGCATAGTTCCAGATGCATTAGTGCAGGCGCGTTCCTTGCGGAGTAGCACGCCATTCCCCAAAAGTGATCCTTGCAAGTGATTGCTGAGAATAGTGCCTGCAGACAACACTTCCTCACACGGCAATGATGAGTGGAGTCATTTCTTAACTGAGTCATAAAAAAATATTGCTTCCTTTTTTATCTCGTGCCACATTTGTGGTCTTATTTTAGTTTCTTGGACTTGGAAGCTGCCCTTTGCATAAAAAATCGTGGTAGCTTAATGGAAAGAAGAAAAAAACTGGCAGAATGATGGGAAGTTAGCTATTAGATTGGCTGGCAACACTGCACTGGGAAAAGGGGAAATAAGAGAGAAAAGACGCTAAAAAAAGCAAAGAAAACAGGTAAAAAAGACAAAGTCGGCTGCGACGATGCGTCAAGTCTGTCCCCAAGTACGAAGAACAATGCCTTAAAACGCCTCCTGTGCTGAAGATGGACTTGGCAAGTGTCCCAGAACTTTTTTTCCAACAAAGGGGGGTTTTCGATTCTGTCTAACGTAACGAAAAGTAAATACAGTAACTATGTAAATATTTTTGCGCGATCTTTCATGGGAATGAAATCGCAACAGCACAACAGCCCTTGGGTTCCCGTGCAAATAAGCAAGCCGATCACAATGCCAAGAATAGCAGTCGTTCTCACCTGGCATTGATGCGATCCACGTCGTGGTAGCCCTCGGTCTCGAGTTCTCGCGCCACAGCCAGTACTGCTTGCACACGTTCCTCGTAGGCCAGGATGTCTGTCTCAATGGCCTCGTGCTTTTTGGCCGCTGCCTGCGCCGACGCCAGGTCTTGGCCAAAGTTGTCCTGTGACACGAGCCGCTGGTTCTCGGCCAGCCAGGTCTCGCGCATGCCAGCTTTGCGGTCGAAGCGGGCCGCCAGCTGCTCCAGCTTCTCCTGCCGGATCAGCTCCTCGCGGAGGGCCAGCTCCCGCTCGTGCTCCGCCTTCTCCAGACGCTCCCAGGCCCGGTTCGTGTCGGCCAGGAGGCGACCCTCGCGCGGCGTATACGGGCGCTGGTTATTTGCCCTCAACCTGCTTTGCAGGGCAAAGAGTAGCACCTCCAGGTTGCCCTTCTCCTCAAATTTGACGGGCTTCTCGGTGGTGCGGTAGGCGTTGAACGCCAGCAGCTGCTGCTGCACGCCGACAAGCGAGTTGGCAAAATGCCGATCCGACAGGGCCACGATGGTCTCCTCGATCCAGCGGAGCAGGTCCGAGGTGAGGCCCTCGTACTCGGCGATCATGCGCTCGTTCTCCATGGCGTGGCCGATGACCTTGCCGATACGCTTGCCCTGCACAGTCTCAGGCCTTCATCTTGGAGAAGTAGTGGTAGTATGTGACCACGTAGGTGATGATGGACTTCTCAGTCTGGGTTGTCCACGAATACGTCCTCTGGGTCAAGCAACCGGGTGAGCCCCAGCTTCTGCTCCGCAGTTGTGAACGCATTGTTGAGGTTGTAGATGGCGTTGGAAGCGTGACAGTTTGTCGTACTGAATCAGGTCGGGCCTGCAAATGAATCGAAAAATGAGTGTTCTTTTTTATAACTGGCAGACTGATGACCTGACGACTATAAACAAAGGGAAAACCGAAGACCAGCTGCAGCAGAAACTATGCAAGTCTTTTGAAGAAAGTTAACAAGAACAGCAATACATTCAAATCCTATTATAAACAAAGTAGCATCTTACACAAAAGTAAGTCTGTTATATGTGAAAATTCATTATAAACTTATATTCCTAGCACTATATTTATTGCAAGACTATTCATTTACTTTGTTAAACCCGATATTTCATTCCATACAGGTTTTTGATATCGATGTTCCTTTTTTATGTACAGCTTTCCTTGTTCCATTCTTATCCCACTTGTCAGCTTCGTAGGTTCAAGTTTGTTGGTTCGCAGCAGCAAATTCGTAAGTACACTGATGTTGCACAATCCTATTCTCTTGACTCAAGATGAAACAACATATACTGAAGCAATGACTATGGCGACAGTAACTTCCAAACAGCTCAAACAATTTTTCGTGCACCAGTAAGGCCAGAAGAATAGAGAATGCCCAGCTTCCAAGCACTGGCTGCATGCTAGATCATATTACCTGTGCTTGTGAATAAGAGCGTTGAAGGCCAGGCCATCACGCCAGCTTGTCGTGAAATTTCGCACATTAACGTTGGGGTAGCCAGCAGTCTTCATCTGGCACCAGAGAAGCAGGGCGTCCTTTGCAGACTTGGTCTCCTGGTTATCGACCTGCTCGATTGTGATGTCTTGGATCTGCCACATAGAGAATGACCACCATTTTAGTGCCGGATACTTTTTCAAGTTGTCATAATGCGACAGAAGATGACGCAACTGTTACACAACAGCTGCAGCAGGCCTGAACCCTGTTTACTACCGAACAGGCAGAAGGGCGATTTCAGCATGTATCACTGCCTGAAACCAGGACATAGTATGTTGCATACTGACACCAGTAATGTGCACAAGTGCACAATTTGCCGAAACGCTGTTTCCGGCACATGTAAATCTCATAATAAGCATCGCACATTCATAAATCTAAGTTAAAGAATCAGCAAAGTCGTTTTTTCAGTGACTGATCTACACCAGAGTAACTTCAACAGCGCTGTCTACCCAATACAAATGGGAGTACACAGACATGACAAAAATTTAACCTCGTCCAGTAAGTAACACGCTGGTGCTACTACATTAATGCAATAAAGCATTACAAATAATCAATGCAATATTAACTTCACAAGAATCAGTCCAACCGTACAGGCAATACAAAAAAAATATCTTTAGCTTGCAACACCTATCCGTATTTTCTTTTTTTAAACTCAGCTCAGTAGACGGGAAGTACATGTTTGCACTTTTCTTTCATTTCAATGCGTAACTGTGCCATAGCATGTTTGGTAAATGGGCTTCCTCATTCAGATACATCAAACATGGCATGCTGCAACGGGCATACCCATTTAATTATGTAACCAGGCTACGAGACGAGCTCCAATAGGCACCCACCGTCATCGCCCCGCCCGACCGAACCTCGCATAGGGAGGGGCAATGGCCACCCGTAGCAACATCCCCTCACCTTGACCTGCATGCTTCAGTGAAGTGCCAGAATGTCGGTAATGACTTCCGACACTGCTGAGGAACCGGAAGGTGGCGCAGCTGACTCACTGAATCGCATACAATAGGTACGGCTAGGTCGAGAACACTCGCAAACCATGCGCCCTCTATTTCATCTCAACACACCTTCGAATAGCAGCACACTAAAGAGGTTAAAATTTGTGAGCATGGGACATTACAGGAGCCTATGTTTCGACAAAACGGTTTTGCCTTCTTCAAGGCTTCAAGAAGACAAGACTGGCTGTCGAAAACATTGGCTCCAGCGACACCCCGTATTCCATTATTGTTTCACAATTTTGTCTCCCCTGAACTTCTGCCTCACATAAGGTAAACTGAAGAGTGTTACGTGAAAGTAACACTGTCAGTGCTCCATGAACATTGGTAGCTATATGAGAGCAACAACTTTTACTAATATGGACATACTGGTGACACAGTCCTGACATCCTTGAGAGTGTTGCGCATTTTTACTGCTGGAATTGCGTCGTTAACACAGCGAGGGTCAACTCTTTTTGCAGAATGCAGTGCACAAATGTGCATTCCTTTATTGCTCAATTAAATTCTTCTGTCGAATTATTTGAGAAAGAAAAATGTCCAAAATAGTTTTGGGGAGACCGGAAACGTACAAAAAATCTTTTGAATAGTTACATGAATGGCTGTTAAAAAATTATGCGTTGCAATCAACGTCTATGTAGTCCGCAGACATACACAAGAAAAACTGCACAAAGTGGTGTCAAGCAGCAACATGGAGGGTAAAAATGCCCCTTTTGACCCAGCCAGCATCACCTCGCTGAGCACGCTGTCGTTTGTTCATCAAGATCTGAAACTCAACTCATCAGTAATGCCTCGAATGACGGGCCGACATTTAACGGATCAGATTCTGATTCACCAGTCGAGCGGCTCTACACTCAGTTTGGCGGCCGAGAAACCGGTGCAACCCTCTTCTCGTTAGCACTGATACACACCTAATCATGCTGTACCAACACACCCATTCATACAGTCTTTCAACGAAAACGAAGCTTCAGCAAAATCCTGCTGACTTAAAACTCATTATATCAAAACTACATCTGCAACAAAAATACTTCGTTATATCCGAAAATTCGTTATAAACAATTTGTAACACTGCATCTATGGCAAAGCCACTGGTCACTTACTTCGTCATAACCAATAGTTTGTTATATCTAACTTTGAGTGTACCGCACAGAATTTTCAGGTGGGTTAGACTTCAATATTTGCCGCTCTTATAGACACCAGCACCGGAGTTTCTTGCAGCAATTTTTGAAGGAAACTCTTTATGTTGCAGTCCCCACTACAAAGTGACAGTTGAGCGGAGGGCCAGTGCACCGACCTGGAAACGCAAGATGATGGTCCAGATGAGACCCAGGGTGAGCCGCGAGTTGCCGTCGACAATGTCGTGCGATCCCAGGTTCTCAAGGTGGACGCGCTGTTCCTTGAGGAAAGTCAGCGCCTTGTCCACGTTCTCCAAGCAGTGGATCTTCATCTTGCCTTTCGTTGGTTTTTGCTGCGTCGGGAATATGCAAGCATTCACGAGTCTGGCACTCACAGTCGGCGTGAACGACCCCGATGTACTGAGATTGTCTACCCAATTGTGGTGCCAAGAAAGAAGGCCAGAGAAAACTACCAACGTGAAACAAGATTAAGACACATGCAAAAATGCACAAACAACTCAGTGCAGCTTGTACACGTCAGCAAGAAACAAGCATAGAAGCACCCAGACCATTTACAGGGACACAAACTGATCCATATAGTTAACTACAGGCTTTGAAATTATAGTGTAATCTGATTCCTTAAAATGCACACATCAACAAAGCTTAGGTGGCACCTACGCAATGCACATGAACAAAGTTTTCAAATATCGATGTCATAACAGGCCATACTGGAAGTGATCAAAGTGGGTTGTAGCAATACTGCTACATTTTTCCTCTAAAGGACACTGTCTTATCACTGACATTGCAGGGCATTAGAAGGATACATTTGCGTGCAAAATTCGTAGCACAAATCAAGACGTGAAGACACTGATAATTCAAAGAGGCAACTATAGCAATGTGCGCTAGCTCGAAATGAATGAGTGGAGCTAATGTGTTGCCAAGCTAACCGATTTTTCAAAATGGGCACTGAAAGTCTCCCCTTGAGTGAAAAAAAAAAAAAGATTTAATCTGTACGTATGAAACATCTGCTCTCGTAGCATATTAAACGTTTTTGGCTAGTCCTACAATGAAGAAAACAAAACTAAACTACTTTGTGGCTTTCTTATGTTGATGTTCCAACTTTGCAACATTACAACATGGTTCCACAGCCTCCACTAAAACTGCATATTATAATTACATTCATCACGAGTAAAAATCTATGTCGGACATTTCTGCAAAAAAGATGAGCAGCTAATAGCTCCGTTGAAGGCAGTGCGTGGTTTGCCACGCAAGTCCACCCTTTGCACGTGGCCCAATATGCATTACACCCAAGTCTACTAGGTACAAATGATCACAAGCAAAAAAGTATGAAACAGTAACCAGAGATCTGCTAGCCAAGGTTAAAATGTGTTCATAAACTACCAAGGTACACTTTTGCAGAATGCTGCACAACCTCCTGACACACCTTTACAGCTTGCCAATTGTCATGTACGCTCACTCAAGTTACTCGATCAATGATATATGATGTCATCACTAAAAAGTAACATCCTTAGTCAGTTCCTCGATGCATAAAGCTTTATGGTGCCGCGCTCATAGTGTGCAACCTGAATTTGCTACCACATGGTGCATCCATCAAAGCTAAGCTTCAAAGTCGCTTGTAATGTTGCTTAAGATATTGAAAGTACTTAACTAGGGCTCAGGTAAGAGTGCAGCACAGGCGCCGCCAGTGTCAACACAAAGCTATAGCTAATGAATCGATGAAGCCCTGTAAGGTAGGTGTGCCTTGAAACTCTGTCAAGGGGAATTCCGAATGTACACAACTTAAACGAAACCGGTTCGCAGACATGCTGATAAAATGGATACAAAACATGCACGAATGCACGGCTGACTTTCTTGCTAGTTATTTCAGTCACTAAGACGTTTGGTTCCACCTCCAGCGGATAAACGAAACTTGACTGCACCACCGCGAGGAAAGCCTAAGACACGAGCAATGCCGAGTTCTAAGGATTCCTTACCAGTTTCTCTCCAGAGAGAATCTCGAGCAGCTTGATGAGCATCTTTCCGTCGCGCATATCCGTGGTCAAGTCGGTGATGCGACAGTTGGCTCGAACTAAGTGCGAGTTGACCCACTTGCAGAAGGTTTTGCGTTGCACCATTTCACGCTCCTCTGCACAAAAGAAACGGAACAGCGTGCGTTTGACCGAAACCCGCGCATGGTCAGGATGAAGGGAGGTGAGAAGTAGCAGCCGCGCCCACCTGCCAAGGCCTTGATGCGCGACCGTTCGAAGAGTCGCGATGAGCTGTTGCCGCCGTCGTAGTCGTAATCGTCCATCTCCTGGGCGTTGGTCGTGCTGGGGTCCCAACGGAGCCCCACGGAGATGTCCGTGGTCATGCTGACCTGCGATGCAAAAAGCAACGAGCACGGGCAAGGTCAATCGAGCACCCCGCGCTAGCTGTCCCCGCCCGGCTCGGAGAGAGGCACCGCGGTGGGGGCCGGAGTACGGGCGAAACACCGGACCTCGCCCCGCAGTCCTAACCCTCGACGATGCCGAGGGCGTCGGCGGCGCTTAACGCGCGCCGCGCCGTCGACACATCCCGTGTTTGACATTCGGCTGACCATAGAAGCACCGATGGCCGGCAACATCTGGAACAGCTTACGCCGTGTGCCGCGGCACACGGCGGTCTGCCGCTTGCTCCGAGAGTGAAACCTACGACCGCCATGTTTGATGCGGGGATGTACCGAGACGCGGCGATAGCTCGCTCGTTCCGCGTCCGCCAGGAAGACTACGGGCGAGGAAAAAAAATCTTACCGTTGGTCCTGGGACGCGGTTATCCGACTGCGGCTCACGGAAGTGAGTCGAATGCTCCGACTATCCGGCCGCCGCGATCCGGCCACTCCCGTCAATGGTCGTGATGAGCGTTTCCGTAGGTGGCAGTGTGCGGGGGAGAGGAGGAAGGACGACTTCAGCGGGATGGCTCGGCGACCCCGCCCTGCACGCGACGCGACGCGCGCCCCGCCGCCACCGCGGGTCGCCACGCGCGATCAATATAAAGCACCAGCTGCAAACCTGAGGCCAGGGCTTTTGTGGACGGTCAGCCGGATTTGCTCGCGGTGTGAGAGAAAAATAAATAAAAAAAGAGAGAAATGAAGCGAAAATTCGCTCGGGCTTGCCGCGCAACGTTCCGCGAGAGGTTTCGCAACGTTCAAAGGGTTGGCTAGCTTGGCGGCTTTTGTCGCCGCTTCGGTTGGAAGCGTGCGCTTCGAGCGGGTTTTTTTTTTTTTTTTTTTTTGCGTTTGAAGAGAATGGCGGCGGCGGCGTGGCGCCGGTGTTTCGCACGGTTGGCGTCCGCCGCGTGCGCTAGGAAGACGGCGGCGTCCCAGAACGGCGTCGCCCGAAGAGCCGACGAACTTTACGCGAAAGTCGTCGAGTACGCGGCCGGTCGGCCGCTGTCTCCGATCGACTGGGAGCGTTTCGAGCGGCAGCACAACCCGGACATGCGGCCTCCGTTCCGCGGCCAGCTCATGAGTTGCCTGGCCTCGAGGAGAGAGCACGAGATGGCCCACTCGCTGCTTGAGTATGCGGAAGGCGTCGCCGGCGGTGTGACGCGCACGATGCTCGGCCACTACCTGGCGCTCTGCTCGACCGAACAGCGAGCGGACGCCTGTTTGCGCAGAATCCTCGAGTCAAGGTATAATATCACCGGCGGCCGACGCTTCCGCATGCTTCTTTCAGAAGTGTCGTCGAAACTGTCGCGACTGTTTAAAGGATATCGCCTGTGTACGTTGACATATCTGTACACTTCGTTCGCCTTAGCTCGACGTGCGTGCTGCCGTGAGACTGATCAAACGCGCTGTCAGACTCTTGAAGGGTTGTATAATAACGTTTTTGGAGACACGTGCCGTGTTCTGTTTACTGAAATCAGCTGACACCGCAGGCTAAAGCAGCCGGCGGCATTCCCTGAAAGGGAATTCGGAAACTGAAACTTGAATGAAAATAAATGCTACGCGTTTTTATTTGCCTTTAATGCTCCTTAGTTTATTGCAACTGAGATTCTTATTTGGTTGCCTAAGTATTTTAAAGAAGTGGCATAAAATTGTGCTGTACTTTGAAGAAATAATTAAGCGAAATGCCCTGGCGGTCGGAAACGATGGAATTTTATAGTTCCTGTATTCAGACACACTGCAAGATGTGAATATATATATATATATATATATATATATATATATATATATATATATATATATATATCACGCACATACACAAGTTTAAAGGGTGTAGTTTTTAAAAGTAGTGCCTATTCAGAATGCCGCAGTCTTTTTGGCATCTCGGTTAATGCAATTCGGCACAAGTTTTTTGAATAAGACATTATCAAATGTTGTCTAAAGATTATGAGAACTTGTTCATTAGCAAATAAAAAGATTGCCTAAACTAAGAAGGTAATAAATGTAGCTGCCTGTCATACTCCAAATTCAGCGATTGCGTAGAGGCAATGTTCATAGAACTCTCCAGATAGGCGCCAAGTACGTAGCGTCTCCTCCAAGTTGGCAATGCCTTGTGGTGAACGACACAGGACATTCCAATTTGTTCGGTTGGAATAAAAAGCTGAATTGTCAAGTATTCACTTAACATTAAGTCATCAACATGAAAGCTATTCTTTAGAGTGAGGGAATGGTTATTAAACAACAGGCAAGGAGCTTAAATGATTTTGATCATATTGCTACCCTACGTGTGGCGAGAGGAATGAGAGAATATAAGAATAAAGCATGCATAAGTATAATTCTCAAATGTGTAATGTAAGTAAAGCTTGGCTATTACCATGAAAACTTTGTCCCTTAGAGAGAGAGGCAGGGGAGTGAATGAAGGAAAGGCAGGGAAGTTGAATTCACTAACTTCAGTTTGCGATGCAACTTATGGGGAGGGGAATGGGGTGTAATAGAGAGTGAGAAAGCATGCATGAGTACAGATTATTGACAATTAACACACAGTCCAGTCTAAAAGAAATCGACAGCTTGTTTTCTGCACATTTGTTTCAGCAGGATTTTGTTTCGGGAGGAAGGGGGGTGCAAACTCTTACTGTATTGCAGTGAGAGAGGGGGCCGAGTATTTGGATGGATTGAAGAGGGGCAAGTTCTTCTTTCGCACACCCCTGCCAACGCCCATTCATTGTTTGTGTTGTTTAGTGTCTTGCTGCTAGGATAATTGCCAGTTTGCCTCTTTCTTCATTCCTGTGCAGAAACATTCACAAATGCCTCTCCACACAAAATGCAAGCAGTGCTAACTCAGTGACCCCTTGCTTGTTTCATACAGTGGTGGCTTGCTGGACAGTCAAACACGAAATCTGGTTAGTGAGGTCTCTCTGCCAAACTCCTCTATGGAAAAGAGCCATGGAGCTCCTCGACGAGCCCGAGGCAGCTCCCGAACCAATCAATGCAGCGGCAGTCGCTTGCTTTCAGCACCACGACTTCTCTGCAGCATGGGACTGTCTCGAGCGTCTGCGGCGCTCGCAACAAGCCCCTTCGCATCTTCCCTTCCACAATGGAGGCTTGCCTTGAAGCTGCTCGCACGTTGGCACAGAGCGGCGACCATCTCGACGAGGGACGTCAACTCGTCGACCATCTCTTGGCGTACTTAGCCACTGGTAGCCATGGTCCACTTCCCACATCGCTAGCGCTGAATGTGTCCAGCTTCTACAAGGAGTAAGTCAAGAATTTTTTAAACCAAAGCACCACATCAGCATCATCTTAAAAAACAGCACAGCAGCACACAGACAGAGGGAGACACAACGGGATAGACTCTCAGCGAAAAAGTTCATGAAAAAGAACTCATACACATGCACTTTGAAAACAATCTCAGTCAAACCCCTTCATAAGAGATGCTGATATAAAAGACAAATGGATATAAGATTATGCCTACAATAAAATACTGGTTGGTAAGAAAATGCATACAAGGCACCCTGCTTATATGAGACATCTGCCCAGAGCATGCCTATTGTAAAGAGCTTCAACTGTATACATTAATAAGCATGAAATCAAAACATGAGCGTAATTACACCACATGAATGTCAACACCATGTGCACGAGAAAATCGTAATCACCATAAGGTGTAAGAAAATAACTCAGTGCCACTGGTGGATTCAGAGCAAGGGGTAGTACGAGTGACGGCCCTCTTTAAAGAAGCCTGTGTCAGCAACTCGACCACTTCCCTTCAGTACCTGCTGTCCACCTCCTATCACCAATGAGGACAAATGAGTGGGATTATCGTGAGCATAAATTAACCCTATTTATGCTATGGTGGAGTTCTTGAAATAATGCTATTAAAAAAAAAAAGACAGTACCCCTCTTTCTTTCTCCGGTTTTAAATGTAAAGCAGTTCTTTGCATACTGCAGGCACTTCAAGCATTTCTATTTATGCATCCGTCCGTCCATCTAGCTGCCTACATCTAGGTGTTCTTGTGATCCCCTACTTAACTTGGGGTAGACCGAAATTAGTATGAAAGGGTAGGAGGGTTTGACGATCACGACTGCCTGGTCACGACATGAATAATGTGAAAATCCTGCCGCGTACATCGTCAGACCCTTTCCGCCAGACACTTGTGGCGCATACCCATATACCACGGGCCACGGTTTGTGGGTATGCGTCACAGGGGTTGGACAGTTTGTAGTCTCGGCAAAAAACAGCGCTTTGCGATAGGTTGAGAGACCCTAGTAGTTGTAAAGGAATATGTCTACTTAGGACAAGTAGTATCCATGGAGCCGAACCACGAGATCGAAAAAAATCACAGAATTTCCATGGAATGAATGATGATGAGTGAGGCAAAGCGTACGTCTGTCTGTCTGTCTGTCTCTCTGTCCGTCTGTGTGTCCGTCTGTCCGTCCATCTGTATGTCTGTCTGTCCATGCGTTCATCCGTGCCTCTGCCCGTCCATCCCTCTGTGCTTCCATCTGTCTGCCCATCGGTGCATCCGTCTGTCCGTCCGTGCATCTCTCTGTTTGTTTATCTGTTTGTCTGATACTGCCGGTTACGCCTGATGCTTCGCCTTCAATAACCAAAAAATAAGGATGACGTGGATCACATTCAGCAAGCATTCTCATATCATGAATGGTAGTCTGCCACTAACCCTCAAGAGGAAGGTATATAACAGCTGCATCTTGCCGGTACTTACCTATACAAAGCAGAAACCTGCAGGCTTAGAAGGAGGGCTCAGCTTAAATTGAGGATGACGCAGCGAGCGATGGAAAGGAAAATGATTGGCGTAACCTTAAGATTAAAGAAAAGGACAGAGTGGGACAGGGAACAAACCGGGGTTAACAATATCATAGTTGAAATCAAGAAGTAGAAATGGACATGGGCCGGGCACGTAACAAATAGACAGGATAACAGGTGGTCATTAAGGGTAAGCGACTGGATTCCAAGGGTAGGCAAATGCACGAAGGGGAGACAGAAAGTTAGGTGGGCCGACGAGATTAAAATGTTTGCAGGTGTAATGTGGCAATGGAAAGCACAAGACCGGGTTGATTGGTGGATCATGGGAGAGGCCTTTGCCCTGCAGAGGGCATATTCAGGCTGATGATGATGATCTACCCAGAAACTGCAAGAATTGACATAGGTAAGATAAACGCAAGAGCGTTAAGGAAAACTGACATCTGCAGTGCTAACCTGATGGAGCAAAGAAAAATTGGGGGATTCTAAAGCTTCACTTTCGAGAGTTGAATGCGACAGCGATATTCTGTCCCTAGTGCGTCTCTTTCTTGATTTTTCGGCCAAGCCCAAGATGATTTTTCGCTCACAACCAACGACGCCGACTTTGGAAGTTCTGCGAAATGTGCATTTTAACGTTACGTTGTGGTCCCAGCAGGAATTTTTGTTATATATGTTATGGTCCCAGCAGGAATTGAACTCAAGCATTCAGCATGGCAATTGAGCATTTTAGCACAAAGCTGTGGCAGGTCTCGAAACTCCTTCCGATGAAGACCCCATGTAGGCGAAATGTTGGTGAAATGTCAATCGTGGTTGCAGTGCTAGCCATCTAAACATTACATATGTACTCCAATTGCAGTTAAGCGTCATCGACTGAAGTTGGTCAATGTAGCACTATCCAGGGCTACCATCCTTGCACGCATAAACACTACATTTCAGCTAGCCACTTTTATTGTTTGTAATACCCATGTTGCTCTTGTATTGTTACACAACAGTAAACAACCAGGTTATATGAAACATATGTGACTGTTCGACTGTACTACACGTACATGTCTATGCGTGTAACATTTGCACTTATGTTAGCGTCATTTCATAACGTTTTGCTCAAGGAAAATTACAACACAGTCACCTTCCCTTCGCATGCATTGCATGACATCAATTTCCATGGTACATGGATCTGCCAAATTTTATTTCAAATGACAGCCCCCCTTCCTCCCTCAAAATGAGTGGCTTGATCCGCCCCTGCTACTCGATGAATACTGATAGATGACTAATGCACTGATCCCATTGCAATGCCTTTGTCCTTGCATTTTTGCGCTGTTCTTAAGATTACTTCTAACCAACTCATCCAGTATAATCTGCGCTGCTAAACATTACCAACAGTCTTACAAACATCACAGCAAAGGCCTCTCTCATGTTGCTCCAGTTAACCTGATCCTGTGCTTGCTGTAGCCACGTTATTCTTACAAACTTCTTAATCTTGCCTGCCCACCTAACTTCCCGCCTTCCCCAGGTCTGCTTGCCTTCTCTTTAAGTACACTATGTTACACTTGATGACAAGCAATTACCTAGGCTTCTCACTACATTCCTTGCCCACGGCCATTTCTTTTTGATTTCGATTAAGATGTCTTTAATGTGCTTTGATAGTAGCACGTAGGGACCTCAAAAAGCAATAGAGCTTGAACTTTAGCTTTGAGATTTACTTTTATACTACAACAGCAAATAAACACTTATCATAACCAGAGACCACTGTTAGATAGAAAAGCTGAAAGGATGAAAGACAGGTTACAACATTGCCTTGAAGCTCCTGTGTTAGCTCATTATGATGCAACAAATTTTGGCAGAGACCAATCAAAATTATAGTTTACTTTTGGGTGGCTCTCTTGTCTGCTGTAGTGTTCATTTTTGGAATATGCTCACGGTGCTTTTCTCATTCTGAAGGGGTGGCTGTACTTTGTAAGCACCAACACCTGTAAAAGGTTGTAGATCTCTTTACAAGCTTAACGCCGTCATTGAAGATCACATAAACATTTTAGACCGATTGTGTTAGTTCACGGTGCAGCATCCTTTCTTTCAGCAGATTGCAAGAGAGATGTGCTTGGACCCCCAGATGCTTCACCTCACTACAGAGACACTAAAGGGAAACAATCAGTTGGTTTAGATTTATATTTTTTACTCTGAAGATATTAATGTCATTAACTTCATCATCATAGCTTTAATGATGCTAGAGAAGGAAACTAAGATCAATGCTTTGCGCTGAGATTGGCATGCGAATTTCGTTGCGTATTTTTTGTATCTTTGGCGACATTGGCTCAGTGAAACTTCCTGAAACATGGTGTGTTAAGTCTATGTCCCTCTCAAAAGACAATGTACTCAATTTTTACCAATCAGGAACTACATTGTGCCTAGTAGACGACATCAAAACCTACAGTGTCATGGGGACTTGCGTGGGAATCCAGAGATGGCATCGTCGCCCGCACTTACCTTTTGCACAATCTCTGGCTTACTGAGCATCTTCTTGCGGCAAGAATGGTTATTTTCATACTAGTAAAGAATAATTAACTAACAAAGTACATTTTTTTTTCTTTAATGTTTCTTTAAGAGAATACTAGCTGACTCATAGCAAAGCAGCCACTTGGGCTAACATATTGCTAAAACTTTCCAGTACGGCCCAGCTAGGTTGGAGCAGTGGACCTGCCACAATTTCAAGGTGAGCCTTACTCATTGATTTTCTTTTCCTCTTCCACATTTGGGCTCCATATTATCAGAATATGCGACGTCTCTGTGGCAGCAGTTGCACAGAACTTTTTAGGAAGCGCGAGAGTGTTCCCCAAAGCATGTATTCGTACAGGCTGTTTCAGCCATGCTATGGTATCGTGAATGTGCATAATGGATGGATTTGAAGCAGCGGGAAGTGATGTAACAAGATACACGAAAAGTTTTCGAACATAGAGAAGCTCGAACGGTAAATACTGTGGAGTCTTGTTGATACAATTCTGTACAACGAGTTTCTTGGTTTCTTACATTTCTCTCTTTTCCTAGCCAATATCTCAAATACACTAAACCTCATTATAACAAAGTTCAATCTTACACAAAAATAAGTTCATTATATCCAAAAATTTATTATAGAGGTTTATTTCTGACACCATGTTTATCGCTGTTTATCGCTTACTTCGTTATAACAGATATTTCTTTGTATCAGGGTTCATTATATCGAGGCTGGAGTGTGGGAGTAATGTATTTTCATATGCTAATGTGATCACTTTTCACATGATATTGGATAATACAAGTGCAGAATTGGGCTTTTCCTTGTATCAAGTATCATGCTTGCAACCCGTACTACAGTTTGCAAGCATCAACACTCCAACGACCTCATGAAAGACATGTTACACACCCAAAGCCCTGCGAATTGTGCAGAAGCAGTAGCATGAAGAACCAATGTGTGGAGTTGAGTGGTGCTACTCTGTGTAATGCAATACAAGGACCAGTATCAGTCGACCCTACAGGAACATTTGCTGTTCGGTCGGTTACCGAGCGTGGCTCCTTTTCATATTTATTAAAGCTTACTCAGCAGAATACAATGTTCGAACTATGCGTTTTAGCTTCCGATTCTCGTGAAGTTGTTTTAAGCAAAATTCTGCTATAACCTGTGGTTGATGCCTGCAAGGGTTGTAGGCGACAGGAACAACGCGCAATTCAGTGAAGCCGGAAGGTTTCACAGTAAACGTACCTAGCATTCTTCCACACTGCTTTGGTGGCTGGGAAGTGCCTGGGAACAAAATGTATCCAACGGAAGGCATGGCTTTTCACAACACACCTATTTGGCTGCAGATTATTATTACCCTAGTTTCTAAACAATTTCATTTACTCATCCTAAAATCCTGATGAACTTATCAGTAATGCAAAGCCATCCTCTTCAAAGTTCTTCTATCTCACTTTCCATGTACAAACGCCATTACCTCATAACATTAAACAGCAAGCATAAGTGTAGGGTATGTAATAAATTCTTTAGTGGATTGCATTGTGTACTTTGACCGAGTGAAATTGATGAAGTTCTCCAATTTTGTTCTTTCCCACTATTGCTTCATGGTACACTTTGCAAAATTGAAATTACTAATCGGGATATACCCCTCTTACGATATCACTCATTTTTAGTTGCCTGTTGATCTAGTGTACTGGCTATGTGCCATAAACCACTTGGCTATTACTTTAATTCAAACAAACAAATGTGGTCCTTATGGCGTTTGGTCTCTGTATAACTTAACAAATTAATCTCTTCTCTATGTGGATGCATTTGGCTATGCCTGGTATTACACAACCTGTAACAGTGCACTTCAAAGCGTGCCTGGGCAGTGCAACCCTCGCAGTCGAGTGGGGGCACAAAGCTAGTTCGTGGATCACATTCAAAATTTTAAATATATAGTATATATATACAATCTAATGTTTAAATAGTAAATGGAACGTTTAATGAGTGCTGAAAAAGATGCAAGGTCAGGAATCTAAAGCTGCGAGAGAAGCAGCTTGACAGCATTCCTGACCTGGACATTTAGGCACAGATTGTGAGCAATTAAGAGGAGGGACAATACGTGTTCACATTAAGAAATAATAATGATGATAATAAATGAGTAAAAAAAATAACAAGTAGGGATTAGCAAACACTGAGAGACAGTGTACAGATATGTATCAAAATTGAAAAAAAAAAAGGAAAAATTCACAATTAGTCAAGCCAAGTATATATAGAGAGATGTTTATTCACGGAAAGGCAGAGAGGTCGGCTTGAGCGATAGTATGCTTCAGTAGTATATATAGAATACCAGTCAAGTGTACTAGTATGAATAGTAATAAAGAATGGAAAAATACAAATAGATGCTCACCATAACAAACATAAAACAGGCAATAAGTAAATATGCATATTTTCTGGAATGATTAGTATTAAATAAAAAATTGATAAACATGTCCATTATGTACCTATACAGTTAGGCAAGAGTGATAGGATGAGAGGCACATGTTACCACTTACAGTGTTTCCTTCTTTGGATTGAGATTGGTTTCTTTACCAGCCATGTTAGTCCTGTGGTTGCATAGCTCGGCTGCCGAGCTGACATTGCAGAATCGAATCCCAGCCCTCATGGTCACATTTCGGTGGAGGCGAAATGCTAAAGGTCCGGGTACTTCGATTTGCTGCATGTTAAAGAACACCAGATAGTGGAAATTTCCGGAGCCCTCCACTATGGCGTCATCATAATCATATGGTGGTTTTGGGACGTTAACCCCCACATATCAATCAATTCTCCTTGATAAACAATAAACAATTGTATCGGGCCAGTCCTCCTTAGTTGCGGCTGTCGGAGGGCAATTTGTATCTGGCGGTCGGTCTGGGAATGAATCACGCAGCCGGCCCCTGGTGTGCTGTCCAGCAGGGCCGGCCTCTGCAACCGGTGCAACCGCCAGCTCGAGATGCACGGTCTCAGCGACACAGAGTGGGAGGAGCTGCGTCGAGGAGTCATGGAACGGTGCCTGGTGGGTGACGACCCCTACCTGGGCAGCAACCCTCGAGAGCTGGCCAAGTTCCGGGACTTCTTGGAGCGCGCTCCTGCCTACAATGTGGTCTTGGACGGACTCAACGTTGCACTCGCCAAGGGCAGTGCCAGCCAGAGGGACAGAGCTCAGCAGGTGAGCTGCTTGTTACTAATGCAACAGATCTTGATGCTTAGCTTGTATCATGTCCATGCTACAGGATCTGTCGAAGTAACAAGAGTGGGCCTGATAAAGATAATTTATGGATTTCATCTGTACACATTATAATTCTTCGGTAGAATTTCTTTGAGTGTTCATACGTAGCTTCCAACACTGATCTCGCGTTGCAAAGGCTTCCCCGTGAGTCGGCTGACATGACCTATTTCAGCGACTCTGTGGTAGCCCTTTGGATAGAAGGCATATATTGTTGAAACATTGACCTTTCAGGCTTCTCTTGCGCTTTGGAAACAGGAACCAGAGCAGACTCACATCAGGATAGAACCAGGCTCGCATCAAGGCTGATGTAGCCTTGATACAGCTTCACTGAGGTGCACGAAAAAGCACAAAAGGGAAGCACCTAGACATAGCGCACCTGGTACTACGCTGTGTCTAGATGTCATCCTTTTGTGCTTCCTTTTTTTTTTTGCGCACCTCACTTGAGATGAATTACCAACTTGCCTCGTCGTCCATGCTCCTTGACACAGCCATGATGAAAGCCCCGGTAGAGTTATTTCTGTTCCCCAAGTAAAGAGCAACCTTAAAGGTCATTATTTTGACAGTGCGACCTCCATCCAACGGGCATTGACTGAGTCTTTGAAATAAGTCATGGCAGTCTACTTTTGGGGAACCCTCATGGCGCGAGATTCGTGCTCGAAATAGTGCATCGATGCTCAAACAATCAATGTTGAAAAACTTGGATAAGATGTACCAATGGTATCCATAAATTCTTTAACTAGATGCAGTCTCATTATATTAGGACCAAAACCTGTACCTAAGTACCTACGCGTCTTCTGGCACTTTGTTAATTACAGCTGCATTAAAGTAAACTGACAATGAAGCCATTGAAAGTATAGGTGAAGTGGTGCTCCTAGCGCTTATCACAAACACGTGCCTGTGGAATTAAAAACCTGTGGAAGGACAGCTCTTGCGACAGCTTTATGGCAAGAGCACTTCATATATAATGCCAAAGGTGCGGGTGCAACTCCAACCTTAGGCAAATTTTTAATATTTATTTTGGTCTCTTTTCTATGCTAAACTAGACGATAACCGAAGAATTCTTGTCGATAAACCCATGAAGAGAGTCGTTTGTGCTTGCCCAATATGAACACCTAGCTTGTCGTCAAATCAATGTTTGTTGTCCTTAGCTGAACTGTTATCTTTGGTGGAGCGTTGACACCTGGATCTCAAGACTTGCCAGCCTGTGCCAAGTTTCATCCTGAAAGCCACATCAATGTAATAAACTGTGTTAGACACGCAAAAAGCATTAGATGTCGCACAAATGAGCCAGACTGCACACATTTGGTCTTTGCCAGCTATCGGCAGAGCCTGTTTGTAAAACTTCGGTTGTCACCAACTCTCTTTCTAAATTTTGAACTCATGCATTTCATTTAACATACGTTCCATGATTTGATTTCGTTTGCATTATATATCGGTAAACAGGCCTTTTCAGTACATGTTATGGAGGCCTGTTATAGACATAACGTGGATAAACTTGTAGAATCTTGTTGTGAACAGGGCATCTTGAGCACATTTGTCTCTCGTCCTTTTTTCTCAGTTTGTGCAAAATTAGATCCTCTTTTTCAGTTGCTGAAGGCAGTGCACCACTATGCCGTTAATGAGAAACGAACCGTGCTGCTAGTGGGACGCAAGCACATGCTCCAGTGGCCTGCCGAAATTATGGACAGAGTTTGGAAGCACTGCCTCCGATACCTGGCCAATGACACGTGAGTTTGGCTCTGCCCCATGGAAGCATTCATTAATCAGTCTGGCCCACGGCATTGTTGCAATTACACTTCACATTTACAACCGCATCCTAAACGTGAAAAGTTTATGAACCTTTCACATGCATAATCGAGGAATAGACTATGTGAACATGTCCTCATATCTGATTGTATTTCATCATGCCCTTGAGTCTTTGATACACATATCTTCTGGTATAAGTTATGTCTTCCTCTCATTTGTTACTGCTGTTAGTATTGGACTGCAATGTGTGTGTATAATATACAGATTGACCCCCTACATGCTCAATTATGTTGTTTCACACTACCACTGTGTTAACATATGAACCTTGTTTTAATTTAGTTTTTCTATTATGCCATTTCTGTAGCCTAGTGTTCCAATTGAAAAGATTATGTGCTGCTTCAACTGCCCAAGCGATGCAAAGGCTTGATTACCACATCAGTACATCTTTCAGTTCCGTGCACCCTTTCTTCTATCTCACCAGCTCTACCATTGGTCTGCTCTTCACCAGTGCAGCAAATCGCGCAACCAATCGCACTCCTGCTTTGCTCCCTTCAAAGCTTCGCCTCTGCTCTCCTTCTCTGCTTAGCTTCACTGTGTGCTAGTCGATGCCCTTCCGCTACCAGGCACACAAGGCTTCACTCTTGCAACTGGGGTGGAATGCACGGACAACAAATACCCCGAAATTTACCAAGAGTTTCAACAGCTACGCAGTAATTCCCCGCCCACCCTGCCGCAGCATTCATGTTTTGTGCATAGTTCAAGTTTGCATTAAACTGTTATACAACTTTTTCAATCAATACTGAACATATATTTATTTGTATGTCGCAGGTCGCACGACGTTTCAATCAATACTGAACATATATTTATTTGTATGTCGCAGGTCGCACGACGACCCATTCGTGTTGTACGCAGCACTCCACGGTGGACCAGGCACACAGGTCGTGTCGCGCGACCTCATGCGACAGCACCTGTCCCGTCTCAGCAATCCGAGGCTTCAGGAGCTGTTCACCTCCTGGCAACAGACGCACCAGGTGGAATGGAGGGGTGCACCTGCATCCACGATGGTGTCACACAAAGTGACAGTGCAGGGGAGCTCCACCGACGGATGGCACATTCCGCACGTGGAGGGGAATGGCACAGTAGCAACTATCGCTGAGGTGCAGTGGCTTTGCATCTCTCCTGCCGCCGTCCTTCGATCGTCCAAGTCGGGTTAGAACTCTCTGTAGGACTTCAGTGCGCATATCCTGCGAAGCGGCGCTGGTGTGGTTATCGGAGCTAATTATAGCAGGGCGAGACTGCACTTGAGAATCGTGGTGTAGTCTGCACTGTACGCAGGTTTTCGCCCTGGCCACAAGTCTTGAGCACAAAAAAGCCTGAGATCAAGTCAATGTTCTGACCGGCAAACACCTATGAATTAAGTCTTCCATGAGCAACAAGGGCAACCCGGCAATTGAGGAGGATCAGGGAATGTTTAAGAGAGGGAAGCGGGCTGGGCAGGGGAGGTTTGCGGTTTAGTAATACTGAATGAAGCATTAGCAGATCAAGCAGGCGCTGAAACAGATAGGTCCATGGGTATCTTCCCCAAGATCGGGCAAATGTTTCGACCAGCAAACCTAAGCGCTTCGTGTCTACCGACAGCAGTGAACACAACCTAGCAGCGAAGTGAGGAGATTCTGAAATCACTCGGGATGGGAGATATGTTTTTCAAGTCAGTTATACTGAGCGTCAAGAAGACATTAGGCAGCACGCTGACGCAGATAGATCTTGGAAAAGACGGCACCGAAGACGATGAGGACGCCAACAATGCCGAGCGCACCCAGCTGGTGTCCGTAAATGAGGCACGAAAGCAACACCGCCACTGCCTGTCGTATCGTCATGGCAATCACGAAGACAACGGGTCCGAACTGTGCGATGGTGTGGAAGACGAAGAGCTGACCCGTCGCGGAGCAAATGGAGAGCAGCAGGCAGTCGTAGAAGAATGCGTGGAAGCGAAACATGAAGCGCAGTGAAGCCGTGAGCGCTCCCTGTTGGAGCAGCGACACGAACGTCAGCAGGCACGAGAAGAAGTTTACACCGCACATCATCTGCGCTGAGCTCATGCGGTACGTGCGGAACAGCTCGGACTGCCAGTTGGAGGTGAAACTGTCGAGAATGAGGTAGCTGGCAAGGATGATGAGCCCGGAGAGGCTGCTGCTCGTGGGAGACGAGGAAGAGCCTCCGGACGATCGGGAGAGGAGGAACAGCCCCATCCCGACAGAGATGGCGAGGGCGAGCAGGTACTCGTGCCAGTCGTAGCTCTTGCGAGACACCAGGCGTCCCATGAGCATGACAGGTATCACTTTGGACGCCTTGGCCAGCACCTGCGAGACAGTGCAAATGTGGCGTCCTCTGCTGTGTGGACTGCTGTATAGTGTCGCTTGGGTGAATGTGCAGGAAGTGCCAATACAAAATGGTACCATCGGCGACCAATGAAATGCGAACAGCAGCAAGCATTAGCAATGCTGTAGTGCCTGCCGTCCAGTCATCATCATTGACAGGCGAGCACATCCGGCTTGACAGCATTGCACCATTCAACACTAGTATAATATTTGCACTTCTAATCTAGTTCTGAAGTCTCAAAGAAAGAAAATCAGAATAAGAGCGAATAAAAAATAAAAATGATATGATCAAAGTCATTCTACACATCCACGCTGGCCACAATTATCACCATCTTGGAACTAGAACACAAGCAAAAATACCTCACTATTGTGATACCTTGCAGTGCTGCCAATTCTGATGTGCGCACTCGTCAGTAGTGATGATGACATGGTGTGCAGCTAATGGCCTGCTGCGGTTAGAATTTCATTTGATGCGGATAGTACATCTTGCTACCCTTTGAGGCAGCCAGCTGGCCTATATTTTTGAACCTTAGTTAACGAACTTCAGACAACTAGGTTCATTGACAGGCAAGCTAGTCATCTATCAGACAGCGAGACCCAACACACGCCCACAGCTACGCATTGAAAAATAAAAAAAGGATGTCTGAATTGTTGGGAGCTGTCTTTGCTCCCAAAGAATAATAATCTCCTGTCTTGCCTGTGTTTGCCTTATTCCAGTGCTCCGCGCTTTCAGAATGCATGTTATCAGCACAGTGTGGTATTCTTGACAAGACAGCAGTGGGCTCAGAGTTGTATGGGACATTAAACAATAGTAACACGGGAAATTATCGTTTCAGAAACAAGATGTGCCGCCAGGGATGTGAACATTTGTTATATTATAACTGTTATGCAAGTAGGGACATGGTGTTTCCTGTCTTTTTAACACTCTGCAGATGGGTATGTCAGCAACAAAAATGAAAAACAAATGTTTTACTGGGACTTCCATGATGACTTTTGCAGTATTGTGGTATAGGACTACGCTCGCTACGACATGATAATATCTAGCACTCTAGTCAATCCAATTTCAGTGCAAACAGGACAACTGGTGGCCTGAGTGTTGTTTGCTTCCAGATTTATTTCTATTTAAGCTGTTAAGCTTTAAACCACATTAAACTTCAGTTAGTTACTCTTATGTAAATAAATTGTTGTGTAAATGATTAAGCTCTACACCTTTTCATTTGAATTTCTTTATGTCACTGTCTGGCAAGTAATTTCCTGCTCTTCTTTACAGAGGTTGTTTCATGTAATAGATATTGAAGATTTGAAGTGATTAACTGCAACTGAATTAAACCACTGGTTCGTCATCATGCGATATTTGTTAAAGTACTTTATATTGCACTTCGTTAACTCAGATTGACAAGGCGAAATTTTTAATATTCATTTTAGGGCCAAGTGCTTTTCGTTATATTGTAGGGCCATTCCAAGACGACTGATCCAATTTATTTGTACCAATGTACACACCCTAACGGCCGCCACATGACAGCAAACCACGTGACGTTGGTTTCGTTCTGTTGAAGCTAACCAGTGTTTTTAAATACTTAGTTCTTGTTACACATGTAGCGAGAGAGACGTGAGACAACGTGAAGGTTTCTCTCGCTACACATGAAACACACGGTTTTTTATACAACATTGTTTGCCATGGTGTACAAACACTACAAAGAAAAGATAACATTATTATTTTCATTGGAGTGTTTTATAATGTCTTTCACTAATAAACAGCTGCAAGTTTGGTTGCAGCTGTGTATTTGTTAGCTTGATTTTTTTAAATTCAGTCTTCAACAGAAGTCTCATAGTTTTTGCCCCGACACATGTTCGTGGTACACATCGTTAGCAGCTTGTCACAGTGCAAGCTCAAAAGCTTTACCAATCTGCTCTGGCAATACGGTTGGAGTAGCACACAGAGATTGCACACTAAGATCGCCACCTTATGACTACAAAAATATGACACTGAGCTTCAATTTAATTTTTTTTCCTGCGGGGCTGAAATGCAGGTACCATATCTCCGGCAGATACAAATCTGTAATGACTTATGATTGTACAAAGTCCCGTTATTATCTGACGTCAGTCGCACACAAACACGACATGACGCTTTCATACCTGCGTGGGGAAGGCAACAAACTTGAGCGCCTCGTACTGACACCAACTGCTCATGATGTTTGAGAAGGAGCAGTAGGAGTACTTGTAGACGGGCGCCAGGTGCCGCGGCTGCTGTGTGAACAGTAGGTACAGCCCACTGAGCGTGAACGCCAGCACCCGGTTGACAAACACCAGGAACTGGGAGTCACTGAACCGCTGTCCATCTAACGGGAACACCTCGTAATACTTCTGCGTCATGATTTTCTCTTGTAGCACGCCCCAGGTCAGGTAAGAGACCTACGACAGAGAATATAATAATTGCCGGGGATTTACAACCAAAACCACTACGTAATTGTTAGGGGCATAAATTGGCTCTGGAATTTTCGACCAGCTGGCATCCTTTAATGTGCACTTGGATTTTGGTACACAGGCTTCAAGCATTTTGCCTTTATTTAAATGTGACCACTGTTACTGGCATTCGATCCCATGACTTTTGGGTCAGCGGTAAAGAGAAGGAGAGGATACTTGCGATTGCATGCTGGTATAAATCCACTCTTTCCTCTCTACAGCTTTTTATAGCTGCAGTAAAACACTGCCAGCGATAAGAAGGGACCAGACAGAGATGTAAGGCGCACACACGGGGCATGTATACACGTGGGAGACCAGGCGGAGCTGAGAGACATGTATCTCACCTCTGCCTGGTTCCATGTTTTCACTGGCACCGTTCTGCTGCACGTATGAACCAACTAACCCAAAATTCGTCTTAACAAGTGTCCATACCTACTATATTGCACTGAGTATAACCTGCAATACATAGGCACCTACCAAAGCGCTCTGCCAGACTGGATCGCAATGTCGATCACGCTACATCAAACTGTTAGCATTAGTGTGATGGGGGGCAGGGCCGTAGCCAGGAGGCGGCCTAGAGGCCCAGGCCCACCTCAAAATTGAATGTAGGGAGTGTTTTACCCAGAACAAATAATAAATATAGGTGGTTCTAGATGCGAAGCAGCTTTTTGTCGGGGCTGTGTCCGTCCCTCCCTTGTGCGTCTTCTCTGCATCCAGTGCATGTGCTTCCCCCCTCTCTCTCTCCTACGCTCTCCCTCTCAAGTCGGCGGCGAATGCAGCAAAGTGCTTCCTCAGAAGTACGGCGTCCATACCCTCACAGAGCATGCCCATCCCCCTCCTTCTCTCCTCTCTTACACTCCTCCCTCTCTCTCCCGAGTCCGGCGGCAAAGCAACGATACGCTTCCTCAGTACACACGCTCACTCCGTAGCTGGTGATCATCAGTCTTGCGGTATTCCACATTTCTGTGAGACAGAGCGCGTCAGCTTCAATTAGCTTAGGATCACATTCGATGTTTCTGGCGTGTGCGTTGAGGGACTGGCAGCACTCACGGCAGTGGTCACCGGCAGATTAGCCAGGTAAAGATTCTGAATGTTGGCGAACCTGCTCAAGGCGACGTAGATTAGCTTTTGCGGGGGTGCCTTTCACCATCTCCCCACTGCTTCGCATCCACACACAGTTCCCTTTAGCGAGAGACGGTGTCACCCCCCACCCAAAAAAAAAAACGTTGCGGTCAGTGCATTTCAGTCTACCGGGGTAGCGTTTTATGTGCCCAAACTGCGACGGTGGCATCACCTCGCGGTGAGCGAATGCGTTACGAAGAAAGTGAAAAGGAAAAAAAAGGTGCAAATGCTCGCCTGTATACCTGCACGCAGCAATATTACTGCTACTTTTTAGTAAAAACAAAAGTAGATGAATATGAACCGCACACCAAAAGCGACAGTTTTGATATTGAAGAATTGTTTGCGCTAGTCTGTTGGTTAGGCCTAGGGACGTTCAAAAAGGGAAGTGATCCAGACAACTACGCTATGTTGTCCGTAATACTCTGCCGTTGAAGCTACCTGAAGACATGCCAAGCCGTTTTACGCAGTTGTTTATAACAAAAGTAGCGAATCTATCCTCATCAACACTAAATATATTTCGAAGCAGGCATCCAAAACGGTCGCCATGCTTTATGTACACTGCATTAACCACGCAAGCCCGTATCACTGAATCTGGAAAATGGCGTGCGTATGGTAAATGCTAGGGGCTCGTTCAGCGTACTCAGCTTGCTTACTTCAATCCTGCTCGCTAAACTATGACTGTCTATTATCAACGTGAAAGGAAAAGCATTAAGCTGTTTTTTGTTCTGCACATCCCCCCTCTTCACACCTCCTTTCACACTCAGCGGTGACCACCTTTTGTGTGCACTATACATCACTCCTGCTTCTGAAAACAAAACCTGCCCGAGCTTTGTAGTTTTGTGATTGATTATTACCCAGCTTGTTAATGTTACAAATAAGGGGCGATGTGCACACCAAGGAGAGCAATGCCCTACCCTTTTTAGGTTAGCGTAGCCCAACACAGCGATTTATTACACCCAAGTGACAATGAATATCTAGCATTTTACTCGTTATTACACTCAGCCAGTGTATTTTCCTGCTCCTTGAGAGAACAACTTTCAGAAGCGTGGATTATTAGCAACTGAGGAGATTTAATAGACCACAGTGAAAGAAACATTTGTGCAACCTTTCAATTCAAAAGAATGATTGCCTTGTGTTCTCTTGTTAATAATTGCCGTAGGTAGCCTCAAAGCATAGATGATGCTGTCATTCCAACCAGAAAAAAAACCTTGACGCTTCGGTTGGAGAAGACATTGCAGCAGAGGATGACATTATATGGACAGCACTATCGGCAAACTTCCATGGGTGACATGTTAACCCAACCCTGTACGGCATTACATTGTATTCGAACCTAAAATTTGAGCATAACATAATCAGTAGTTTTACTCCACCTAAATACAGTCTTTTTATTCGTAATAACGTTTGGGACAAGATGAAATCAGTGTCCTGATTACACCCACTGCAGGGCAAAGGCCTCTCCCATGTTTTGCCAATCAGCCTAGTCCTATGCTCGCTGCACCATGATATTCCCACAAGCTTTTTAATCTCTTACTAAAACAGCGCCAAAGACCAGGACAATAGACGCACACACTCAATACACGAAGAGCTGCACCAACATCAAACAGACAAGTTTGACCCTTCCAGACTTCTTAATCTCATCTGCTCACCTAACTTTCAGCCTCCCCATTGTGCACTTGCCTTCCCTTGAAATTCGATCTGTCACTCTCAATGGCCAGCAGTTATCGTGTCTTTGTCCTACATGCCCAGCCCACGCACATTTCTTTTGGATTTTGACTAATATGTTGTCAACACCAGTTCGTTGCCCGACCCCATCTGCCCGCTTCTTGTCCTTCGAGGTTACACCAATCATTTTTCCTTCAATGGCTCATCAAAAGCTGAAAGACCAGTAGCCAAGAGCGGTAGCATTTTGAGTAGAAATATTCTCCCTCCCTTCAGGTCTCCCAAAACCCGCACACAGCTATATAAGCCACGGGCTTGAAAACCATTGCACACGTAGCTGTTTACAATAATCTTGGAGATAAGGGAGAACAGGTACTGTGCTAAAAAAAAAAGCAGCAGCTCTGTATGTAGGTGCTGGCCTGCACTCAGCATTCCACTATCCTCAGATGTGCGTGTCGTTTTTCAAAGCCAGAAACTATAAATCTCGACAAGCCAGGCTTAATAGATTGATGAGATATTACAAGTAAATATGGAGTGCTCCAAAATGTCTATGGTGTTTATACTCAAGCCATGCAGGAGATCAGCGACACTGAGAATATAGTAAGTTTTTTTTTTTTCTTTGATAGTACTAATACTTGACACTGAAATTGTAGAAACTGTTGCTAGCAGATTGGACGTGAAAATATGAACAGAATAGAGACAACTGAAGCGCTGTATCACTGCATCTGAGTGATTGTTATGATTAGGAAACAAAATTGCAAGTTTTCATTTCTTACAACAGAGAGAAAAAGAAGCATGTAAAGGAAAGAAGGTTAACCAGATACCAGTATAGTCCACTACCCTGCACTGAAGGAAAGAGAGAAAGCAGCAAAATAGTGTAGTACTAAACAAGCACACACTTGCTGGTGTCACTAATATTCTCATCAATATTTAAATCAAATTCTAGGTTCTTATTTGCCAGCCTGGTCCTTTCTTTTATATGCCCTGCTTTATTATTTTTCGCTTCCTTTTTTTTTTTTTGCTATTATGCTGCTATTTGCCATTATATGCAATACATCGACAAACGACTAATAGGAGGTCCCCCTGACAGTTTTAGCAACTCTGCGACCTCCTTTGGTGCTAATGATGAATAAGGAAAAGAAATTAAAAATTACAAAAAACATGACAATTACAAAGCACGTTGCTGTGGGGTACTCCCGATTAATTTTTACCGTCTGAGGCTTTTTTTTGTGTGTGTGCGTGTGTGTGCAGTAGAATCTAAGCACACAAGCTTTCTTTAGATGTGATGCAGTTTAGGCTCGAGCTCAAACCGATGTGCGGTGTGACCACTCTCACTCCGCATACGCGTCTGCTCCTCTTCTCTCTCCTCTTCTACGCTCTTCCTCTCTCGCCTCGCCACAATGCCAATGCCTGCTAACCTACGCTCGCTCCCCCTTATTTCTTCTCTAGACATTCCTCCTCACGGGTTTGCACACCCATAACGTGTGCTTCGTCTCCGCTGCCTTTCTCTCCTCCTCCTCCATGTCCCCCCCCCCCCCCTGCCCCACCTCACAATGCCAAAGCTGGTGGCTAGCGGCAGGCCTAGCCATTCTGTAGGGGTTAAAAACCGCGGTGAGAGAATTTTCCTGTGTTTTGCTGAACAATAAACACTCGCAGTACGCATTAATGAAAAGCGGACAGCGGGTCCTGTGTCCAGCGGAGTCATCTGTCTCTCATTGCTTATTAGCAGTAACTGGCATGTCCCAGTAGGAAACACCGTTTGTTCCCTGTATGCTTTGTGCCGCCCCAGGTTTCCCTCCAGCACAATGCTGCGATGAGTGCCAGCGTCAATGTCGCCGCCAGTGTAAGCACAAGGGCCCTCTCTGCTTTACATTTTCACATGGTTCCTTTTAGCTGGAGATGGTGTAACTTTTTTTTTTTGCACCACTTGACCACTGGCATGATACTGCTGGTATACCATTAATGAAATGAGCTAGTTCATATTAGGCTCATTTTTTTTTTTTACCACCTGGAGCATAATATTCAAAGAAGAGGACAAGACATGAATGTGTAAGTTTTGTGCTACATGTTCATAGAAGCTTCACTACAGATCTGCAGCATTTTGTGCAAAAAAAAAATGCTGCAGGATCTTTTTAAAACATTTTGACTTTACTAGCAGTGATGCAAGAGTGCAGTTTAATTCGTCACATTATCCCAGTCCAGGCTATTTTCAATGTTGCTCGCAGGAATTCACATTAAGAAGCTCATCTAACGTTGACACAGATTCTCTCACCTGCAGACCCAGAAAACAGTAGGCCAGTACAAACGCCTCGGACAGCAAGGAACGATTCGGTGGTCGCTGTGGTTCGCTGCTCCCTCCCAGCTCGAGGCTTGGCTTGGTGTCCGGCTCATGTCCCAGCACGAATAGTCGCAATACACGAGCAAAGGGTCCTCCTGAAGTGCACAAAGGACATACAGCCCGTGCTATTCAAAAACACGTCTATAGGACATCGACAAGATGTACCAGATGACCAAAAGAAAGAGCGTACTTAGAAGGGTTATATTTAAAGATTCAATACAGGAACGATAGGATCTGTTGCAGAGCACGAAGAGTGGACACCCAGAAGTGGTCAACAACACTTCTACAAGACATTTACTATTACACACTAATATGCCCTACCAGATGAGAACATGTCTAAAGAATGTCCACAGCTGGACACCTATATTATAAACATATGTTAAAGGCATCTAAGCTGATGACTTGAAGATGACAAGATCAAGACACTCAAGATGAAGACGTGACAGTACACCAAGACATTGGCACCAATGGTACACCATGCGCAAAAAGTTTTTCATGTGTCAAAATACAGTAAAAGCTTATTAATTCAAACTTAAAAAGGACTGTAAGATTATTCGAATTAAGCTATATTGAACGGACATGGCACCACACTGTGCGGGCAGAGCCCAATGAAACCCCGTCCGGACTCGTTATTGCAAACTAGGCACTACTGCATGTTTGTGGCAGGTAATTTTATAAATTAAGTTTATGGAGCTCTCAGCAGCAAATAGAATTAATTGATCAGTCAGTTATACGACAGAAATGAGCAGCAACATGCATTCATGTGAGTATTAAGCCTTAATGCAAAATATATGATGCCATTTATGCTTCAGAACATAGTTATTTACAAGGCAGAGTACATGCAATCAAAACTAAATTAATCTGTAAGTTTCACTTGCCAGCATTCTTATTGTCACGACTCCACGTCATTGTTTGCAGCTTGCCAGACAGCTATGACACAGCTGACCGAATATGTTGCTGCTTCATTGCTTTTATCTTTAGAAAATTTGGTTTGATGTTGGAACATGAGATCGATTCGGGCCAACTTCTGCGAGGAGCGATGAAAACCAGAGAATCGCACTTCAAATATAACCATTGTGGATACTGACCCATTCAAATTGTCAGGAGACTTCCGCCATAGAAATACGCAGGGCTGTGCTAGGGCCAAGGCATTAGTTTGAAGTAACTTAAGTTCGAATTAGCCAAGCTCAAACGAACTAGCTTTTACTATGGCTTCATGAGATGGCCTCTAATGTACCAATCGTAATGCTACACACAGTCAAGCAAAAAGAAACAAACACTGGCCAGTCAAGCAAGATGTCTAAAGCTAGAGCCAAGAAAAGATAACCGAGTAGCAAAATGGCAAGTTGGGCCAGTTGGCAGGGATTCATTCTTTCACTCGGTTACAGCGCAACACTCACGAGGACAATAGAAGGAAAACAAACAACACGGCACTGATTTGCAACTGATATTTTATTGAAGAAAAGTGAGCCATACATTAGGCATTGTCCGTTTTCCTTCTATTGTCCTTGTGAGTGATGCTATGTAACCAAATAGAAAAAAAAGATATCTGAGCATTTCAGGTAGATTACTGTAATATTCCGAGCTTGACTGTTGTGATTTGTATAGCCTTGCACAGATGCGACAATAACCACATAAACGAGCTCACTATTTCCACCTATGTTTTATTAACTATAACAATAAATTGAAAATATTATGTACGTGTAATTTTAGTGACAAACGCATTTTTGCATTGACTGTCAGTTTAATGGGCGTTTTGCTTTATGCGTGCATAAGGACATCTCACGTCTTTTGTTTTTGTCTTTATTTTTTTACAGCCGTAAACTAACATATGCGAGTATCTATACCATCTGGTGGGTAAAGGATAGGCGCCATGAATTGTCAGTAATTCACAGGCAGCCGAGAGGGCACGCAGAACAACTAGAGTAAGCACGTCTACGTCTTCCTCTGACGGCTGCTCCCAGACGCTCTTGACGCACGTGCATTTATCGCGCCGACGTATACCAGCAGGGTGAAATGCGCACCGGTTTGAAAGACATATATGGTAAAAATCCGGGCCCTGCCAACGTTACTGAGGGCGCCGATTAAATGCGAGCACAGGCGCATGACTAATGCAATGCATTTGCGCGCGTGTTGCGAAAACTAGTAGTGCTAAAAAAAAAAAAAAGAATGTGTCGCTGCCTCGAGAAAGAAACCAGCGCCCCTAGATCGTTACGCAGGAAATGCGAGCGTCAGCGATTAGCGAAAGAGAGGGAAAAAAAATATTTGTAGCTGATATATGCTACGTTGCGGGTCCGTCACACCGGCGCTCGATCGCACCGTTAACGAAATTTACGCACCGAGAACCGCATCTCGGCAGTTACTTGCAACAGGTAGCATTTGAAGGCAGAAATTAACACACAACCTTGTTTGCGCGCATATGGATCATAAAAAAAAAAAATACTCACTCCTATTGCCCGCGTTTTATGACTTAGTTGATAGTGTAAGCCGCGAAGATAAAAAGAAGCGCCTCGCCGGGTGCGGTTTTCAGGGCAGCCGTCTTTAACACCGTGACCTCTTGAAATACAGTAAGAGACGTGTGGCGAAAACGAAAGGATATAGACGCTTGAAGCCGGCCCGTGAAAGCGCGGCATGATCGCTGCAGTGGTTAAAAGCATTTCTACTTGCCTCTGTTTTCCAAGAACTTGCTCCTCCGCACATAGCATACGACCAAAGCTCCCGGGCCGATGATGGTCGCGTAGCCGAGTAATTTACGAAACAGTCGTAGTAGCCAGTTGCTGTCGTCCGCCAGAGACTGTCGCTGTCGACGTCGCCGGTCGTAGAAAATACGGTGGCTGGAGCCATGGAGCGGCTGCTAGAGAAGCCACTCTAGTAAACTATTGAGCGCGCGCCACCGCGTTGACGTTCATTTCGCGACAGCTGCTTCGTGCGAACCCGTTCCCATTTCTATCGCTTTTCCTCGATTACGAGTAAGTCCACGCTGCCTTGACTGCACTCCGCCTACACGCTCCGTTTCTTGAACAGAGTGGTAAAAGACCCTGAAAACGAAACAGGACAGCTGCGAACAACGTTGCCAACAGTGCTGCGCGCGATGCGTCAAAAGAAGACACGGTGACAAAATCTCTACCTCTACCGATGAACTACCGCGCGGACTGCTAGCTGGCGCGCAACTTCTTTATCAAAACATGGCAAGTGAGAAGTACAGGTATCACAGGTTATCGAGTCTATGGCACATGTGTGCCACGTGGTGCCAATGCAGCAAAGCGTGAAACCTGCGCGGGAATTTTGAAACAAAATCTTGAAAACCGGAGTAGTTGCAGTGGCTGTGGCTGCGTTGTAGTAACAAGCTGTCACTGTTATTGCCACTAAATATATGAGATGTAGTGAAGAGGAATGCCCACTACTGTAGCGACATCGAGACGTGGGCGCGAGGCACGAGCTAGGACTGCCTGATTGCTGCTGCGACGCTGCCCGTATACTCGGCCTGCTCTTGCTGCTTCGGTACCGACGCCGCTACCGCTGCTTACCTTGCATTTACTTTATAGAGAATAGAACACGTTGAAGCTATCAGCAAGTTATGTATTTAACGAGCGTCGTGAGCCATGCACTTGCACGTTGCTGTGAAATTCCCCCCAGTTGAAATAGAAGGCCAACTGATACGGCGGACAAAAAGACACTCTACTTTCGAGTAGGGACTTGTTCCCGTCGCCTTGTCCGCGGCTACGGTGGCCAGTTAGAGAGGTTGGAATCCAGCAGCGGGCGACGGCATCGGTCAGTTCCGGTGGGAGAGATCGCGTCTTTTCGAACGTGGATTTTGTGGACGCTTGGCGCACGTATTTCGTCAACCTAGCCAACTAACGCTTTCGTACTAAATCTACGACTCAGGACGACTCATCAGCTTGCTTTTTTTTTTACAGTAACTATGCTTCTTTCCTACCTAGATTTTTTTTTCTAGGCTTCTCAACTGGATGTCTTCATCTGTTGATAGTCGCATATGCGTTTACGTCGGACAAGGCAGATCACGAAAAAAAAAAAAAAAACATAGATTGGCTGACTCTAAATGATTAATGGTTTAAAATTTAAGTAAAGTGATAAGCGAACTTTTTGTTACTAATCCCCTGACGCCGTAACGCCAGCATAGATGAAAGCTTTTCTTTTTCACTTTCTTCACCTATCCGGGTCGTTTTCTTTTGTTCTTAACTGGCTGGGCAGCTCTCATGGGCGTCGGTAGAGCTTTGTCTTGGGGAGGGGGAAGAGAAAGAGTGCAAACTCTTGTTGCATGGCAGCTTGGGGAGGGAAGGGGGCGTTGGTGTAGCTTAGGAACGGCGTGGGGAGGGGGGGCAAGTGCTGGTGTGAATTGAGAGGGGCAATCGCCTCTTAGCATTCCGGTTCCTGCCGACACCCATGAAAGCACCCACTTCGCAACCAAAAGTGTTGAATTGCGCAAACAGCGCATCGACCGATAACAATTTGCGTGTCGTCGTCTTTTCCTTTAGTCGTTTGTGCAACTTAAGACTCTTGATCATGATCAACACGTCCTATAGTCAGCCATTCTGTTCTTCGCGACGCCTGGTCTATATCCTCTTCCGCTCTGCCTCTGGTGCTGCTGAGCGGACACATTCCACAGGAGTGATTTTGCATGATATGTCATGCGTACCATAGGCGTGCGCAGGGGTAGGGCGAAGGGCGGCCTGGCCCCCTTGTCACTTAAGACGGGTCGGGGAGCAAAGTCTGCCCTGTACATTGACTTGATAGGAGAAAGGGGCGCTGCGATAAACTTTCATCCCTCCCGCCCTCCTCAAGGTGAGCTTTGCATACGCCTACGTATAGGACATTTGAACGTAAGGTAAGTACGGAACCAACTTGTTGTCACGGAATGTCAGGACATGACCAACAAGACAAGCGGAAAGCGTGCATTTTCCAAATGCTCTGAGTTTCAAGGTGAGTGAAAGTACTCTCTGATCAGCGGTTTATATAAGTGAGAGGCATTTACAACGCTGGTCTGAGCGAAAATGCCTCCACCTTCCCGAAGAGAATTGTGAGGAAGTGCCAATGTATTTCTTGCGCCGAGAGAGAGTACCGTTGCCGTCAAACATTCGCCTTCACCGACTTCTGCCACCGCCTTGAAATACGCCCAGCCAGCAAACGGTCGAGAGTGAGGAGCGGGCGGACGGGAGAGTGGGGCGCCAGCGTTCTCGGCTCGGCGTTGGCGTTTCACAGCGGCGACTCGAGCCCCCGTTTCCGGATGTTCTTGAGAGGCGCCCAGCCAGCGAACGGTCGAGAGTTAGGCGAGATCAGACGGGAGAGTGGGGCGCAGGGAGGAGAGAGAGCGAACGCTGAGAAAAGGAGTGGCGAGGCACTGCACCTTCCTTCTCCTACACTTTCTTGCACAACATGTTCCGGTTGTTTGGGGCGAGGTTAAGCAAGTGCGCCTGCAGCTGTTACTATGGGAGAGGTAGCGAGAGCAGAGAGATAACACCTGCCGGCGAGCGGACGCTGCCGCGGACAGCGCCGGATGCCTGATATAGCCCGATTAAAAAATGCATTCGCATTTTTAAAAAAAGCAGCATGATAGTACAACATGTTATACCTTACGGGCGTAATGACCCGCCGCGATGCTCCAGTGGTCACACTGCTTGACTGCTGATGCGAACGAAGGTCACTAGATCAAATCTCAGCTGAGGCAGCCGCATTTCGATCGACGGGAAATAGTAGACGCCCGTGCACTTAGACTAAGGTGCACGTTAAAATCCCTGATTGTCGAAACTCCGGTGTCTCTAAAGAGAAGAGAGAGAGAGAAACGAGAAAAAAGGAAGGCAGGGAGGTTAACCAGATGCTAGTATCCGGTATGCTACCGTACACTAGGGTTGGGGAATAGGGGGTTGAAAGAGAAAGGGAGATTTAAAAAATAAATAAGAGAAAAACACCGACACACACACAAAATCAGTCCACTCAGAGGCGTTCCGACAGGCCAGTAGTTCGTAAGAAGCCCAGTAGCGCTTGCACGGCTTTCTTCTGTGACGATGAGTCATGACGATGGCGCAGTATACTTTCTTCTGACAGCGGCTGGTCATATAACCTGTTTAGTTTATTAGAAAGGTGTTGTCTTTCCAGGTTGTATTTCAGGCAGTCACACAGGATATGTCGAATTGTTTCTTCATCTCCGCAGTGTGCACAGTCGGCGGTGTCGGCCATACACCTATGCGGAACGCGTACGCACGGGTAAACGCGACTCCCAACCATAGTCTGCACAGAGCAGTAGCAGCGTCTCTAAAGATCATATGGTGGTTTGTGTGGTAAATCTCAACAACGGTTAATAACTGCAGGCGTAGATAACCGTGCAATATCAAGACAGGAGCTTTTACACACACACACACACACACACAAAAAAAAACAACCGGTGATTAAGATACTGGCTAACGCAAATTCTGAGCGCCACCGTTTCGGTGTTTTGATTTTGCAATATTGCCTCTAGATTCTGGAATGAGCAGCGTTGAGCCTCTGCTCGAGCAGCTCGATCGTTTAAAACAGCGGCAGACGACGTATTCCCTCTAGTTGCATCGCTCATTGTTCAGAAAGAACTGGCAGAGACTATTTTGATTATAAGTACACGGTTAACGTAACGAATAGAACGCTGGAAGTATTGTGGCTGGCGCGGAGAATTTCGTGCAGTCCATTTCAGATAAACTGTCACAAGCGGAGCGTAGTGCGACTTCCTCGATTGCGGAAGGCAGCGCGTCGGTGCGTTCCAAAACAGTGAATTCGCGGTTGCTTGGAAAAGGATGATTTAATTGATATGTGGCGTTTAACGTCCCAAAACCACCATATGATTATGAGAGACGCCGTAGTGGAGGGCTCCGGAAATTTCGACCACCTGGGGTTCGTTAACGTGCACCCAAATCTGAGCACACGGGCCTACAACATTTCCGCCTCCATCGGAAATGCAGCCGGGATTAGAACCCGCGACCTGCGGGTCAGCAGCCGAGTACCTTAGCCACTAGACCACCGTGGCGGGGCGCTTGGAAAATGAAGAAGGCACTATTTTCTGCAGCTCTTGCGGGCGCACGGCTCAGCGCCTTGTAGGGTGTGAGAGGAGGGGGAATACAAAAGAATATAGGAAAGATATAGTTAGATAAAGAAATAAGACAGGCATGCGACAGAAAAAGAAGGAGTCCTATCGCGCTACTGTGGCGCCGTGGAACCTGTCGTCTCGCCACTGTCGTTTCCTCTTCCTCGCTCTCTCCTCACTATCAGCGTGTCTCATCCTCACCTACGCTCCGCCTTCGATCTCTTTCACCCTCGTTCGTTCTGCCGGTTACGCCGACGCCGCTCAACACAGGAACGGGCGCAGCCGCAGTAACTGGTACGCTTGTGTGTAATAAATGAAGTAATAGTAATGTGAGAAACGAAGTGTGCGACCACTAGTTGAAATCTAACGTTTCAAAAAAAAAAAAAAAAGAAGGGGGGGGGGGGATTAATTGACCATTCGGGCGGTCGTTTGACTGCAACCTGGCTCTGTTCAGTAGTGGTGGAACAAGCATGCAGGTACGAAAGTCATGTTCCTCCTTCTTCCTTATTATGTGTACCCCCATTAATTGTAGCAATAATGCTATGTTTTCTATTTCACATAACGATTTCGCTGCCTCCCGGAGCACTCAGAACACTCGAATGTACCACGATATAAACATAACCACGTCTAGTCCATTACCACTAGACGTTCTTCTCTGGCGTCAGCGTAAACATATATGCGTGCGCAGGGTTTGCCTTCATGGGGGGTTTCGTCGTAGCGTGCCCCCTCCTTAATATGTCAATTGATGGGGCTAGCTCTGAGCCCCCCCCCCCCCCCCCTGCGCCTTCCCCACTCCCAGTACGCACGCACACCTGTGAGCGTAAACACAAATGCTTCCTTACACGAAAAGAGCTTGATGACATCGTGCTTATCCCTTCGGGTTGCTACCAAACTTTGTGAACTTACGCCTAAAACATTTATAAACAAGTGTGCACGACAGCAAAGCGGCGTGCTCTGTATAAAGCCCGTACTGGCTAACGCAAAGTCGTTCCAGTCTCACTTTCACGCAACAATCTTTCCGGCTTCTGTTTTCCTCTCGTCCGAGGCTCTCCCATTCCAGGCAGTTGACCCCGCTTCTCCAGCGACGAACTTGGCGCTCGCTAACTGCGCCTCCAATGAAAGGAGCGTTGCTGCATCTGATCTACCGTCGACGTCAGCATCGTCGACGGCTGCCTCGGGGCGTCGCCCGTGCCTGCCTGTCAGGGCAGGCATGGAGGGATCTTTTATTAGCCGGGCCCCTCTCGGGCCGACTACACGAGTTTCGTTCCATCCGCAACACACGTCACCCCTTCTCGTTTCGACCACGTCCCATCACTGCGAAGAGCATCCCAAAGAAAATAATAGGAACCTCCGCGGGCATAGATTTGGTCGTCGCGCCCGGCGTAATTAGACGTCCGAGTAATTGGGGCGCCGCGGCGCCCCCCCCCCCTTTTTTTTCTCTCTCTCTCTACGAAAGTGTACGAAAGCTACGACGGTTCTTCGAGGGACGACGGGACGGGAATCAAGTGGTCGAGAAAGAAAAAAAAAGAAGAAAAAAGAAACGTAGACGGACAAGATGTTCGAGCTGGGTCGTATCGCGCGATACTCATCAAATACACACGCGGAGGTGAACGGGTTGTCCCTTCGTTGTATAGCGCGGCGCTACGACAACAGCGCTCTTGTTCACCCTCCTCCTGCGGGCTTGCCGATGCTCGAAATGGGCCCACGCTGGCGTTGTTGCAGTTGTATTTTTGTGTCGATCACCGTGGAAGAGCATCGACCCCTTTTGGTCGACGTATACGTGCTAGTGCCTTAATGACTGAATGTATAGCACCACTTGGAATTGGTAACCCGGAAAAAAAAAAAAGTCGCTGCGACTTTTTCCGATAGAATACGGATAGGTATAAGGTCAGGCGCGTAGCCAGATAATTTTCCGGGTGGGGTGGGCCTCGTCAGCTACCTTTTACGTATTGTTACGGGGATGAAGTAAAAGAAAAGGAAGGACACAAGCAGCTGACAGGCGCGCGCGATTGTGCCAATCAGCCATTGTGACCCTTGCTTGTCGCTTTTTTTTTTCTCTGTAAATGCATTTTGTACAGGAGTCACCAACCCCGTAACATATTGGTGGAGGTGCTGGGTACCGATCCCAGTACCTCTCGCCACAGGCAAGAGTCACTATGGCTGATTGGCACACTCGACGCCTGTTAGCTGCTTGTGTCCTTCCTCTTCATTTATTTCATCCCCGTGACAGTATGTCCGTGCGCGTATCTTTTTTTGTATGTGTGTGCGTATACGTTCGCATGGTGTCGCTACGGTGACAAGGGCAGCGGTCGGTGTCTTGGAAGTTGAACTTTTAGAGGAGAAGCTCCTTATGGTTGAGACTTGTCCCCCCATCTACGTACTAAGCCACTGATGACGCTGATGATGACGTTGGTGGCGATGAAAAAACAAGCGCGTTCCAGACGACACATTCTCTTTCTGCCATCGCGTCACACGTGGCGGCACAACACACGCAAGGTACCCGCTATGCGCCATGACGATGAAGATGTCGATGATGATTACGGACTACTGCAGCTTGTATAGTACACGCATATACGTCTCGATATGCGCTACGGCGCATGTCGCACGACTGGAAACAACGAACAACCACCAGGGGAGAACATTCCCAGAACTCGTCTTTCCCAAGTTCAGGGTATAGATCCGATAGCACAAAGCACTAATAAGCATAAGCGTGCGCATAATGGAGGTAGGCAAGGGGGCGAGAAAAGAAGGGAGGGGGATATAGACAGCCCCATACATTGACATAGTAGGGAGGGGGGCGCTGCGACTCTCTTTATGGTAATAATGACGGCAAAATGAGATGCACAACTCAGCGCAACATACCATTTATGACCAATAAACATTGCGTACAAATATACACCACTCTGTCACGTTTAGACATGCACGAGTGGTCAATGTCACGGTGATTGGCGGTCACGGTGATTGACGGTGTTATATGCTGATGTTTACGTCTTTTGTACCCACCCGCTAAAATCCCTCCAGGGGATTGCAGTACCAATAAATAACACCGAACGAATTCCCACTGCTTCGCCCACTCATGATTCCCTTCGTGGATATGACGTTATTATTATTATTTTTTTGAGCGAACCTGTGTCTAGAAAACAAAACGTCACACCATAAGCACTACACGCTGTACATTGCTGGTGGCTCGTCTGCGCGTGCTCGGGAAGGCCAGTGCCACCCGTAAATCGGGCATTGGAGCGGATTGGTTCGTAAAACATTTCCTTACCTTCTATACTTATTTTATACAAGGTAGCTTATGTGAAGCAGTTGACTGGCCTACTATAGCGATCTTAAGACGCGCTTCTTCATTCTTACGTGGCTCCGTGAAAACACAAAACATTGCAGTACATTTATTGACATGCTCTATAATGTAATGTAACGAGTATTAGACGATGACTGACGGATGGTTAGCAGAGCTGCAGCTTTCAGAGGCGGAAGGATAGTCAGCATACGACATTCTGGACAATATTACGTGAGCACTCGTATTCCAAAGTGTGTCAAACTGATATATGAACACGGGCAAGCACTTATCTGCCATCTAGCTTCGCGCCAAAACCACCTTTCCTTCGGTCAGTGTGTGTTTTGGCTTGTAGATGGCGCCACGCGTCCATTAAATGGCTTTTTAAATTAAGGGTGTTTTTTGCCGATTTTCTAGCACGAAATAGCAAATAAATGTTTTACTCTCCCTTCCCCGTCCCCCCTAGCATCACTATTCTCCCTCCCGTTAAGTTTCAGTATAGTTTTTTTCCTCCTAGTGCTCTGAACTCGTTTATTGTCGTCCACAGCGCATACCGTGCGACCAGCTTTTGTTTTTCTCTTCGTCTTGCCACACAACGCATATACGTCAGCGTTCTCCGTTCTTATTATATTTTTCTTTCTTTACAATTAACTTTTTTATAGTTACTTGAGCTGCATTCGCATGGGGAGTATAAAAAGGGGATGCCCCCACACCCCCAATTATCTAAAGTAGTGCGCCAATTCAGCCCCACATATTTACTCAATCAGACATTCGCGTCGTTTTCAAATGCATAGCGTTATAACTAAGCCAGTAGCGGCCAGTTGGGCCCTGTTGCGCCTTTGTGTAGCGTGGTGCGGACTCGGGCCATCCGAGTCCCCGGAGAGGACGAGTAGAGAAGCCGGAGAAGGAGAAAAAAATGTTTATATACAGTATTTACATGGTAGCGTGGTACAACATGAAAAGAGAATCACACACGAGCGCCTCTGCGCTAGCGTTTTTATACATCGTCCGCCTTCCCAAGATCCCTTGCAAAGAAAATTTATGCGCAGGATACTCCAATGAGATCGTCGTCTTCCTCTCCGTCCCCGAAGAGGGAAAGCCAAACACCGCCTCCCTCTGAACCTAGGAAAGGGGCAAGGCATGCCCAGTTCGCTGTTTGGTGAGGGAGACCCCACGCGCCAGCGTGGCACCACAGTGAGATGACGTGGAATCCCATGCGCAAAGTCGCTCCCTGATGCAGCCAGGTTGACTCAAGCAAGGCAGAATACCCCGTACAGCTGCTGGGTCGACGCTGCTTCGGAGTGTTGCTCTCGGCGGCTGACAAAAGCTTGGCCAACGACTTTTGTGTCAAGAGGAGCCGGCGACGTGGTTTTTCCCGATTGTCCGCGTCCGTCGCCGTCCCGGTGCAGGGTTGACTCATCAACAGCTGCCAGGTGCCAGCAGGCCGCGAAGACCACGTGGAACTTGGGCGAGGCACAACAGCACCCCCGCCGCCAGATGATACATCGGGAGGTCGAGTTGTTCCATGCAGCTCGGCCGGGTCGATGTCGGCGACGTTCCGGCAAGGCTCTTGCTTTCTCGAAGGGCCTGGTCGAACTGGAATGCTCCAAGAGCTGGCCTCTGCGCCCCGCTTCGGTGAAAAGTGGGTGACAAGCTCCAAGAAACGACCTTTGTCAGCCACACACAATGCGACAAGCACCGCGTGCACGCCACTCTCATCGCCAGGCCTCAGATTTTACAAAGCAAACATCTTATCTTAATAACTTAAGCTCAAGGAAACAATGTGCATACTAATCGGGACAAGTGTCCAGTAACTCTTTCATACGTAATTCCATTTGGAATCGAGATAACATTATAATCAAGCTAAACAAGCAAACTGTAGAGTTCGGGACAACGAGGGAGTCAGTAAAAAATTTCTCTATGCCCTCACTGTAACACATTGAAAAAAAAAAAAGTACACACAAACTAGGTAAAGGTAAACAAAAAAATCAAACAAACCTTCCGCGTCTTTTTACGAGTCAAAACGCTCGACTTAGGGCGTCTGCATTTGTATGAAGGCCACCTCTCTTGTAGCGCACCTCGAAATTGTGCTGCTGCAGTGCTATGCTCCATCTGAGCAAACGACCATTCTTAGGTGACATTTGGTGTAACCAGGTTAGTGGAGAGTGATCAGTTTCTATAATAAACTTAGAGCCAGCAACATAGCAGCCTAGTTTTTGTACGGCCCAAACAATGCAAGCACATTCTTTTTCCGAAGTGCTATAAGCCTCTTCCCTGCTGCTCAATTTGCGACTCAAATACAAAACCGGCCGCTCCTCTCCACTCTGGTCCGTCTGACATAGCACTGCTCCTAAACCGCGTTCGCTTGCATCACACTGAATAGTGAAAGGTTTTGCAAAATCCGGTGCCCTCAAGACGGGTTTCTCACTCAATGCGTGCTTCAGCTTCTGAAAAGCGTCTTCCTTTTTAGAGTCCCATTGAATGTTCACAGGTTCGGTCTTGCGTAAACTATCTGTCAAAGGGCTGGCAATCTCGGAGTAATTCGGGACGTAATGCTGATAGTAACCTGTGAGGCCGAGGAATGCTCTCATCTCGGTCTTAGTGCTGGGACGACGATAACCGACCACCGCGGCTACCTTGAGTTCGGACGGTCGACGACGCCCATTTCCTACAATGTGCCCTAAATAGCTTACTTCAGCACAGCCCAAATGACATTTCTCTCTCTTTACCGTAAGACCTGCATTTTTGATCCGTTCCAAAACCATCCGAAGGTGTTCAACATGGTCTTCCCATTTGTCCGAAAATATCGCCACATCGTCTAGGTAAGGCAGCGCAAATTTCTCGAGCCCGTGGAGAACCTTATCCATCAGGCGGCTGAAACAATACGGCGCGTTCTTGAGCCCAAAGCTCATCATCAAAGGACGAAAAGTGCCCAGGGGTGAGATAAAAGCAGCGTATCGACTCGCGCGCTCTGTCAAAGGGACCTGCCAATACCCCCTAACAAGGTCTAATGTAGAAATGTATTTCGCCTTAGACACTGTCTCTACCCTCTCTTCAATGTTAGGAATAGGGTAAGTCTGGTCGACTGTTACAGAGTTCAAGCGGCGATAGTCCACGCATGGCCTTGGATCACGGCCCGGAATCTCAACCAAAATCAAAGGCGAGGTGAAATCACTGTCTGCTTCGATGATAACACCTAGGTCGATCATGCGGCGAATTTCGGCCTCTAGTATCTCTCTCTGTCTAGGTGACACCCGATACGGCTTACAGCTGATCGGCTTGTTAACCGTCAGCTCAATGTCGTGCTTAATCACATCCGTTTTGCCTGGCTTCTCGGAGAAAACGGTAGCGAATTCCTGTACTAAAAGCTCTAAATCTTCCTCTTGAGCCTTACTTAGGGTGTTCCCTGTGTCTACCCTATCTGACAATGTGCTGCTGACCGTGCCATCGGAAAGACAAAGGATTTCCGCGCCCTCATCCTCAGGAACATTGAGTGCAAGGTTTACTACTGCTTTTCGTCGCATGTAGGGTTTCATTAGGTTACTGTGATACACTTTGGGGCATTTCCGGCCCCACTTTACCTCGTAGTTGGTGTCTGAAAGCACTGACATCACTGTCGCTGGTCCCTCCCATTGTACGTCCAGCTTGTTTTTTCTTGAAGGGCACAACAGCATCACCTCATCGCCCACTCTAAAGACTCGCTTTCGAGCTGACTTATCGTAACGGGCCTTGGAAAGCGCCTGTGCTGCGCGCATGTTGCTCTCCACCACTTCGCGTGTAGTCCCCAGTCGCCCCAATAAATCCAGTACATAGGAAACCACATTAGGGTCCTCCCCATATCCAGTCCATGACTCTCGTATCAAGTGCAGCGGACCTCTCAAGTTCCTGCCGTAGACAAGTTCAGCCGGACTAAAACCCGTACTCTCGTGTGGGGCCGACCTCAGAGAAAACATCGCAGCTGGTATACACCCCTCCCAGTCACTTTTATGCTCAAAGCACAAAGCTCGCAAAACGCGTTTCATGACCGAGTGCATGCGTTCCACAGGGTTCGACTGTGGATGGTGAATAGAGCTATGCGCGATTTTTATCCCGCAGCGTTCTAGGAATGTAGTCGTAAGGCAGCTTGTGAACACACTTCCGTTGTCACACTGTATCTCCGAGGGAAAACCCACCCGAGAAAAAATAGACAACAATGCGTCCACCACGCATACTGAACTCAACTCTTTCAGTGCGATTGCCTCCGGGAACTTGGTGGCAACGCACAGCGCGGTCAGGACGTACCGATATCCTGATTTAGATGGAGGCAGAGGCCCCACGATGTCAATCACGAGCCGACGGAAGGGTTCTGTGATTATTGGCACTAGTTTCATGGGTGCCTTCCATTTGTCTGTTGATTTTCCTATCCGCTGACAAGTGTCGCATTCACGGACAAACATCTCTACATCCTTCCAGCACCCGGGCCAGTAGAACTCCTGAGCCAGCTTAGCTTTCGTTTTCTTTATACCTAAGTGGCCCGCCCAGGCGTTGCTGTGGGCCAGGTCGAGAATGTTCCGCCGGTATTTTAGTGGAACTACCACTTGGTTGTAGACCCGCCCTTTAGCGTTCTCATACCTGCGATGCAACACCTCGTTTTGGGTGTAGAACGAAACGTTCTTCCTAGAGTTACCTTCCTTATGTATGGCATCTAGCAGCATAGAGAGTGCGAGATCCGCCTTTTGATCGACCACTAGCGTTGCACGGTCGGTTCTGGCTAGCTGACACCAACTGGTGGACGCGGGTGTTAACACCGAGCCTGTCACCAAGTCCTCGTTTTCGGGCGTTAGAGATATTTCCTCGCTGTTGTCGACCACAGCCCCAGTTTCCGTCTCGACAACTCGCATGGCAGACTCATTTTCCGTCGCAACTACCTCAGGTTTTCCTACACTGCCCTCGGACGTCTGCTCCCCAGAGGTTGAGCTGCTCAGCTGTTGCGTCAGCTCGCGCGCCTTCGAACGGGTAAGGGCCATGCAAGCTATTTCGGTGGCAAATGATTCTCCACGTGTTTTTAACATTTCCTCAGACTTATTTGAAAATAGGTAAGGGAAGTGCTCCGGAAGGTTGGCTGAAATTGCTGCTTCCGTACACAATTGGCCGAAAGGGCCCTCGATTACAACCCTCGCTATCGGTAGGCAGACGCTTTGCTTTTCTGCCACTTGCCGAATCCAGGCACACTCTCCTATATAGTCTTCGGAAGATACGCAACTTGGATGCGCTACATCCATTGTGGCCGCCGAGTCCCTCAATACCCTACACATTCGGCCGTTCACTGAGAGTGTCCTCATGTAAGGCTTCAACAGCTTTAAGCTATCCTCTGACTCCTGAATTGTGGCAAATGCCATGTGCCTTTTACAGCTCCTGGCCATGTGGCCCTTTTCTCCGCAGCTGTAGCAAACAACTGGCTTCCGCGCTTCTAACGCATGCGCTATGTCACCAGGCGCCTTTGAACCTGATGAAGGTGCCGCCTTAGTCCCCTCACTGTCCTTTCCCTGCTGACTGTCTAATAACTTGGAATTCTCGGGTTTCCAGTTATTTCTTGCAAACCTCTTGCGTCCCTGGTTTCCCGACCAGCTTTCTACCTTTTCATTTTTTTCCGAAGTTCGTGGTGTACTGCGGAGACTACGGCGTGAGCAGTAATCTTCGGCGAGTTCTGCTGCCCTGTTCATGTCTACGTCTTTCATCCTATCCTGCACCCAAAGCCTTACCTCCTCGGGAATTCCCCGGTAAAACTGCTCAAGTACCATCAACTCAATGACCTTGTCATGGTTGCCATAGACTTGCGCGCTTTTGAGCCACTCTTCAAAGTTGGCTCTAATTTGGTAGGCATAGTCTGAATGAGATTCGTTGCCCCTCTTAGAGTGCCTGAACCGCAGGCGGAAAGCCTCTGTCGATAGGCGACATTTTCGTAGCAATGCAGCCTTTACCCTGTCATACACCTCGGAGTCCTCTTTATTCATTCTTGCGATAACATCGGACACTTCGCCTGGTAGTACGCATATCAGTTTTTGTGGCCAAGTCTCCCTACTAAACCCTGCATTTTCGCATGCTCGCTCAAAATGCACGAGGTATAATGCAATGTCGTCACCCGCCTTGAAGGTGTGGATTAGATCCTTTATCTTTGATTCTCCACCCCCTGAATTTCGATTTCCCACGGACATACGAAGCTCCAGTTCTTTCAGACGGATTTCATGTTCTTTATCCTCGCGATCCCTCCTTATTTCCTCCTCTCTCTGTTCACGGGCTAAGCGCTCACGCTCCTCTTTCTTTGCCAAAATGGTTTCTCTGGCCTCAATGGCCTCTTCTAAACTCACTTCCTCTTTTCCCAAGTGCTCCAAAATTTGTTGTTTTCTTTTAACCGAGCCGACCGAAATATTCAGCTCCTGACAAATTTCGAGGAGTTCTTGGACCTTAAACTTCTCCATCTTAGATATGCACACCGTTTCTCTTCTAAGGTAATTTTGCCCACGAGCCACCCAATTCTTGGTCTGCGAATCAAAATTTACCACAATCACCCTACCACGTTACCGACCATCTGCGCTAACGAGTCTGGCGAAAAGAAGAGCAAACACGCGGCACTCACCACTTCGATGCAGCCGACGCAGGCGAATCCCATAAGCTGCCAGCCACTGTTGCGCCTTTGGGTAGCGTGGTGCGGACTCGGGCCATCCGAGTCCCCGGAGAGGACGAGTAGAGAAGCCGGAGAAGGAGAAAAAAATGTTTATATACAGTATTTACATGGTAGCGTGGTACAACATGAAAAGAGAATCACACACGAGCGCCTCTGCGCTAGCGTTTTTATACATCGTCCGCCTTCCCAAGATCCCTTGCAAAGAAAATTTATGCGCAGGATACTCCAATGAGATCGTCGTCTTCCTCTCCGTCCCCGAAGAGGGAAAGCCAAACACCGCCTCCCTCTGAACCTAGGAAAGGGGCAAGGCATGCCCAGTTCGCTGTTTGGTGAGGGAGACCCCACGCGCCAGCGTGGCACCACAGTGAGATGACGTGGAATCCCATGCGCAAAGTCGCTCCCTGATGCAGCCAGGTTGACTCAAGCAAGGCAGAATACCCCGTACAGCTGCTGGGTCGACGCTGCTTCGGAGTGTTGCTCTCGGCGGCTGACAAAAGCTTGGCCAACGACTTTTGTGTCAAGAGGAGCCGGCGACGTGGTTTTTCCCGATTGTCCGCGTCCGTCGCCGTCCCGGTGCAGGGTTGACTCATCAACAGCTGCCAGGTGCCAGCAGGCCGCGAAGACCACGTGGAACTTGGGCGAGGCACAACAGCCCGAGGAAGGGGGGTCGTGTTTTCTCCCCCAAACATTCACCTGCCCTCTCCCTCTTTTGACCCCTTAAGAGTAAACATGGAGAAAACATAGCACCTATGTTTCTCGCATAACAAACCCCCTCAGGGAACTACCTTGTTGGAGGTGCCCCCCCCCCCCCCTCTTCCCCGTAAAGAAAGAAAAAAAATTATTGCGCTGCCCCTAGTCTACGAATGCTCATTTTGATGACAATAACTACCAGGTACCCCTGTTGGAAGCGAGAACCAATGACAAGCCTCAATGAGAAGCACGTCAAAGCTTCATTTTCAATTATGCACAAATTGCGGAGCTCGCTTTATTTCGAATTAAAACACCAAGACATGGGCGGGGGGGGGGGGAGGGTTGCGACGAAACTAAGAGAAAACTTCAACTCTAGGTACAGTTTAATAGTGGTAGCACGGCCAAGAGGATACCTCGGGAATTATTTAAACATTTTTTTCTACTGACTGCATAATCTGATTAGTTAAGATAATTAGTCAAGCGTGACCTGGATGATTTAGTGGCCAGACGAGTCAATCGCGTGCATTTTCCGGTTTCCTGCTTTTATTTGTGGCTCATGCCTAGTGGGGACATCGCGACAATTTTCTAAGTAATATGTTGGCCATTTCAACAACTGTACTATGGCACATGCTTAACTACCCCATAAAAACCAAGTCTTGATTTCAAGGTCTGTATACGGAAGTTCTAGTCGTTAAATTGTATGACATGCAGTATTTCACGTGGAACCGCCATATGACCGGAACAAGAAACTTCTGATGACCTATATTTATTGTTCAATTGTACTTGAGTTTAGTACTGCACCGAGAGTGCAGAGAATAATTTGTGCATAGGTGAGGAATATACAGAAACATTTTCTCTTTTTCTTTTCTGCAGTATTCTATAGGCATCTGGTATCGGGCTGAAAAAGTTTGACTTATTTGTCGCAGTGCAAGTAGAGCAATCACGTATCCCTTTCTTTCATTCTTTGGTGTGCGTGTGCATGTGTACGTGTGTGTGTGTGTGTGTGCCTGGAATGTCCAACAGGTGCAAGTTTTTCAATCGCCCATGACAGCGCTTTTCTAGCTCCCAAGCAGTTCTGCAAAATGCACGAATCATTATGCATTTAAGCGGGCTCAGCTGTTTAATGATGTTCTAGTGCAAATTTATGAACAAGAGAGACAAAAACCTGAACGTAAATCCACGGCCAAGCGTAAGCGACTAATTAGAGCGTCCCAACTGTATTTTTTAACAGTATGATAGACAGTTAAATCACCAGTTTCTTTTATTTCTTGCTTTAGATTGAAAGAAGTTACTGGTCAAGTGAGAGAAACTGGACTTGGTGAAACAGTATAGCCACACAAAATATTTCCCCTAAACATAGGTTGGCAGAAATTGCGGAGCTCATTCAGACTCCCCCGTGAAATATATTTTGCGCTTTGGGCTACCTCGGACTCAAGACCCGCCAAAATTATCCTGTAGCTGGACTTGCTCGAACTCACGCTCACGAAAGTTTTCTTACACCGGACTCACTTTGACTGAAACTCACCTATTACTCACCCGGACTCACTCAGACACGATGCGAGTTTGAGGGAGTTGACTCACGAGTCAGTTCGCTGATTTATGCTGTCTAAGCGTTTCTATGAGTGAGCTATAGGCTGTGTTCCAATTGTTAGACAGCACGTAGACAGTCTACGCTGACTGCTTAGAAGACAGCACCGAGCCCATGCTGACCGAGCATTCGAACACGTCTGGACAGCTTTTACGCGACAAGGCGCCACCTCACGTCGAAAAGAGAAATCCAAAGCGAACAAACATAAAAGTTGTATTTTCCAACCTAATTTGTGTTAAAATCTAAAAAAAAAAATAATTGTGACTCACATTGAGCTTCCGGAGAAGCGTCTGCTTGTGTGCAGAAGACCATTCCGGCGAGATCCGATCTATTTGAGCGATTCACTGAGCCGCCATCTTGTTTAGACAGCAAAGTAGCCTGCGTCGTATTTGTCTACGAGACTACGATGCGGTATTCTCGGAGCTGTCTACTTTGCCGGCTGCGTGAGAATTGAAATAGGACTTAAGATGGCCACCACCCATTTAGCTATCTATTTAGCCGTCTACGGTGAGTTTTAGAACACACGCATAGTAAAAAACAAAGACTACGGACTACCTAACATAGGTGAACATCTCTGGCGCTTTTCAGCAAATCGTCGAATTCACCATTCCTTCAGCTCTGATTGGTCTGCAGGGCTGCTTTGGTCTCAGCGATAGACCCATGGAAATGCCACCACTGCAGTATTCGACAACACTCTGCTGAATTCGAGAACGTCCAGAACAGCTCACCTGCAGTCCTTCGACTTCTGCTCATAGACGAATTTGTCGAGTCAGGCTGGGGATACTTTGGTTGAACGGGCTTTAGAAGAAGTATGTTTAACCCTCGGCGTACAGTTGCTCTGTTCTCTTGGCTTATAGTTGGTGCTTGCTGTGAAACTTAATGGCACAGATAGAAGGAGAATTTTAAGGTTTATTTTTTTAAAAGACGGTAGTCTTTCTTATGATGCTTGAACGCAGAAATTTCACTCAGTTTGTCTGCCTGTCTGTCTCACGATTGAGCCAACTGGCCAAAAGTTTAAGCACTTGCTGAACTGGTGCCGGTCGATCAAAAAGCAAGCATTACGCATATCTGAGGCGCAGAATCAATAGATAAGTATTGGCCGGTGTGTTTTTTTACTAGAAAACCCATTGATACGTATTTCTAAAAGCCCTAGTGTTTCTTAGGCTCCTCTGAATATGCGATGCTGTGAAAGAAAGAACGCCGGCAAAAGACTATCATCTTTCGACGACATTTACAATGAAGCACGTAGACATGCGACCAATTTTTTCGTTAGACACAAAATTAATTAGGATTAACAGAGAATCAAGCCAAGAAAATTACAGAGTATATTCATCGTAGTAATTGTCATATAAATGAGAATACATTAAAGTGGACGAAAAGACAATTTGCCGCTGGCTAGGAACGAACCCACAATCTTTGAATAACGCGTCCGATGCTTACATGTAGAAATACGGCGGCGTTTATTCTCGCATCTACTTCATTCGGACATATCTGAGCGATTAAACCTGGGAGTGTTTCATCGTGCCTGTGTTCCGTCTTTGCTTCGTGTGTGTGTGACAGAGAAATACTTTAATAAGACACTGTAGATATTAGCCCAGCACTTGGCAAGCTATGCCATATGTGCTGGGCGATGATTGTGATACACAATATACCAATGAACACGTAATAGCACGCACGGCAACACACACACACACACACACACACACACACACACACACACACACACACACACACACACACACACACACACACACACACACACACGCACGCACACACACACACACAACACACACACACACACGGTTTTTTCACAGGTATTTCATCCCATCATTATACCTTGTTTGGCTTCTTTTGAGTGGTGAGGGGCGCATCTTCGAGTGACGTCACGTCTTCCATTGCGACTAAGAAGAACATGTAACGAGTGACACAGGGACACGAGTGTGACTTTCTTATAAATTTGCTTTTATTTGTAACTGAGCGAGAGAGAGAGCGAAGATGGAATGGAAGGGCGTCGAGGGTTGTGTTGGTGGTGGCGACAGTCACTGGCAGGCTTAGCTATACACAGCACACGCTAAAAAAAAAAAGTAAAGTTCAAACAGTCCGAGATGACGAAGATCACTGACGCGAGAAGCCGCAGCTCGGTGAGAGATAGCAGCCACCGCCGATGTCTTCGAAGACGCGTCGTTTGCCCGAGACATAACAAACAACACCAGTGGCAAGAAGGAACGTAGACAAGCACAGAGATTCCTCTTACATTCTTCAATAAATACGCAAAATTCAACAGCGGGGGCGTCAAAAAATTTTTTTTCTGACTTCCACACTTATTCTCATTTTCACAGCATTGCATTAACTCTATTGACACGACGAGGCTCTCGATACCACTCATTTCGGGGCAAAGAATCGCGGCAAACCGCCGAGCATGGAGCACGTTCACAATGAGAGACTTTAGAGCTGGCGAGGCTACGCGTTTTGTGCTAAGCTTTCATTCGCATGGCGTTCAATTTATTGATTGAGAGCAAGTTGCTGAAACGAAACTTTGTACATATGCTTGTAAATCCAGGTGCGAGCAGATGAATTCTATATAGAACACTCAAACAACCGGAAAGACAACCCTCACCCTCTTTTCTTTTACGTACTACACGCAATAGCGCTTCAAGCCAGTCAGTAATCTCGCTAAGTAGATTAGAGAGTGAATAATCTTTCCTACAGGTAGCACAGGCACATATGAGTAGCCTCACCATCTCCAGCGACATACACATCGACGGCAACACGCGTAAGAAAGATGTACCGGATTTAAATAGAAATTCAAGAATTAGGCGGGGCTGTATTGACTTTCTCTATTGAACACTGACCCGCCTTTCGCGTCGGGCGTTGCGTCAAGTCAGCTCTTCCTTTTGGAACGCATGTACAGCACCTTGCCAAGATTCGGTTAGACCGAGGCTTTCAGGTGCATCATTCAAAAACACAAAAAATAATAGAACAGCGGCAGAGCAACCGGGTTTGTCGAAAGAACAGGCATCACGTGTAGAAAAATGTTAATCTGCTCGTCAACATGTGGTAAGGATGATATGCCCCGTGTTGTGTATGTATAATAAGTATGTGAATATATTACCATGATATGCCTTACTTCTTATTCCTCGAAACATTTCCACAGCTAGAGATAGGGAAGTGAAACAATAAACCCTGCTATCGACAAGCCTATACATGTGATGATGCGCGGAAAGGTGCAGAGTAACGTCACACATAGGGCAAGAAAAAAAAAAATAATCAGGGAACGCAATCACCAACGTAAATATTTATACTTATGTATATTATATATATTTATGTATACTTATAGATATGCGTATAGTATGTATACTTTGTACACGCGATAACACATTTTTTTGTTTTCTTTACCGTCACCATTTTGTTTCTCTCTCACGTCATAACATCACGAACAAGCATTCAATTCAGAAACTCACTCACACACACTTTTAAGAAAGGCTAAAAACCGGAGCACATTTGAGGAGTGGAGTGCAAGAATCACTTGGATCACTCCGTCAAGCTGCGTTTTTTTTTTTTCACCATTACACAGCATTCAACGCGCACTGCACGCAAATAGTACGTTGGTAAAGCGTCGTTCCCAACGGGCACACACACACACGAACACACCCAAATAAAACGGTCACGCGTTAACAGCCGCGAACGCTTCAAATTCTTTGTTCGTGGGTGTTTTTTTAACAGAAGCTGAGACACGTAAAAAGGTGCCAGGAATGTGTACATTTGAAGCGAAGGCGCGGCTGGCGGAAGATTCTCAAGCATGACTCGGTGGCATTGAAATCTCATTAGACGCGCCCCCCAACACACAATATAAAATATTTGTTACGTTCATATTTAACATGACTTGTTAAACACACTAATGTATATGTATAATGTCAAATAATCACTTCAAACAAACGAAAAAAAATCTGTGATTGTGGAAGGAATGCTTGTTTGCATTTGAACAGCGTGTTCTTGTTGTTCGGTAGCTTTAGAAATCTCAAGTAAACTTGCTGGTCTCTCTCGATTTTAATCGTGACAGTCGATCGACATTTAAGTGACTCGCGCTCGACCAACTCATCGGACATTCAGTATCACGCTGACTTTGCCACACCTCAACAAGAGGTTTCAGCAAACGGGCCATCGTTTGCACCACAGCCTTCCTGACCCACCGAAAACGATCTGACGCGGTGAGATGGACATGTTGACGAGTTGGAGAGCTGGTACATAAATTCTCACCGGGTAAATCGAACGAAAGACGCACTTAACGTTTGCTGCAATTTTTTTTTCAGTCATACAAGAAAGTTCTTATGCGTAGTAGGCGGGGAGGCAATAAAAGGGCAAGAAATTTTAGGCAGAAAACAACAGCGCCCACACTCTATGAGCCCCGTACGAACGTATACGTCAATGCAACTACTAGTTTCAGAAGCATCTGTTCGGAAAGGAAAATCGCGAAGTGTATAGGAGAGAAAAAGGATATGTTCAAATAACGAGATAAACGAGAGAGGAAAGACTAAAGAGAAATGATTTACACTGTTGTGTTTGCCATAATCGATGTCATAAAGTTCCTGATCACATGCAGCTGAATATCACGGTAGATACTGCCAGGGGTGAGGCAACGGGACAATGATATGGCGGAAAAGAGACCCCACGTTGACGTGGATGATATGGGAACCTAACAAACCGCACAGGAGCTCAATTCATTTTACTGTACGTCCAGAAATCTGTGCCAGCGAAGGCGCCCAGTACAGTCAATTGGCGTAGGTTCCCTTGTTGATTATGACATTCGGTTGACCGTCACCGGTAATCGACATGCATGAAAACATGTCGACTGTATGTAGGAAGCGCGTAATGACATATGCGAAATCATGCTCCTGAGGGGTAAGCACTACTTACAGGAAGGCAATGCCTGTCAGGTCTGTTGCGTTTGTTGCATAAAGAGCTCTCACAAACGGCAGGCAACAATAATGGGACGCGCCAATAATCGAAGCGCGTATCAAACCAAATCGAGCAATCGCCAAACGCGGGCGACCTTTTATGATCATCCCGATACGCTGCACCTCCAATGTTTCGCTTCAGAGATCTTCAGCCCGCGTGACGCGCAAGCTGCGAATCTCAGAGGATATGTTTCAATGGGGCACGTCTTCTCAAACACGGTGCAAGAAGTCTGATATGCTTATCCTCGGGTGTGTACACAATATGTATAAGTATCATAACTCTTTCTTGGAAGCTGTTCATTGTTCGCAAACGGAATGCAGCTTGCTTCGCAGGCATATGACTTGGTTAATGCCTTCAGTGCGACAGCTTAAGCGATCGCAACGAGACATTCAAGAACTGTAAGCTGTAAAAAGATCAAGTGGTAAAGGAATGTGTGAAAGACATGAGCTTGGAGCCAACCGATTCATTCGCAAGCTAACATTGAAGTCTAGTGCCATAGTGCACCCCATTACGAGCTGATGCTGATGGCTAAAATCAGCTCTTTCTGTAACCTTCTTTCGGTCAGAACGAATACTATCGTTTTGAATGAACAACTACGCGACATACATCGGCAGTACAGACACTTGAATCAGCCTCGCAACTGTTTCTGGAAGGTCACGGCGTCGCACAATTAAGGTGTTACGTATGAATACGACTGGGGCGGACACATACAATCGAAACATCGAGGAAGCGATTCCGAAACCACACACGCATACTGGAGGGATGGATCGCCGAGTCAGAGAGCTTGAAAGAGGCGCGCGAGGAAAAGGCACTTGAAAGAAATTTAGGCTCCCTTCGTCGGTCCAACAAAGAGCGAGTCACATCGTACAAGTCACTTCTTTATTATGTCCTCTCTTTAAAGGGACACTAAGTAGTAATGTTAAGTAGAGAATAATCAGTAAATCGCGCCTCTGCAATAACGCGAGAAGGCTTTAGTATGCTAGAAAAGAGAAAATTAGAAAATCCGCAATGCCTATAGACTGGTGGCGCCATCTTTTCAACTTCCTCGTACTACCTGCGACGTCACCGATTTCGAAATGTCTTCTCGTGTCTGGTTAAATGTTTTGTTTGTAATGTAAAGGAAAAAGAAAACTAAATGTACTCTGAAGTAAACAAAACTCGTTCAGAGTGTGGTGCAATCCTTTGCGAATATGACTTCAAAATGTTCGCCATAACCAGTACGGTGAGAAATATTCGAGTAAGTGACATCACACAATTCAGTAACCTGGGCTTTGCCTCGAAGATGGGTGTTCAATTTGCTTCAGTTGTAGTAAAATCATGTAGAGTTTTTTTCTCTTTAGTGTCCCTTTAACTGATTGAATCAAAAAGCGAAATTTCAGGAGTTACTTTTTTTTTTTGCAAGGTAGTTTTTCATTCAAACGCACCGGAAGAACGCCTCCCTGAACTTTTGCGTCTTCGTTCGCATCCCAGATACAGTCGATGTACACACACGATGAATATGTTTCTCAGACGAGAAAAACAGAAGCTACCAATTCGTGACAGGGACATATCGACAAAAAGAAAAAAAAAAAGACTCACTATACAGCGTAAAAAGGTGCATTGTGGGACGTACGTAAGGAAGCTGGGCCAGTTTTAGTTTGATTCTTTGGCTCGAGTGATACATCAATTATAGCACACAGCAGTCCGGGCACCGGGGTACATGTATTTGTGACGGTGCCGTGGCAATAAGCATTAATGCCCACACAAACGCTGAAATTAAAAAAAAAGAAGCTAACCTGAGAAGTCGATCCAATAGGTTTTCTAAGGAAAGTCAATTGAACACTGTAGAAGTTCGGCAGAAAACATTAGGATATAAACAAATAACTTGCAACGAAAGCCTAAGGGAACACGGCAGATAGCCGTGTATAGTGGCCGAGGCAAAAACGCACCGCTTGTTTACGTATACAAGGGAATTAATTAGTAGGGCAACAATGAAGCCACAGTTTGTTCGCGGCATAAATTAAGACAACTGCCACAGTAAGTAGAAACGAGCAAGCTTGTCACAAAATTTTTTGTTCGATGACGCAAACGGAAAGGTATACACAGCTTGAAAGAGACGACTGATCGATCGAGAGTCGACAGTGAGAACAAGAGTGCCACCCGCACTAAAAAGAACAAAAAGAATCACAAAAGGCAAAAACACAAAAAGCATACGTTACTTGTTCTGTGCGCAATTAAATGTGTTGTGTTCTTATGCGCACTCGTATAAAGTAAGCGTGAGCTAGAAGCTCGGTTAAGTGTGAGTCAGCACGACACGTGAGCTCTCTGATGTGCATTATATAGTACTCCTGATAGCTACTGAGTGCTATTGTATACTTTAACGCATCCATTTATGCACCACAATAAAACAAATTCACATTAAAACATGACTTAGCAAGCAGCAACGTTTAAGATAGGCAACTCATTACTGTAGTTACTGTAATCGTGGTGGTTAGTGCATCATTGTTCGTAAAGAAAATAATAAATTGATACGAAATCTTCTGGTTAAAATTCCTGCATTGTCTGGGCTTAGAGCTTGGATATCTTTGTTCGCGCCGAATTCGTGCGTACAGCGATGAAGTTCGACATATTCGCAGGCAGGTGTACATAAATTTTACGTCACTGGGTAACATAGCAACAATGGCGAACGGTTTAGTCCACCGGGACTTAGGTGAAGAGGGGCTGACTAGCTTTAACGAGAGTACACTTTGGTTTCCGGATACGATACGTATTTTCTGTAACCCTGGTGGCGCTAGTGAGAAACTCATACGTTTAAAGAAAAGAAAATCGCATGCCCCGCATGGAATGCATCAGTCAATCGAGAAAGTAAAAAAAAAAGGAGAGATAGAACCGTGATGTGCAATAGGTGAAAGAGCACCTTATTGTCAAATGAAAGAGAAGGTGACTGGGCGTCGTAGTCCAGTTTACGAGGAAGTGAGAATCGTCGTCATCATCTCTCTGCTCTGTTTTTTTTTCACCCACTCCTGCCATAGCCCTTAATGGGCTGCAGTATGTGAATAAAAATAAAATAAATCATAATCGACACCTGCCATTGAATGCTCCGGCAACGAGGTGACCCACACAAAGGGGGGTACGAAGTTTACAGAAAAGCTGTAGTCGCCTGCGAACCAATACTGAATAGAAGAACCGCCCCCACGATTGGGGCGCGCCTGCCATACACCTGTGAAAGAGAGACGGACTAGGTGGTTTCCGCAGTACTTGTTAGTGCTATTCTGCCGCTAATGTAAACACAACGCATATCACTAAATAAAAGTTGGTTGCCCCTAGGTTTTTTACGGGCAGTATAATGTCGGAAAATTTGCCGGACTTTGCCAGGTGGTCCAAGTTTTTGACCGAAAACTCGCAACACGAGCGTGTGTTTATGTAACAGAAATCATCGGGCCGAAATGCACGCGATGAGCCGGACGTCGCGAGAGTGGACAAATGGAATCGTATGGAGCTGCCATGCAAATTTTTCTGTGGTCGAAATAGGGAAGGGTGTGGGCGGAAAGAGAAAGAGAGAGAGCGACGGGAAGGCAGTGAGGTTTACCATATGCACCTGGTTTGCTACACTACACTGGGCCAGGCGGAAAGGGGAGAGACATATCACGGAATCGAAGACTAAATTAGAGGGCAACTAATGCACTTCCATGCGTAGCAGCGTTCACCGTGCAAACCCAGGAGGAGGCGAGGCTACATTTATTCTCAGGTTGTAACATAATATGGAACTTTCTTTTTTTTTCTTTTTTTTCCTGTTTTGGTTTTTACCTTCTTATGGGCCATATGTCTGAAATATGCACTGATTAGTCCTCTCCTGTTCTCTGGTGTTTTCTTCGATTGTTCATTGCTTATTTCTTCTTGCTCTCAATTTGTATTTCTTTTTTTTTGTTTAAATCTGGTTTTGATCATTTATATACAAACAAACCACTCCTGCTTGGGCCGCCCTAGGCCTGCAGTATTGTATAAATAAAAATAAAAATAAATAAATAAACTCATTGATGGCTTCCCGCAGCTCCCCGCACTGCGTTCACGGGATACGGGTTGTTATTTCGCGGAGAGGACAAGTTTATACTGCGCGTACAGCCGCGTACGTCACCAGTGGGCGCGGCATCCTCGTTTCATTTTTTTCTTTATTTCTTGCCGCGCTTTCCGGAGCCGTCGCGGCCGGAGTGCGGTGACAGTCGAACGAAGACACAACACGGCGACAATCTGAGACGACGCGCCCCGTGTTTTGTCTTGGACAGCCGGGCGAGCGACGTTATTCGAACGCTGCGCGACACAAAGAGTTTCACCGCCCGACGGTTGCAACACTGTCTATGTACTAGTCGCCGCTGACGACCACTAGTATACGAGCGGAAGGATAAACCAGAACGAAAAAAAAAAAAATAGAAGCGAGCGAAGGCAGCGTGCCAATAGATCTCGAATAGCCGGCGTAGCTAGTCACATCCTGTTCGTTCTGTTTTTTTTTTAAACAAAAATATGACTGTTTGACCATTTATTGCAAAGCCAGCTTACCAGCTTATCGGAAAATGTTTCTTACAAATATCGCAGGAGCGGAAGGTCGGAGCCATAATCAAGTTGGACAGTGAAAATTACCATCGCCCGTATGTTTATCTCCGTAGTTTTATTGAAAATAGCTTCATTGTTCTTGTCGGCGTGCTTATAATACGTCATGTATTTGCCAATTTGCGGCACAAGCACAAATAACTGAACAGTCCACAGAGTTGTTCAGTTAACTATGCCATTTATCTGTTGCCAGTTAACTGTTGACAGTTATCTTCTGTCAACCTGCGTACGGATAGTCGCGAACTGTTGCATTCGCAGCTCTATATTTTATTTAAGCAGACCACTTTACGAGAAGTCGAGACAATTTCGTAGGCAAATTGCGTGAAGTGAAGGAAATTTCGTAGGCAAATTGCGTGAACTCGATTGTTTTCAAGCTGCCGCCAAACCACCGTTGAAGTTGAAGTATCCCTTTACGGAAACTAAAGCCGCCATATTTCGCTTAGTAAGTTTTGTAGGAAAGTGCATCTACTACTGCAACTCGCTGCTACTTCTCATTTGTTACCAGGGTTGCCATTTATAGAAAAAAAAACGAATGCGTTAGCCATAACCCTATAAACGCTTTCATTCGCTTTTGGTAATTCTGGCATTCGCGGTAATGCATAACAAGTTTTTTTTTTTCGTGGTTGTTCTCGCTTTATTAAACTTCCTCGTTCTCGAGAAGTAAACGATCTCCGCCCTCTATATACTGGGCGTCATATCTCATATCTTCCTCTAAATGACTAGTGATAAGACCGCGCAGCTAACAATTACACGTTCGCAAGTATCGTTGGCAAGGTCTCGCTGGTGCGTTGCTATTCGTCGCATCATTTAACACAAGCAATGAAGACTGGCAACACAAAAATTTATCTTAGGCAATCAAGTTGAGATGATATGAGTGGGTCGCGTAGACAGGATGAATTTGTGCATCTTTTCGCAAAGTTGGCCACGCTGGCACACTCGACCTTCTCTGACTAAGCCACGCCTGGAATCATAGCTGCACTGAGGCGATGAACATGAGCCTCATGTATAACCTCTAAAAGCACCTCCGGGAACAAAAGCAGAGATGGAAAGCTGCAAGACCGTACCAACAATATGGCCTCCATGTTACCACGTGACCACTCCCTGAAGCACGCCCGGTGCAGATGGAGCTACGGTCGCCAGCGAGCAGCACGAGCGGCCGGTCAAGACGGTATTTTTTTCTTCTCCAAAAGCATAAAACTCGAGGTGATATTTCTGCGGCGGATCGCGACAAACAAACAAGAACACTAAGAATAGTTAAAACACGTTCATAAGCTTCAGTGCGTAAGCATACGGGGACACATTTAAAAGGAAAAAAAAAGTGACGGCGCACACTGACTAGCATTCATCCGGTGAGGGTAAGGGGGACAATAGACCACGGACATAGTTGAGCCAAACACGAAGAAACAGCAAGATAGCTTAGGTCTTTGGTTTAGCAGCTGTAATCTCGGTGCGTCTCGCTAACCCTCTAATTAACCTAGAAGGGGCACTAAATGAAAATGTATATTCCAAGCTCGATTGGGTATAATGTGCAACGTTATATAACTGGAATTAGACACTTGAAAAACTAGACCCATAAAATAATTGGAACAACGAGCGAGAGTCCAATGCAATAAAAAAAAAAGTTGATCAGTGGCGACACCACCATGGCTGTTACGAAACAGCGCCCAATGACGTCACAAGTGGAATGAGAGATCCGAAATGCATATGGGCACATACAAGTCAACTTAAGCTAGTTTCTGTATCACTTTCATCTAGTGTCCCTTCCATGTTATCATGAGCTTAGCGATCGCCACCATTGGGAAGCGAAATGGGGAAAAAAAGGACTACAAAAAAGTGGTGCGAATTTACGAAACAGTGGCTGAGGTACAGTGTGAGAGTACATATCTCTACGATACGAAGTATGAACGCTGCGTGTCATTAGATAAGGGATTGAAAAAAAAAAACACAAAACCTGAATGATAATTTTTGTTCAGCGGTCAGTCAAACCATGGACAGACAACTGTAGGTTACAGTTTACTGTATAGTCCAATTTATGTTCCAGTTTGTAGTTATAGTGTATACTCCAGTTTATAGTTTAGGTTACACTTCAAAGGCCGGAAACAATTAATTGTGTTCCAGATACTTCTGCGTCAGACGTTAAAAAACCGATCACCCAGGCTATATATGTGCGTAAGGAGGATTCCAGCTGCAGCCAATTTAAAGAGAATGTGAGATGGAATACGAGGAGGAAAGGAATGTAAAGTTGACTCGACAGACAAATTACACAGCGGGTCACACCAACGGAGGGCGCTGCAAGCGCGCAGTCCTTAGCGCGCCCTGCCGACTAGGACTTCACGCACTCATCCTATCCTAAAGAAAGGAGTAATATATCAAAAATACTAATGAAGTTAGCAAGATGGAGAAAGATAAAAAAATGTGCCGTCCTACAAAAACCTTTACGCAGCTATAGACGCACATGGAATGCCTGTAGGCATACGGCACGTAACCGGGACAGAACAGTGGCCAACGCCACCATGATAAAAAAAGTGTGATAAAGAGAACATTCACAGCCACACGTGATCGCAAACATTCGAGCACACCAAAAAACACACTGACACAAATGCACCACTCGCTACAGAAAATTTTGGAAAGAGACATCACAAAAAAGCGAAAACACGCTAAAAAAAAGAACACGTCCTCCACAATGCCATTTTGTACAGCAAGATGAATTGCGTCTATGTATATAGGCGTTTTGATCTCTCTGCATCGAGTACAAGAAAGCGAGGAATAAGGTATAAATCACGATACGAAATCTAAGGACTACTGGCAGTGTTTGACTGCCACGTGCGTTGTTGCATTGACTTAAGCATTAAAAAAAGCAAATATATCGTGTACTAAATGGCGATGTGTGTATACAGGACTGCGCAAAAACTGGTGTAACACACACTTCCTCCCAACTCCCAAGCGCCTCTCAACAAGCCCGTTAAGTTTTGTTTGCTGTTTTTTTCAGGATTGAGCTTTTCCTTAATGTTCTCCCCTGACATAAAGAGATAAGTAGGAAGGAGAACAAAAAAAAAAATCATTGCAGGTATGTGTGTATACATGCTAGTCTTTGGTGGAGTGCTTTTTTATATTATATATATCATTCCCAGTGTGGCATTGTATACGAACATCTTACACTCTAAGGATGGAAACGGGGGCAAAAAAAGGTCGCTTTGCGATATCTTTACACACACTCTCTGTAATATATAATGATGCTCTATGTACAAGATTCTCGGGGGGGCACGGTTACGACCGTCAGTCAACACTATATATATGTATAGTCACAATGAGATATGCTTTGCAGATCCTACCTCTTGAAATCACCGAGACAAAACACTCATCAATGCATGTGCGACAACGGAAGCAGTACATCGGTTCCAGAACAGCACGCTGTCCTCCGTCTGTCTGTCGTCTGCTCGAGTGACGCGGTGACGACGCAAGCACGATCACGTGATCTACCACGTCACGTCACGTGCACGCACAAGCACAGTGTCGATCGTACGTTGTCCAGTTATTGTTTTGTTGACGGCAAACAATGGAGAAACAGCCGGCGAGATCCTTCGGAATGCCGGTTCGACTAGGCGCGAAACAAGATTCTTCCAGTGACAGCATCACTCGTCGAAGCGAAGCCCGCGAATGCCGAGTCATATCACGTGCACAGCATTTTGTCCAGCGCGCGGCCAGCTCTGACGTCATTTCCGAGACTGTGATCGAAGCAATTTACTTCCTCCTTCTATGGATGAAACCACCTGTGAAATGGCGGAGCCTGCATGTACAGCTCCGAGGACCGTTCTTCCATATACTCCGCAAGACGACGAGAACCACAGCACGGCGATGTTCATGTGCTCTGCAGAAGCCCACGTCTAACGTGACTGCATGACTCAATAAGCTTTCGTAAAAGCTCTGTCGCTGATACGCATCGTCAGACGTCTTTTGCGATGCGGCGACACGGAGTTTCCTCGAGTACCAGTCCTGGACTGGTCATCCAAGTGATGCTAGGCACTCCTGCGGCAGAGGTGGTTTGCTAGCCTTCGGTATGGATTGGGGCTTAGGGAAGACGTCTTCTTCTAGGCAGCGCTGTGTTTATGCGAGTACGCTAGCTCCAGGATTGGACACTCAACATCCCGGTCGGTAGATAGGCGCTGAAGCAGAGCCCTGCTGAGCTACCAAGTCACAGCTTGTGTTGTGGAGAGGCGTCGTCCGTTCAACTGTGCGTCGAAGGAGGAAGTTGCTCGTACGGTGGAGTTATGGAGGGCGATCTTTCTTCGTGTTTTACCTCAGTGTAAACGCTGCGACCCGATCGGAGCATGCGCGCGCGCAGAGGGATACTCCCGTCTCTTCTCGCGTTGCGTCGGAGACGTCGCCTCGCGAGGTGTCCTCGTCGTTTCCCTCCGCCGCGGCCCGCGTCTTTCGTTCTCGTGGAAGTGAATGGCCATCCTGCAATTTGCGGCTCAGAGGCACCAGACTCGGCCCCAGGACGCTGCTGCCGCCGCTGCCGCTGCCGCCGCCGCCGCCGGGGGCAGCGGCGGCGCTGGCGGAGCGGCCAGGCGCCACCAGCAAGATGGCGCCGGCGGTTGAGGTCTCATGGCGGCTGCGGCGGCCAGCAGGTCCAGGGCTGGAGGCGGGGCCCGGCGTCACTCTAGCTGCTCGAGAAAGTTGGGCGACTTGAAGTACTCGGGCACGTTGTCGTCCAGCCGGGCGATAACCTTGTAGATGGCCTTCTTCCACGACTGCTCCTGGTCCTTGCCGGCCACGATGGCGCGGAAGAACTCGCGCAGCGTCTGCTCCACCACGTACCGGAAGTTTTCGGGCACCTGCGTCGCGGCGCGGAGGCAACGGCTCGTGTGAGAACGCGACCCGAGCTTTACTCGCGAACGATAAAACTTGAAAGGCGACATTCCCAGCTTTTGCACGTGGTTGAACACTGAAGAGACAACGAAGGCACGACGTGCGAGAGCACACGACCGGTGCTCGCACGAGACGTAACAGGGTGCCTTGTTTTACCGTAATTTGTCTTCATGTAGTCATTAAAATTACCGTAATCACCACCCGACATCTGGCAAGCTAGGTGATGAAGGATGCTAACATGACCGGGATAATGACTAAAAAGTTGTTATCTAAAGCAGATGGCCGTACTCGTGGTATCATGAAAATGCCAGCAAGTTGCAAGCATTGAGCCTTTCTTTTAGCGTCCCATATAATACGCTATGGGACACACCGTGGTCATAGAATACGATAGAGACCGAGACAGCAAGGTATAAGTGAGGTGAAGGATGAAAGTGAAGTAGCAGCAAGAGAGGGCATTCCACAGTTCGTGACGTTAAAGTACGATATGAAATACCATAGAGGGGATGGAAAGATGGCTTTAGATTTACATCAACCGTTTTATTTGGCAAACTTTTTGGCATTTGGTGCCACAATACGAACACACTGAGCACAATGGTGCTCTTTTTTTCTGCATGCAGTGTAATAAACAGAGTGAAAGCCCAACATATACATGGAAGGAAGAGAACACATTCTGCATAGTTCGTCCTCTGAGAAGGCAAACAAAATGATACGACAGTATAAGAGTGAGCGGTCTGACAATACAAACGTACCTCGATGTGGTTGTTCCTGTTATAGTGAAGGTTGAGGACCCTGAGGAGTTCCGAGTCAGCGCTCACTTTCAACTCCTCAACGTTCTTGATTCCTTCACTGACAGACTGACGGGCGTACTTCTCCATCTGGATGTAGTAGAACTCCCTGAGGAAAAAGAGGGAAAAGACTGTTTATACTAGAGAAAGAAGGTGAAAAAAAAGTGCCACAATATTCACGAAGTGAATAATGATGAGTGAGCGTAGCTCCGGAGGTAAACCTGGTAAACCATGAATCCTCCGTACATTTAGCCCACTCGATTTTATTACAACACTCCCCCTAGCGTACGTCGCCGCACTAAATCGATCGATTGCCTTCCACCAATGACACGCGCCATATGTGACATCGTTTCTATTTTTATAACATCTCGCATCTTTCATCATCAAGTACAAGTATCGCTGTCTAGTTTATAACATCTTGCATATTTTCATCATCAGCTACAAGTACCACCATCTAGTGAACACTGCAAGAACTAAACGAGAGGTGGCTACATACAGGGGACGCACAGCCCAGGCCTTAAGGTGTTTCGCCCCTAAAAATAACTGAGTATTTACTCTAATTGCTGATTACAGACTTTGCATGATAGACATAGACGATGGCTACACTCGGTCTGTATTTGGAGTATATCGGCTTCTATAATAGGCTCGAGAAACGAGCACCACATAAAAATTATCGACATGTCACCAATATAGCATGCTAAAGAGGGGTTTATACGAAGGCTGTGTTTTTGCATTTTTATCGTTTGAAACATTCTTGCATTGACTGCTTTTCTATAGAATTGAAGTGCACTGTAACATTTGAATTGCGTCACTAACCTGTTTGTTTTCATGTTGCAACTGTCTAACATTGCATTTAATTTCAACTGCATCTTTATTTGCATCTACTTTAATCGAAACCTTTAAAATAATATATAGCTGCCTATCTTCATTCGACGCCTCTTCCTTCAAAGAGACGTTGATAATAATAGAAAAAAATATGTATTTGTTTGTTTTTAATATTGTCACTCTCATCTGAGTGTAGACACACGGCCCATACAAAGTGCTAAAATTACACTATGTCACTTTGTCACTGAGCTTTCAAAGACAAAATTAAAGATTTCAAAGCAAAGATTACAGAAGATAGAACATATACAACCACTAGCAAGTTATACAGATTTTAATAAAATTAGCAGTAATATTGACAAGCAGCTTACACAGCTGCTCCACACAAGATGGTAACAATAATCGTCACTATATTCCCTCTCGACTTCTACACGTTCCATACTGTGTAATATAAAACACGGAGAATAAGCTTCCTTCATTCAATGTACGTGCACACAAGCATTACTAACCAACACGCCATTAACGACGGGAGGCTCGGAAAAATTAACTTGGTTTTGCATAGCCCTAATGAAAGAAGGAAAGCCAAAAGACACACTCGCGCTATTGACGAGTTATTAACAAGTGCACATCGCACACTTATAGGAATCGAACCCGCGAACAACACAGTTGCTTCGTTAACCTCAGAACGGCGTATTAGCCTCAGAGTGTGATACCCAAATTGACATCGAGGAACCGCAGTGGTGATTACGTAAGTGGGACAACAACGTGTGCGCAGGGAAGAGCGAGGCCATCCCATATCGTGTAGCGCGCAAACGTAGCATGCTCACAGTCGTGTACCTGGGACAGGATTAACGAGATTACCACCAACGAGCGGATTAATAGCGGAACGACGACGAGAGAATTGGGGAAGCGCGGGACACGGCCCTCGTAAGCACAGCAGCGGTGGAGCCCGAGACGTCGCCGGCAATAACACGCCCCTAATTGAACGCGCATTATCTTCTCGACCGACCAAGACGCGGAACGTAACCTTTAACTCCCTTTCTACTCCCCAATGCCTTGCGTTCCCAAGGGCAGAAGGGAGGGAGTGGCTTTAGGGAGTAACGAAGGAGCACCGGTCTGAGCCGGCGCCTTAAAAACCACCGCGCGATTAGGGAGCAGCGTTAATGAGAAGAAGAGCGAAGCACCGAGCTCGGCTTCGCTACGCACGTCAAGCATATTATACGCGCGCTTATAAGAAGAATAAGCGCGCCGTAACAACGTGCCTCGGAAGTTCGGGAAAAAAAGGAAAGAAAAAGGAAGCAAGACAGTGGGTGCCAGCAGCCAGGTTATTTTTATGAGGTAACAAGGTAAGGCTAATCACAGCGCTCCCGCGCATTGCAGGGGAAGTCGAGGGAAAGTAGCATAAGGGAGGTTAGAGGGGGAGTATTTTAAGAGTGTAAAGGAGGAGTCTCAGACCACGGAACGATGATTATTTAAAGAAGAGTACGGTGGCAAGAGTAAAGATTAAAAATAAGGAGCAAAAAGCATCTAAGTTTTTTTTTTTTTGCTCATGCATGCAGCCTCAGCGTTAGAAACGCTGAAATAAAAAGAAAAAAAAAGAGGAAAAAGGAAATGCGCTTAAAGAAGAAGAGGCTAAAAGGACGCGAGGAAAAGCGAAGTTGTGGGTCCTTAGCTGGGACCGGAGGTGGAACGCTCCGTTAAAATGGGGGTTTCAGCCAGGCAGAGAAGTAATGCACCGAAGTGGCTTTAAAGGGACACTGTCCCCGCAGAAGCGCAAGAAAAAGAGGGAGAAAGAAAAAAAGGTGACCTTTCTCCAGTGGCTAACGTTCTTATCTGCTAAGTGCGTTGCAGCAAGCGCTCGCGGTCTTCTGAGTAGCGTGAATTAAAAAAATGTATATTCCAAACAGAGTCGGCTGCAGGTCCAGCAAAGTGTCAGCGATATTCATTACCTCTTGCAGCGCACACCCAACCTCATATTCACATAACTCTGTCTTTTTTTGTCTTTTTTTTGTGCCAGCGCATTTGCGTATGCACGGCCGCATCGCTTCTCGGTTTTCCGCGCAATAAAACGTGGCGAAAAAAAACAGGGAAAAGCTTAAAGAAAATTCGGGAACGTCCTTCCCTATTTCCTTAGTGATCCCTCCGAGTCCCTCCCGCGCGAGAAATTCTGTTTCTTTTCACCGTCCCCCTTTTCCCCTTATTTGTACCGCGATAAAGGTAGGGGTTGTGGTCGAGGAAAGAAGAAAAAAAGAGGAGATGAAATGAAAGAAAGCGAGATGAGCAAGTAAAGCGAGAGAGGATGTAAGAAGGAAAAGTTTTTGAAGGCGATACGTAATATTTCGCGGACCATTAAGTTCTGCCACTGCGGCGACGACAGGGGCGTTCAGTCGTCGTCGTCTGGAGAGAGGGAGTCGCAGGTTCGCACCCCATTCTACCCTCATCACTCCTTTGGAAAAAAAAAGGGAAGCATCCCTAGGGAAGATAAGAGAACGCGAAGACAGGTATACGGCGGCGTACGCGTGCATCGTTAAGAGCTGCCACCTCGCGCCGGAGCCCGACGAGACAAAGCAACACACCCCACAGACGCGGCTTCTCGACCACGCTTTATTTTATTCTCTTGCATTTTTTTTCTTTGTAACGGCGGGCGCGAATTTAATTCGACACTACACCGTCCCAGCCGAGCGACGTCTTACGGTGAGAGCGTTCAGGAGATTACGCGTTCCTTGTTTTACAACCGCGGTTGCGCCGAGTGGCTTGAAGTCCGGGAAGCTTGCATAACGCGTACTTAAATTATAAGACGACTGGCATTATTAAACGCCAGAGTTTTGTGTGTCTGGGCGTTTTTTTTATCTATTCAGTGCGAAAAAATGTATGTGAATGCGCTACGTGTGTGTGGTTCTTGATAAAAGGGGGCGGTTTGTACACCGAAAAGGATGCGAAAGACAAGACAAAGGGAAACGTTAAAAACGTGTGCACTTGTCAACGTGCGCCTATTTATTTATTTATTTATTTATTTATTTATTTATTTATTTATTTATTTATTTACGTGTGCGTGCCTAGAAGGAGGGCCTACCCAGCAAGCCCGTGAGGCGGTGAGGAGGCATGACTTCGACGTCCCCACGTGCGAGGCCTGGCAGGGCCATTCAAATCGCTGGTTTTCAATAACGTTTCTCTTTTTCTTCTCCATTCGTATTCTTGGTGAACGAGGTGGTTCCAGCTACATGATCAAAAGCATGGATGATTCCTTGCATACAAAAAAAAAAAAACACGCAATAATGTTTTGGGGCAGTCGTTTTTCTGACGTTAGTGTCGTGCTTTTTTTAGTGGGGTCTGCGGGTCATCTGGGATTCATGTGATGATTTTAATAATTGTCTGTCCCCCTACATTTCTTCACTCGCACGAATTCAGCAAAGGCGCGTCCATGAACCATGCGGAATTACTGAAGAACTACCAAAGATCATTGTAAATAAAGAAAAGTGAAATATCAACTAGCCAGCATTGCAATCTTTTCTTTGTTAGTTTCCTCAGCGTCGACGGTGTGCATCCTGCCGCCACTTCTGACATTTAACTCGGGCGACATGTGTATAGCGTGTGCTCGCTGCGTTGGGGAGACCCAGCAGTGGGCCTAAAAGAAAGGCCATAACGACGGTTTCCTTATCTTCTCCGCTGCTGACGGACGGAAGGGCGTCCCACGCACTATAGATGCTTCAGTATAGCACAAGCCCCGTCTTTCCATTGTGAAACCACCGTCCATTGTTTTTTTCTTCTTCGCATCCCTCAAGGCAGAGGTCGCCTCGATAAGAGATCGCACACGCACGATGCTGCGTCGGACCATATGCGGATGCAACCGCGTGGGCAACGGGTGTATACGGCGCAGTGCATGTCTCAGCGGGACTGCTGAGGACGCCGGTTCGATTCCCAGCAGAATTCACAATAGAAGGCTCGCGTGCCACGCTATATGTATGAATGTACAGGAACGACTATACATCTAGGGTGGACACCTCACTAACATTCAGGCCCGCGAAACTAGGACGTCTATTTTCTATTTCACGGTGGAAATGTCCGTTACACGACGGACAATCACGGCGCCAATAAACAATTCAACAGTTCTCCAAACGACGAACCAAGCATCAGCTTCTACGAGGTCTCAAAACACAGGACACAACCAGGGCTTCACGTCATAAACATAGTCGTAGCATTACACCTATATTTGCACGCACTAACATTTACAAGTATTCATTTTTCCCGAGAACTGTCTCTGATTGGAATGCTTTGCCCCATGATTCCCCTATGCTCGACACGCCGAGATGAAACTATTCCCCTTTTCTTGTCGCTTAAGTCTGCTTCTTTGCCTGTATTTGTCCCTTGTTTTTCACGAATTTTTAATGTACATGAATTTTGTTCTGCAGTGAATGTATACTGCAGCGGAAGTGTATGTATGTAGAAGAATTTTGAACTGTATTGCCCTCTCCTGCATGGACCATACTTGGTCCGCAGTATGTGATAAATAAAAAAATAAAAAATAACACGTGGCGTTCACCTCTTGTGAATGCGGATGAGCGTAAACATTCAATAATCAACTGGAGTGGTCAATGCCGACCCCCACCGTTGCACCGTAACGTCCACAGCAATCAACCGTCGTCAAGCAAACCGTCTTGATTTTACTCTTTGCCATCTCAAACTTAACAGAACTCCAGTGAAACCACTACGGTGGTTAATGGTCCCAGGAGGCGTGCGCAGGTTTCCCCACAATGGTTGGGGGGGGGGGGGAGGAGTGGAATGTTCGTTGCTGCACTCCTCCTTACGAAGTGAATTTAAGAGGCAGACCTTTTAGGTGACAGGGGGAGAGTCACCCCATTGCCCCCTTCCCCCGTGTGCACACGTATGATGGAAGAAGCAACATAAGAGGCAGACCTTTTAGGTGACAGGGGGAGAGTCACCCCATTGCCCCCTTCCCCCGTGTGCACACGTATGATGGAAGAAGCAACAAAAGGGAGAAGGCAGGCAGGTTAACCAGAAAGACATCCGGTTGGCTACCCTATTCTGGGGATTAGGGAATCGGACAAGAAAGATGAGAAAGAGGGAAGATAGGGAAAAGAAAAAAAGGGGGGAGTATTATGGTTACGGTACTTGCTTGGCAGCTGACATGTAACGCTCGGGTTAAATCACGGCTGCGGTGGTATTATTTCGATGGAAAACAAAACAAAAAACGTAGGAAACATGCATATGCATGCACTGGTATATGCAGTTGAAGCCTTGAAGAAGACAATTCCGCTTGCTGGACGCCGGCTCCAGCGACATCCCGTGTCCCCAAGAATTTTTCGTAGCTTCAATCAGACAGGCAATGCCATCAAAACGTTTACCTTTCATCTGATAACTTCGCACCGTACCAAGTCATTCTATCCTATCGTTACCGATTGAGCGATAGGACAGATAGAAGCTTTTGTCCTCACTTTCACTCGGGTGCATGTAGCAGGAAGATCAATCACTTTTGCTGCTCTCTCACCCGGTATCTTTTGTCTCTCCAAATACGCCGAAAAAAAAAAAAAACTCCGTTCACAAGTGCGGGCAACACGATGCAACCGCGATTGTGCAAGGAATGTATGACACCTTGCTATCAGTGTTAGATATTGTTCTATTTGCGCACGGTAGCCCACGGCGTCTACGTCCCATCAATTGGAGGAAGTGTTGACCAGGCTGTGGCTCATGGGGCGTGAACTAGACGATGTCATGTTGCGAGGCATGAGATAAGGCACGATCGGCACGAAACCGGATAAGGTTTTGATAAGTTCCCTTTTTCTTTCTTTTTTTCGCACAACGGTGCGCACGGACCCACAGGCATGTCTCACGCGCGGGGATGCTTAGTAATAGAATGGATTATAATGCTTCCATTTCAAAGCTCTAAGTTTACTTATTTATTTATTTTCTTAGCTCGAAGGGCCCTGCTGAGATATTACATGACGGAGTTGGTTACAGGAAAGCTAACAATATAATGCAAGTTATGATAGAATGGTTTCGATGTCATTTGAATGCTTGGGCGTCAATGATGGTGGCGACGTCGATTGATTTATCGATTGACTGACAAACTGATTGATTGATTGATTGATTGATTGTGGTATTAACGTTTTTTTACATAGCACACTCCGACAAGGACACAAAAGAGAGAGACACACACACACAGCACTCAATTGTGTCCTCTTCATGATCCGCTATAGCCATATGAATGATGAACCGGTTGGGGCCCCAACCGACAAGCCGGGAAACATGTCTTAGCCAATTTCAATAGCAAACTTGACCACTAGGCGAGAAGCCCTTGCGGGGTAATTCCGGAATTCATAAGCTACACGGTATCTCCAAATGATCGTAGCAGCCCGAACACTGCCGATTTCGTCCCACTCGGAACCGGCTTTTCAAACTGGTCACGTGATTTTGAATATGGACGTTTGCGTACGACAAGCGCATAGCTGATTGGTTGTAGCTACTTATATTCTTGGGATTTAGACTTCATGTTTTGGAAAGCCGTAATCCGTAATCTGCCGGCAAGCATAACTTGAATGTCCTGCTAGAGACAGACATAAGTGTATATATATAGTAGACGTGTACCGGTGTCACTTGTTGGTCCTACAAGCAACTTACACGATATGCATTGCACTTAAGGCTCGAAGGTGTGCGTTTAAGCTCCACACTTCTTGGCCACCCATGTATGTCCATGTGGACTTTCCTCGCGTAAAACAGTCGCGCAGCAGCTAGCACAATAACGAAACCAAGCAACAGGAAAGTTTCGTAGACGCTATCTTTTTTGTCATCGTCGTCCTCGTTGTTGCTGTACACGCGGTCTTTAAGACGTATACTCGGGAAGACGAGTTTTCAGTAAATGCGAAGCGGTCTGCAATGAGTTCAACAGAAAAATCTGCAACGCGCCCATGCATATAAAAAGTTCCGCTGATTTTATTCCATCTTGTAACCTTCTTCCTTCTGCTACTGCAACGCATGTTGACGCTGAGGAGTAATTGGTGAATAAAAAATAAGTACATGAAGTAACGTAGGACGGGCCCACAAGAAAGCGACAACCCTCCGTTCATGCTCTGTACATAGTATAAGTTCAATATTCTTCTAAAGGACATCAACATCAATGCGGCGTACACAGGTCAGCCACGTACACAGATACCTTGGACGTCGAACAGATTAACTGTCGTCAGGTGCCAAAGCCAAGGGGAGCGAGGTTGGCCGAGCGACAGATACGCTCTCTGCAGCGCATGACAACAGGCAGCGCGCAGGAGTCGAAGGAGGAAAGAAAAAGAAAAAAAGGCAAATGGGCGAAGAAGAGAAGAAACTGGGAGGCGGTTCGAGACAATTAGCGCGAAGGGTCGCAAATGAGAGATCAGCGCTCTCCTTATCGCCAATGCGCCCGGAGACAAGAGTCACCTGTGCCAGCGGTCAGGCCCCAAGACAATGGCTGATGTCGACCCTGCGAAAAGGCGTACACGTTTGCGAAAGGCTTTAGGAAAAGGATGCTGTGTGCTGCCGTTCTTTCACTTGTCGCGAGCTTTGGCCAACAACAACAACTGCGCACTTTGGTTTGTTTCTTTAGTTTTCTTGTAAATACATGGCCTATATTCGTAGGTTTAACAATCTTTTTTTTTTCTTTTCCTTTACATTGCGAAGATTTCTGAACCTCTCGCATTCCGAAGGACTAGGTGTATTACAGCCTTACGCTACCGCTATGGAGAGCTCCGGAAATTTCGGCCATCTTTCAAACGCACCTAAATTGAAGTGTACACGGGCCCAAAGCATTCTCGATTTATCTAAAATCCAGTCACCGCGGCCGGGACTCGATCCCACGACCTCTCACGGCGCTGCGGTGGTACAGCGATTACGGTACTTAAGTAGCGCGCTTGATACCGACGGTTAGATTTTGACGGAGACGAAGTAATAGAAGTGGTGTACTTAAATTTAAGGTGCGCCTAAAAATAGACAAAAAAAAAGGACAAGAAAAAGCATCAGATATTGCAAATTTCCGGACCCTTTCTGTGCTGTGCTCCTCAGTATGTCGTTATTTCGGTCCGTCAAACTCCAAATATTACATTAAATTGTATCAGCCTCGATATGATTCATCGATTTCCCCACGTTCTCGAACGAGCCGCGAAGAAAGTCGATGACAAAACGAAATGAAACATTTGACAACATTTAGAACAAGAAAGTAATAAGCAAACACGGTTGCTTAAACTAGACACTTCGCTTTATCGAAACGAAGGCAAGGAAGACATTCGTTACGTCGAAACACTGTGTAAACGAACGTCCACACGAATAACGGTATCGCCTCCAATCGGCCATGAAACGTTTGCGGCTGCACGAATCGTGCTAGGACAAAGAAAAAAAAATAAAAAGAAATAAGAGCGCCTGAGAAGTCTATAAATTTTCTTAAGTAATTGAGCGGGAGCCAGTAAGAGGGCCGTGCATATAACCGCGCCTGCAAATCGAGTACGTAGCAAACATCAAAATCGGAAGAAACCATGTGCCGATATTTTGTTTGTTTTTTTTTTAACCCTCGCAATGCCCCGCAAGCCACGAGTGGTATTCAAGGATAAAAGAGAGATCGATTTCTGAAACGAAACAAATAATGCAAGACGAATTGGAAGAACAGAGAGTCCTGGCGCTGTAAGAGGAAGCATGGGCGAACGTGCGTGCATCGCAATGGGAGGCTTAACGTTCAAACTGCTTTCTTTAAGGGTGAGAGCGAAGCGCCGTAAATTACGGGGCCCTTTGTTTGAACGTTGCCCGCAGAAAGATGGCGCCCGCGCAAGTCGCGCGTGCCAGTGCAAGTGCACGGAAGAACATTCGCTCCGTACGTGGCTTCGTCATTAACGTTATTTTCCCGAGGCTCGATTGGTTCGTTTTGTGTGCTTCGTAGGAACCGCGAGTCCCAACGTGTGAGTGAGCTATGCATGCATGCGAACGTAAGTTCGCAGCCACCGGCAGGCACTACGTGGCTAATCAAAATTTGTTACACCATTACAACTGACGTCTTTGCATGACGTTTTCCGTTTGCAACGAAGGTGTGTTTAGAACGAATGTTCAACGATTTAGAGTACGATTTATCCTACTGTGGGAGTGCTTTGAGCCGAACAGGTAAACTGGCAAACAAACTGTGGAAAGAATACAGTTCCTGTAATGACTGTGTGTTTAGAACAGTGTTTAACGATTGAGAGTACTTAGTACTCTCAGCACTGAGCCGTCCGAAATCCTAAAAGGGAGATCGACACAACATTACAAGTGTTAAGAAAAAAGCATACAACGATTGAAGTACGATGCATTACACTATGAGACACTAAACCAACGAATACAACGCCCGTACCTTTCGACATGGGTAGTTTATAAGTCCGCGCTTGAGCAGGAAGTAAAAGGAAGACGCAACGCTAGCATACGCCAACTAGAAGGGTCTCCGCGATTGCACTTCAGGTTTCGCGGGCATGTACTATACAGCTAGGTATATGATACCTGTCAAAGCTTGGATGACTACCCATAAAGTAAATTAGGGTGTTCGTAACAATATTTAATTTAATGTCATCAAAGTACGCATCTCTTGAATGTGGTGATGGACAAATCAAAGGTTGTACAGTAGAATAGGCTTCAATAAATCACAGCTCGTGAAGAACAACGGCATCGAACGTGTTAGCTTTGCAGGTTAATCATGTGCACCATAATGTAACATAAGAAACGGTAAAATTGCGGAAAGGGAAACATGAAAGCTTGCGATGAGAAACAGTGGTCGGGGATCGAGCACACAACACTTCGTGCTCTTCGTAATCTTCGTGCTGGAAATCCATGTAAATCGCTGTATATGTACATACGATATGGTATTCTGTTTTACTTGTTGGTTTTCTCGACACTGTACCGGACTGCTTGTTGTTACTGTCCTGTATAGTCTGGTCGTTGGGTCTCGTCAAGCTATTTATGTAGCTTTTAACCCAACGCAACCATCCAACATGTACAAACTGGAAAATAAATTGAATTGAATTGAACACGACCCTTCTTTGCGAATTTTTTTTTTCGTAGCAAACCATGTTACTCAATGTCTGTACTATACACTTCTAATCAGGTCCCGCTTGAAATGCTATATATAGTCAGGAAACCGGACATTCTTGGTTTGGTTTCCTGGATATAACCAGCATTTAGCCAGGGCTTGATTAAGAGTGTACGCACTGCACGGGCAGTGACTTCGTTTCATCATAACTGGCCTCAAAGTGAGGCAGGATCCCGCACACTTATATATGAGATTATTCAACGAACTCCCACGTCACGAATGACAAACGTAAGTGGGCGCATGTCGTGCGTACAAGCTTACAAGTTTAGATCGAGCACTCCGTCGTCACTCGAGAAGCTGCGCTCCGAACGACGGTTCAGTTGGTCGAAGTACGCAATCCAAGCCGAGCATGTTGTCAAAGAAACGTTAACCCCAATCGCTTTGCAACCCGCTGCTCATCGCATACCGAGAACTTGTCCACAAGGTATACCACACGATGGATGCTTATATGCTATAGACAGACTGGCTTTCAAGCACCAAGCGCAGCTTACAATCTCCCTGCTCCCGACTCGTTTTTTTCCCAGCACTGGAGGGGAACTTAGTCAACACGAAATGTTGTGACGACAGCGAAGTTGCAAACATACACACATGCAACAAAAAAAAAAGGGGGGGGGAGAGCAACGAGACCACAGCGAAGAGGGAAACCAAGTTGCTTTAACCCCCGCGGAAGCTAATAGCATTATGGACCGTTAGGCCAACGCAGGCCAATCGATATCGCCTTTAAAGGCACCCCCCCCCCCCCTTTTCCAGTAGCCCTTACACGCCCTAGCAACTCTTGCCACATTTATATCCTTGTTCAACGAAACGCTGCGAAATACAGGATACGGAAGTAGTCCGACGCGACCACCATCGAGCGACGCGTTCTGAAAAAAGAAGACGCAAAACATAAGCATGCGCCGCCCTTCTGGGATCTCCCAGGCGTGGACGGCGGCTAATAAGGTCCGAAAAATTAGAGGACCTCGCTGGTCGGTAACTCGGTTAAAGGTTCTCTGTTCTCGTTATTTCGTGTAGTCCGTCGCGTAGAGCTCCATTGTGTGCGCGTTCGCGGGCTTCTGCGGTCAGCAACGCCACGCACGCAGAAGCATCAAAGAAGGACGAAGCACTCGGTTATTGTTGGGGGCGAACGCGCGCGTGGAAAGACAGGCGGCGAATTTGCATTCGCTCGCGCCCGGTGGACAAGAGAACGACGTGTCGACGACAACTTGTCCTTCGCCGCAGCTTCCCCGTTCCTTGCCCGTCCGCTATGAATGTCCCCACTCTACCTGCTCCCCAACTCCTTTTTTCCCGCCAAACATCCCCAATGTGTTTTTTTTTTTGTCTGCGGCGCTGTCCTCGTGTCACAGATCTAGTATACATGTTCTCTCCCTCCGCGTGCATCTCCTCTCCACGTGCTTACTTATTCGAATGCATAAACCCTGTTATTTCACCACCAGCCTCGACTGCGGCGCAAAAAAAAAAAAAAAAAAAACGATGCAGCTTGAGAAGACGAAGCGCAGCACCCGTGAATAGAGCGTCAATGCAGATTGCGTTTTTGCGGCGGAATGCCCACAGGGGGCGCCACTTATAGAGAACGCGGGACGCGGGCGCCATAGCAGCTGACATAGCCTCCCCTAACAAACGAAGCGAAGATGTTCTCGCGGTTCGAGCCCTCGACCGGAAGAGGTGAGAGGGGTGGAGGGTCAGTTCGCCGCGACTTCTCCCTAATTATGTCGTCACTCTGTGCGGAGAGCCGAATCACAATCAGCAAACAAGAAAGCAAGCCTTCCTGGCTGTCAGGTTCAGTAAGAGGAGCCGGTCGGTCGTTCTGCCGGCCCACGGGGTGCATTCGACAAAGTCTCCCTTCCGCTCCACTCTCCTTCAGTCCTCGCAACATCCTACAAGCCCGCGTTGTTGTCCTAAACGCGCACTCGTTCTCGCAGTTGTCGTCCTCGTAATCACAAGCGCCGCCTCTCAAAACTTTCTTTCCTTTGCACTCCGCGTGGCTGGACCCAACTCCCCCATCGGCTCGCGTGCTTGCCGGCTCCCGAGAGATGGCGCACAAATTCGAAAGTGTGCGCTGCGACCGCGAGTGCGGTAAGAGTCTGGGTGCATTGGACGCGCTTCCTGGAAAACAACTTGGCTCGCTGGTGATTCGATGAATATTCACTAAGGTGGGCGGCGGCAGTGACGGATTTAGATAACAACGTATGTATAGACGACTGCCTGCGTAAGTTAACTGATGTTGTATGCGCGTCACTCCGATGCGAGGGGGCGTGTTTTCTTGTCTCGACGAGTGCGGAACTAACTTCAGTTCGTATATAGCACAGTTACAGTATGCATGCATACAGTAGATTGGACCAACGCAGTTCTATCAGAAGTTGCTTAGCATCATTGAAAACAATTACCATACCAAATACTAAATCAGAACTCTAACGAATACGTCGCTCGCATGTTCTTGTGCGATCTGTCGCAAACGGAATTGGAACCAGCAAAAGGGCGCAATATAAAAAAAGAAAATGAGAGAAAAAAAGAAACGCGTTTACGAGGCATTTCTCGAGGATAACCACCCTAAATGCATTCTTTCAGCAACTTAGCGCCACAGAAAACTAAAATCACTCCTCGTTTTGACGTAACAACAGGCATTCAGAAAGCTATGCCTGCAGTCCTCATGAGAGACCATGTTCCAAAACAATTTAAGACCTTGGCACGTACCATCTTGCGTGATCGAGCGTCAAAGACGGTAGTGTCACGATTCGATTAGCTGTTACAGAAATAAAAAAATCTGATTAGTAGCGAACGTCAGACTGAGTAATAGTTGGACAGATGTAACAGTTGAAGGTATCGACATAGTCAGAATTTTTTTAAGGGGGAGGGAGGTGCGTTTTATCACTCTTCTTTTAATGTTCAAAATGGTGTTTGAAGTATGCGTGTGTATAATCATGTTCACTGTCGTCTCTTATGAAAGGGAACACGCGAGCGCACGGCTTGTGCTTTGCAGCGGCTGTCTAGCTCCATCAACCGACCACCCGTGATCAGACCGGAGGGAGAGTGTTATCTAGAACCGCTTGTCCAACACCATGACTCCTGATTTTGTTCGCCAATAGATGACGCCCGAAAGCCGACGTGCTTTATTTGGATTTCGGATGATGGCGCTGTATGCAGCCGCCGCAGAGTGCCGGCCACGCGCTGACGTGTTCCCTTTCATAAAGGAGCACAGTGTACATCAATCAAAATAACTACACCCACTGCGAGGCATGTTCCACCAATCAACCCAGTCCTGTTCCTGCTGCTGCAGCGTTACACTCGCGAAATCCTTAATATCATCGGCCCACCTAACTTTCTGTCTCCCTTTTAAGCGCGTTTGCCCTCTCTTGGATTGCAGTGCGCAAAATTGAAATATTCGTGCCGTTACAATTTTCCTGTGCTGCCCTCTGTCGTTACGGTGATGGTCGGAAGAACTACAGGGATTGCTAAAACGAAGGCCTCCGAGACGGGGAGACGTTTCGCGACATTTCCGCTAGGGGGAAGGGTGGGTGCGCCATGGCATCGTCAAAAGGCGGATTGCGTGAGTTTTGCGAGCAAACTAAGGATTAGTTAGAGATAGATATAGACATCGTACGTCAGCCGACTGAAGCGAAACCACGTGGTGTGTTCTTTCAGGACATGTCCTGAACAAGCGCCGAAGAGCTAGCAGTCTTTAGCGACGTCTGATAAGACTTCTGCTCATCTTTCTGTTCCGGACGGCTGCATAAAGTGTAGCAAACATCGCCGCAGTTGCCGGTTCCCCGGAAATGCGATTGCGCTAACGCAGACGTGCGACGGGCGCTCCGGACGCCTTTATCCCCGTTCGAGCGTTGAACGCGTGCTCCTACGACAGTCATCACTTAGCACCCTAAAATGCCGCCCGAATTCACGGCGCCCGCTTCGCTAGCGGGAACAAAGACAACGCCGTTGCCGGAGCCCCGGGAAAGTTCTTCGCGGCAGCTGGGCGGTTCGAGTCGAGATATGGACCGCTGAGTAATGCGACGCGAGCGCCGAGACAAAACCTAGCGCGTCGACTTAGAATTATACGGGACAGCTTTTGTGAGGCTCCACCAAGATGCTAGCCGTGCTGCTGGATTCGCGAAAAAGAAAGAAAAAAATAAGTCAGTGCGTTTACAAAAAGGCGAGGACTTGTTTCTTTGGCGCACTATTTGGGGCGGGCGACACTGAAGTCTTTACGCGACTCTGACACGACGGATGTGTTCAGCTACGCGAGCACGGAAGCCGGCGGTTGGTTACACATGTTGTCTCTTGTCACAACAGCGCCCCCTCGGCGTATATGTTTACGAGTCGAATCGGCACCTTGATCTTTCCAAGAAACGCAAAAAAACGACGCCTCTTTATTGTATAGGCCGCCCCCTTTCAACCTCCCGAAAGAATCATCGCGGTATTCTGTTAGCGAACGGGCTTTGCCACACCCAAAGAACTGTTTACCAATACTGTACTGTGCCCGGCGGTGCTAAAACATTTCAATTCATCCTTTGATGGCACGTGCCAGTTCTGTGGTGAGGTGGCTGACACCTTTCACATCGTCTGGGCGTGCCAGTCTAATCCATCTATCCCCCCCAACCCCAATCCCACGAGAGAGGACTGGGAGGCGGCCCTGCACGGCTGTCAAGACCTGAAGGCCCAAGAGGCTCTGGTTCAACGTGCGCGGGTGGCGTTGCTTGCCAATGGAGCCCCGGAATAGGGGTTCCACCTAGTGCTGTAAGGGTAGGAGGCCAATAAGGCCCCAACCCAATCACCTCTCTGTAACCATTTAATGGTTATTAAATGTTTTCACCACCACCACCACCACCACCCAAAGAGCCGGAAGCGAGAAACTCACGCGAGTTGTTGTAATGCTGCCTATGAACTGTTACTCGTGTTTTTCGTGTCATTGAAAGGCCACGCTTTCTCACAAGCATCTTGGAAGCAACATGTCGGTACAGTGTTGTCGATGCTAAAGATAGACCAAAGGCTAAAGATAGACCAAAGATAGACCTTAAACAATGTATCTGGTGGCTTAGAGCTACGTGACATAAGGGCGTCTCAAAACTTGCCCTAAACGCAGCACGAAACCGTCTACAACGCGTTGAAGGTAATCTCGTGGAACATGTGAACTTATAACCGGCGAAGCAAAATTGCATAGTCCCTTTAACACGAGTGAAACGAGTTCAACGAGAGCACATGCAAAAAACACCTTTATTGCAACAGTTCTGTCCCTTTCTCTTGCACTCGGCGTGCCTTAATCTGCCTCTGCCTTAATCTGCCTCTATCTCTGCCTTAATCCTTACAGAAAGCTGCAAACAAGCACGGCAAGCGCCGATAATCACTGCGCTGATTTACAAGACAGGACCGCGGGGAGCCTCCGCCGCACCGAAAGCCGCACACCAACACGGGTAGCACAAAATATATCCTGGCAACTCTGATGGCCTGGCGCGCCAACCTTGAGATCTTATATTCATATGCGTGCGCACGGGGTATGTTTCATACATTGATCTAATATTGAGGGGGACGACGAAATATTGAGGGGGACGACGACGACAGACACTCCCTCCCCTCCACAGGGAATGGAACGCTGCGGACGCTTTGTTTATATTACAGATATGTACCGGAGACACTCGTTTTCCTTGAAAGTTGCAAATAGAATAACAGATTTAATGTATCGCTACAGGAATCTCGTGCGCCTTAAAACAACAGTGCCTAACACGTGACACCACGTCCAAATTACGGCCGCACACAGTTAAAGTGACTCTGGAATCGCCGCCGCCTTTGCAATTCACATGCCTTCACGCTATGCATACAGTTCGAGCTCGCAAGTCGGAGTCGTGTGCGCGAAACCATTAAGCTCCACCCCCTCAATCGCTCGCAGCTTTGAGCCGACTCGAAACTCAGTCCCTCTGCCCCCTTCCTTCTGGAAAGTTCCCTTTCATTCTCGCCGCTTTTGTTTGTTTGTTTGTTTGCTTCTACATAGTTCTCACAGTTCACGACTTCCCCAATCGACGGCACCTCGTTTTTTCCCGTGTAGCTACATCCAACAAAGCGTTACGTCCTACGGCGAAGGCGCGTCGAACCGGAACTATGCGCAGTATACACCCCTCCGTTTTGCGAACGAGGCTTAGCGACGTTGGCGCGGTTAGAGGAGCGTAAAGACGACCGAGATTTCTCTTCCGAACCATTAATAAGCATTAGTTGTCCCTCCTTCGTTCCCTCTCTCTCCTCCCGCATACCGGTCGCTTTCTCGAAGCCAAAACTTTCGAAAATTGCCGGCGAATCTGCTGTGTTCGTTCACCCAACCTCCTCGACCGCCCCTCTCCATTTTCTGGCCGCAAACACAGCCGTCACCTTCCAAAACGCGCCGCACGCATTAAAACAACCGAGGGGGATACTTGAAACGGAACGCTCGAAAAAACGAACGTTCTGTGCACGGCAGTGGGGCAGTGTTCATCCACGAGAGGGCGCGAGTTAGCGTCAGTCCAACTCCAACGCCTCTGCAAAAAAAAAAAAAAAAAAAAAAAAAACAAAAAAAAAAAAAAAACAGCGACGCGCAGCTAGCGACGTCACGTTCGGTTTTATCGTAGTCCAGAGAAGCGAGATCTCGCAAGCGTTCAGGACGCTTGCAACATCTCGCAAGCGTTCCGGACGCCCATTAGGTAACACCGGGGCACCTAGCACACTGTAGAACTGCTTCGAAATCGTCATGAAGGCGCCTGCGATTCACCCTCGGCTCAGCAGGCGTCGCTGTCCGCCTCGGCTGCATGGTTGCGTGGCGGCGGATCGAGAGGATGAGTTCGTTTATACTTTTAGCGCGTTCGAAAAGAAGAACGCGCGAGCAATTTGCGCGGATTATGGCATAGCGCTCTCCGGGAGCGAGTGATCGCGCTATAGCCGGACCAGTTGCGTGCAGCGACAGAGGCGCACCTGTCTGCTAAACATATAAGTAAGAGAACAGGAAGAACTACCGGTGACGAACTATGCGCGTTTATTAATATTACAATACTATGTTCCCCGTAGATAAACCCGTAGGTACACCGGAAGATACACCCGTAGATACACTCGGGTATACTATTTCGAATTCTCCAAGAATTCTCCACTTTGTCCGACGATGAATTCGAGATACTGCATGTATAATTGGAGTAATGTCTACGATATACAATTCAGCGTCCGATTTGGCGCACCTCTAAGACAACGAAAGGTAACACACAGAGAAAAAAAAAACAGACCTTGACCGATAAGTACTCACGTGAATGTCGGATAAAAGGGAGAATTATTATAGCGGCGCGAACTCTTTTACATGTGGCTTGCCGTGGCATCACTGAAACCACCATTTTGCAGCACCAACGTGTATTGTGACGTCACGTCGATGACGTCAAGTGTTGATGTCACGTTGATGTCATCCGCACATGACACGCAAGTTATTGATTTCCCGATTTATGAACACAGGCGAGAAAACAAATTTCTGTAGTTATATCATTACTGCTGGTTAACCACCTTCTGATCACGGTGTCTTCACGTCACCAAAGCCGCCATGTTGGAGCATCAGTACGCGAATACTCCGCGTTTATGAGCAAGGTATCAATCTCTGAGAAGATTGCACGTTGGAAAAGCCCCGAGTGTGACTCCCGCCTCCCCGTCACGAAGGAGGGACTCGAAGCCAGTTTAATCAGAGTTCGAAGAGTAAAACGAACCGTATACGTGTTAAATATTTACGCGAACAACATTGAACGAAAATTGACCCGAACAGCCCACACAATGCACGCAACTGCCGATCAACGAATGCGAACGACTGCATATACATATGGTACGGGTGTATCTACGCGGACACGGTTCGTTCGGTCAGCTCTCCGGGACCCGTTGACCGGGAACCCCGCGCACGGCGAAGCGGAGGGGTTTGGACGTCCCTGGGATGTTTGTAAAGGTTCCACAAGGGCGCGAGACTTTGTTGCTTCGCGCGCCTTTTTCGTTCGGCGGAACGGTGCAGCTACAGGGGATTAAAAACGCTTATATAGTATAAGCACAGTGGAAGATTACGTCTTCTTGGCAAGCGCGCGTGTGTTCGGGAGGGGGAGGGGGGTGCCTCGATAGAGCACTCTTTCTCGAAAGGTGGAGGCGGTAATTAAACGCTCAGAGCCCCAGAGCCATGGAGAGATGAGAAGCAGCTGCATAACGGGCGCGATGCGACGTTCGTTTTTGTATAGAGAGATGTGGGGCAGCGCTATCGAGAGCGCAGAGCCGCCGCTTGGAACCGCTTGTTCCGCACAAGGCAAGGAACTTCGCGCGCGCATCGTTCCGTGGACAAACACGGGACATTTCATTTGTCCGGCGGGCTCTCCCCGTTCTCTCTCGTTAACACTGGCTGCGCGCGCAGCGTTGAAAATCCTTGGATTGAGTGCAAATCCCACCGACGGAACAAGAGCGGAGTGGTGGTGGTATTGAGAAAAATGGGGGGGGGGGGGGGGGGGATATATATCATATTCCCAGCATATAGTTTCCAAACTTTGTTCCTGCGTCCACCAACTCAGTCTTTAATGGAGTACGGCGGCGGATGAAGTTCTTTACCCCTATAGAGCTGTTTTCGTAATGAACGAAGAATATGTACGTGAGAGCTATATATTCAATATATATATATATATATATATATATATATATATAGTCTCACGTTGAAAACAAGCGAGCTTTCTCAAGCAGAGCGGCTGAAGGGGTATCAAGGGACTGCCGTCAATGTACAGTCAAGAACATTAAAGTCGATTACGATGTTTCTTGCAACTACTTTTACCTGGAGCCTCCATCTTTAAAAGGTGTCGCTCCCTACCACATCATAATGCTCGATTAAGTATGGCGCTTACTTATAAAACCGTCATGTTCCACAGCCACATACTGACTATGGTTTACAAGCATGGAGTTATTACTTGCCGGATACACTAAATGATTTCAATATTACTTAGGACAACGTGGCATCATCATACTTCTATTTTCAATATGCTATAGGTATCTTATTTCTCAAATTTAGTAACTTTTCATTCTTTAATGCATAACATGTAGTTCCAAGACGGTCGAAGGCAATTAAGGACATGGCTTACGGCATCCGTGGACTTCTACATGAACGTAACTGTCGAGGCTCACTATTTTGTCAGAATCGCAATGTCTAACACCCTGCCAGTCTACAGGTCCAGCACCTGTAACCTTCTACTGGTGTCCTTGTTTGACCAGCGCTCCTTTCTTCGTCGATATTGCAACAAAATGCCCAAAATATCAACTGTGCCACTGCCGTCACTCAGAAGTATAGAGAGGGTGTGCGGACCCGACTGCAAGCTCCCACGCCATGTGAACCATTTCTCTTTCCTCTTCGTCCTCCTTAATGCCGATGACAACGCGAGACAAAGGAAAGAGGAGAGGGGTGCCTTCGTTTTTTTTTTTTCTTCCAAGTCTCGAGGAAGGCTTGACGGCAGCTAAGCAAAGCTACGAGCAAAAGAAGGGCAGCAGGCTTGCTGGGCGATCTCCCGCGTGTTTGCAGCTGCAGCATGGCACGGCCCCAAGAACTGCAAACGACCACCGCCGGGAACCAAGACAAAGAACCGCCGTCGAAGAAAGGAAGAAAAAAAAAAGAAAGATGCTAGCGTGCGACCGTTTGTAGTAGCCCCGTCATAGCAGCTGCGCAAATAGTCTTCACGGCGCAACGATCTCAGGCCCCTCTACCCCTCTTTCCCGTGGCTTCGAGCGATGGACGAGAGGGCGGCCATAGTGAGGGTCAACGAAACGGACCTTCTGCCGCTGTCCCGAACCCTTCCGGTCGGTCGGTGCACACTAGTTTGTCGTCCCCTTCTTTTCTTTTTGCATATGAGCCTAGAAGTGTTAGGAGTTCTCGCTATTAATGAGAACTAACACGCTGTACACACACACACACACACACACACACACACACACACACACACATATATATATATATATATATATATATATATATATATATATATATACGGCTCACGGCTGGTGGTTATTTTTTCATCCACTTTTCTTTCTTCTTATTTACATTCCATTGGTTCTGATAACTTCCTCTGTACGTTCCGTGGCATTACTGTCTGTTAGATTTCATTAATATTGTGTTAAAACACGGAAAAACGAGCCCTTAGGTATGCACTTCTTTCCCTTATATATATATATATATATATATATATATATATATATATATATATATATATATATATATATATATATATATATATATATATATATATATACAGAGAGAGAGAGAGAGAGAGATGCAAGGAAAAGCAGGGGTAGGTTAACCAGACGCACGTCTGGTTTGCTATCCTGCACTGAAGGAGAAGGATGGAGAGGCTGAAAAGAGATAGAAGAGAGGGAAGAAAGATACGCATAATCACGAGCACACTTGAGGAAACACATGCCAAGGACAGTTTAGGGGATGATATTGGGAGTGATTGTAACGTAAATGCGAATAAAGAAAAGTGGACGAAAAGATGACTTGCCGGCGGCAGCTATCCCGTTGTAGGGATACGTACAAGATTCGCCTATGCACCGGGAGAGCATGAGCCCGTGTTAACACACGGGTGCTCTGCCGCATTGTGTGACGCACGCTTAATACTGTAATGTTGTTACAGTGTTTTACCTATGATCACGGTGAAGTTGGGCAAGAAGAAGAGCCCGATGTGGTGGTGCTCTAGAGAAGAACCATCGTACTGGCTGCTTGACTATTTTTTCCCTGTATATACCTTGTAAGTGTATTCATAAGAATAGACACATGTATTCACAGGCGTGAAGCGTAGGCCTGTATGCTTCACCGTATCCCAACTCTATCCACGAACAGGGAAAGGGAAAGACGAAGAAAGAAATGCCAGGGAGAAACGAAGTCACGTTCCGTCATTAGAATGCGGGAGAACCAGGAAGCGGCCGCAAAAGAACCCAACCAAACTGCTGCCGCAAGCGAGCGCTGACAATCATTTCGGGAAAGCCACAGACGAAACAGCAGGACGGCGAGGAAACCATCGGGGGAGGAAAACGGCGGGAACTGTTTTTCCCAATGCCGTTAAATAAAGGTGGCCGTATAAGTGAGCTAAGTGTAGGGCACACTTGAAGCGGGAAAAAAAATGAAGAAATAAAGGAAGAAACAGAGACGAGCGAAGTGCATGTTGCGAGGAATCACCGCGCGCAGAAAAGAAGCGCGTCGGCGGTCATTAGCCGGCTGGCGTCGGACTCGCTGCGAGCGCATGCTTCCATCAACTCGGAAAGCACCCCTCGGAAAACAACACGACAGAACTCGAGCATCATCAGATTGGCAGGGCGGGGCAGGAGTAACAGACAAAAACTTGTGGGGTTAGCGCGGAGAGCCCAGCAGCGGCCGCTAGAGGGATTTCGTCGCTAGCGACGTTTTCCCCTCCAAGATGAGCCAATCCTCGCACGACTAGCCAAAGCCGCTGAACGCTCGCAATAAAAGTCAATAAAAGTCAACGGCGAAGAAGAGAGAGGCGCAAGGAAAAGAGCCTAAGGTTGAAGGGGGCGGCGCTAATTTAGATACACGTTCCTTCGCTCCATCTTCACCCCCACGGTGGTGTTATTCCTGCTGCACTCCGTTCGCGTAGCGTCCCTGTTGATTTTCCGCGAACGCTCAAGGTTTCCTTGGGCCTTCCAACTCCCCCCCCCCCCCCCCCCCCACACACACACACACGAAAACCCTTTGCCTCGCTGTCGTACACGTATCGTCGTTCGTCCCACGTTGCCTCTTCCCGACGGTAATTAACGAACTGAGCTAGTTGCGCTTTCTCAAAGCTCTCATCTAGGACGCTGAAAGCCATCCCCGTACAGTGGCTCCACCTACAAGCTCGCCCGTCGACGTGAGAGGGCACTCGCTGCTTTTTCTTTTTCTCCGTAACTACTCCGAGTCCCACGCTCCTTCCTCCTCTCCTACTTAATGAACTCAGGCCGCAAGAACAAGAGAGCATCTCTTCTCGACGTCAGTGGTTCCCGAAAAAAAAAAAAGAAGGACGACACTCGCGGACAAATAATAAACAACGCCGGTCGGCACGACGGGTGAGGCTCGTTCGACGCTCGGCGCGAAAGTGGGAGAAAGGCGTGCAGACCCAGCAGCTGCTCTTATCTTCAGCCTCACTGAACCCTCCCCCACTCTCCGCGCATTCCCAGTTTCCCCAGCTCCCCCCTCTCGACGGCCGCCTCGCTTTGCTAGAAACAGCAACAAACTACTGATAGTAGCGAGGCCGAGTGTACGAACCCGGCTGTTCGCAAGGAGAAACACGCGGGTAGCGAAGGCGTTTTGTGCGTGTGTATCACGTGCAGTGGCGAGAAGAGAGGGGGAGAAATAAAGAGAGAAACGCGGGGGACAGGGTAACAGGGAAAGTGCTTCTGGCTCGGTTCTTTCCCCGATTCCCTCGCGAGCGATGGTCCGTGGCCTGCGCGAAAAACGCAGCCGAGTGCTTGCGCACAAACAAACAAGAAAACAAGCGCGGTATCAACAACACCCCGAAGTTAACGAACAAGCAATGCGAACCCTCGCTTCCTAGCCTCCTCGCACCGAGGTTCTTATCAAGCACTAAGCGACGGCACCGTTCGTCATCGGAAGCGATCATCTGCCGCACCTTCACCCCCCTCCCCTTTCGCTCTTCTTTCAAACGTACACAACACCCGATCACGGCCCGACCACCCAAAGAAAACCATACATAGAAAACTACCCAGAGCGCAACAGAGAAACGCAGTACACGAAACCGCGCTTGATTTGAAGTCCCTTCCCCTTCCTTGACGTCATCACATTTATTTTTCTCTTGCGTCGAAACGCCGCGGAGGTCATCGGGGATCCTTTAAACAACATCGCTCGTCTTCAGCCACGCGAATATCACCAGCTCTGCTTGTGCTGCGGATCCAAATTAATCGTACCCGAGAGCTCTCTTCGTGCTCGGTTCCGCAAAATCAAACGAGACAAAGATTTAGTGTAGGGGGAGGAAGAAGGGCACCAACAACAACCGCGACCGGCACTACCAACCACCAGGCGGAGTTAATGACAACGTGCATTCAAGAGAGCGAGAGAGAGAACCGCTACTGAGAAAGAAAAAAAAAAGTAAGGCACCAAGACGCAGGGGCGGGAAAGGGTTTGTCCGCAGAACGCCTGAGCCAAAACACGATTAAGACTGGCAAACAGCATTACCCTTCACTAATACACAAAGCTCATTCGCGGCGGACGCTCAGGCTGACTTGCTCCTGCCATCGGCCTTTTGTAGTATCTCCTAGAGAAGTACGCATAACATACAGGGAGGACTTGGCAGCGACTCCTTTCCCATGACGATCATCGCTGTCTGTTTTCTGGTTCATCAGAGCACCACCACGCGGCGCGCACTACCGCACCAAACAAACTAGCGGCGCTCCCCCTGGTTCGCGCTCGGCGCCAATCTTCTTCATGGCTGACCGTGTGTTTGCATCAACTTACGACAATGACCGTTGTTTTGCGGAGCGGCTCCGGCTTGCTTATCTCTTGAGTAATTTCGACTCGGCCATGGCTTGGCTTGGCGCTAACGTTCTTCGCTCGGCGTTAGCTGAGGAAGCCCCGGCCGGCGCCTTTCACGCCTTGCGAAGGGGGCGGGGACGAAGCCATCCGCAGAGCGCGCATTGTTTACGCACCCTTAATGTCATATGCGGGGTTCAGGAAATGCGCGGTTGTTTCGTTCCGTTGTTGTTGTTTTTTTACAACATTTTTTTTACGCGGTGGGCGTTTGATTACTGCAACCCTACCGCTAGATTGCTTATAAGAAACGCCCAGTGTGTGTTTTTTTTTTCGTGTTGCCGATAAAAAGTCGCCTGCACAAGGGACTAGGGACAAGCTGGGATGGACCGAACGTCTATGCGAGCTATATTGAAGAACTTAAGCGAATGTTCGGCATACAACTCTTTTTTTTTTCATGACGATGACTGTTCCGTTGTAATCAACGTAACGAGTGACTCACTAATGACCATGATTGAGTGAAATGCGAACAATTGGCAATTAGCGTGAAAGGAACAGACACAGCGAACAAACGACGAACGTTTGGTTACTTTTTTCCACCTTTATTTCCGCGACTGCGAAGCACAATGCTATATATACAAAAAGAAAAACAAGCGTCATTTGAAGACACTGTCGAACAAACTTTTCAAAAGACTGATAACCTTCTTCTGCGGCAAAGTAATGTACTGCACTGTGACCCGCCTTCTTTTCCCCCTTGTTTTCATATTTGCACTGATGAGATGAGAAGTGTGTAAGAGGGAATAATGAAGCTCCAATCCAATGATGTTTACGACCACACGAAGACGGCAAGGTTCTGTTTGGCGTTGCACAAGTCGGTTGCCAGACTTGGGGGTATTTTCACCTGTAGCTCCAGCTTTACCGTATGGTTCCTGTGTAATCCGTTGTGTCTATGAGTGGTCTGTTGACACGGTCGCTTCATTAAGCGGGCTGTGCGTGTTGCAGAAGTGTGAGCACCCTTTTTTTCGCTGTATGTTCCATTCTAATGTTAACTGATCGGAATCGATCGTGCCTAGGAAGCAGGGAAATCGCGAGTTCGGGCTCGAAAGAACGACGGATTTATCGGGGGAACTGGACGACGCCAAACTCCGCACACAGCGTGGGCAGCATAGATGTTTGTCGTCCAAGTATGAATACATCCGTAGCTGTGCGTAGCTGTCCGTAGCTTTGCGGTGACCCAGGCGACTCGTGCTCATCACGGACGCTGGTGAAATACTGACAACCCCGAAGCGACACGTGTGTTCCTGGGGCCCTAGTGACATGAGCAGAGCCCGAACGCTCGCAAAATACTGAGAACCCCAAAGCGGCAAGTATACGATACTGGCAGCCTAGTGACACGGGCACACCAACGTACACTTGAAAAACAGCGATGGGAAAACATTACAGGGAAGCTTAAACTGTACGAGAAAACATAGCCCCCAGATTTAGCGGCTGTCTGGCAACACTGCCTCCCCCCCCCCCCCATTCTGGCAACGACTTACGCAACGCCAAGCAGAACCTTGCACATGAAGACAAGATGCAATGAAATCAGAGAAAGCGTTCAAAGAAATGATCTTTCCTAGAAATGATGGAGAAAAGGTGAAACTAAATAGAACGAAAGAAACAATGCGGAACCCTGTCAGGAACACAGGAACCCTAATACACATTTTCCAACATGGATGCCAACAATTTAATCCTGTTTAGCTACGTCCGTTCGCAAGTAATCGTATCCTACGCTTTCTTGGGTATTAATGTACACGTGACCAAGCGTACTTTACGGGATGCGTTAGCCAGCGCCACTAAAGGCCGTAGCGGCGGTTTTCGAAACATCTTTCCTTTCGCAGCAAGCAGCACGGTCTCACCGATATTACGGCAGTAAATACGCACTATATAAGCCGAACCTCACTACGGGTGAAACAAGCTGTGAGTCGATACACTTGAACGCCACTTCAACCCCTGAGAGCCCCCAAATCGGCAGACCACCTCCATATTACCCCTTGCATCGTTTCATGCGGTCGAGTCGTCTCTCCAGGCAACTTAGGTCAAATCACCGTATTTCTCACACCCTTCGCTTTTTCCTCCGCTCAAAACCCGTGGGAGGCCTGCGTAGACTCTCAGCAGTTTTATTGAATGCCCCCCTCCCTTCTTTCTTCCTCCATTCCTGGCTACTTATAGTACCCCACAGTGAGCGAACTACGCAGCCAAGACGCCAGATGCCCCGACTCTTCCCCGAAGGTGTTCGCCCCGCAGAAATCAAGGCAGGCGGCTCCTGCCAGGCGAGCGAAATTAGCGCGAGCGGAAATTATCCTAATTAACGAACCGAGCGCTTTCGGTGGAGCTCGAATACATAAGCTAGTTGGGGTTTACTTAGGGGGAAGGGGGGGGGGGGGAGACGGTTGCAAGAAAGGCTGCGTTGCCCAGCACTTGCACCGTTCCCCAAAGGAGGCTGCTTTGCAAGGCACGCAGACACTGCGAAGAAGCTAAAACGTTGCTGTAAGGCATGCAGATGTTGCGGCGAAGCCCGCCTTTCTCGTGCGGTATCTTTTTCTTATTTTTCCCGTATTTAATTTTTAATGAATCTAGTCGGCCGAACACACAGTTTAGACGCGATAAACTCTGGCTGCTTTTGCCTCGGGGCTCTTAAAGGATAGAAAGAAATTTTTTTCACGAAGCGCCCTCTTTCAATGTGCGCACACGTAATTCGATTTCGCTGGGTCATGCTCAATAAAACTGCGGGACGAAATAAAAACGTCGAGAAGTGAATCCGATTCTCCAAATTTTCTCTTCAAGCAGCGCTTTAAGTGCGCCGAGAGAAGTTCGATCCACTTTGGCTGAGTAGGTTATTTGAGAGTGTGTTTGGAAGGGGGGGGGGGGGGGGTGCTCAACTGCAGCTGCGGATATTTATTGGCTTCGTACTTCGTAAATACCATAGCCGTAACTAAAGCAGAGTGCACAACGCTGTTGCTTCGTTGTTATATATATAGTTTTTTGACACGTTTAGTTTAAACATAGCTTATTTTTTTACGTGTCACGGTCTCGTTAGAATGTGGACTAGGATATGTTCATGACACATTTCCTGCTCCTTAGTTCTTTATTGGTGTTTTTTTTCTTGTTTACAGAGCTGTAGTCTAGTTTAGTGGATGCGTGCACACTTCACAAAGATGAGAGCCGAAGTTCTTTTCAGTGAATAATAATAATAATAATAATAATAATAATAATAATAATAATAATAATAATAATAATAATAATAATAATAATAATAATAATAATAGCTCGAAGGGCGAGTGTAAGAAAGTGCTATCAGTTTACCACCCATTTAAATGTTTTCATTTCCTTAGTCTAACAACTCAGAAGGGTAGTTTGTTTTGAGGATGGGTTGCATCTTAAAAGACGTGTACCAAATGCATACGTAATGCTAGCGAATGAACGAAACAACGAAAAAAAAAACAGAGGCATCAGACGGGGGGGCTTCGGAATCACTGAATATTGACAGAGAACCAAGAATCGACGGAACGGGACACATTCACTAAGCTAAAGAGTATAAAAATGAAAATACACTTGCTAAACAAAAGAGGTACAGAAATGAAAGCATTCGAATCAGCATTTATACTGCGTCGATGCCAGTTATGAATGCTGTATTTTAGGATGGTAACATGCCGCGCTGCCGGAGCACGCAGACTAACCCAGATCAGTGACCGAGTAAAATGCACGATGCCGCGTGCGAACCGATACGCTTCAAAAATGCTCAATGGAAGATGCCCCCGCTCCAATTCACCACTCATCGCCGGAGCACCGCAGCATTGGAATGCTTCAATGCGCACAGGGAGGCGAGCGAGAGCGATTGAATGCACAGGATGGACTGTATACCCTGCCGCACCTGGGATGATAGGAACGAACGGGAATGCTTTAAAAACGAACGCCACGTGACCTCGGTCCACACAAAAGTGTACTGGATCTGCTCGTCCCTTTCGGCTGTACGCGTTCGAAACACGATTCCGGAACCGTCAGACGGCGATACTGAGGAAAGTTGGTCACTACCGTGACGTCACACAGAAGTGAGCAAACGATGTTGGCTGACGGATTTGTACCAGTTCTATTTGACTTGGACGGAGCTGCATTGGTCATCGCGGTCGATAACGGCCCAGATAAGGATATCTTAGAAAGAGATGAACTGCGCGTGATGATGAGTATGTAAGCGTGATGGCCTGCAAATGCTTCCTCTGTACACGTTACCCAACGTCACGCATGGACCGACAGGGAAGCGTTCAATGATAAGCTTCAGAAAGTATGGTTGATTTCGCGCAAAAAAAAAAACAAAAAACAAAGGAAGGGTTTATGTGGAGCGCAAGCATTGTTCAATGGTTATTTCTTTGCCATGTGTAATGTCAGTTCTCGCTAAACAGATGACACATAGGTGTGCGCGCGGGTTATTGGGGGGGGGGGGGGGGGGTGGCTGCGATTCGGGTGGGGGGAGCAAAGTCAATCCCATACATTGGCATAATAGGAAAGAAGGCAGGGGCGAAGGCAGAAACTTTTTTTTCGGGGGGGGGGGGGGGAACACTGCCTCGAAATTGTCATATTTCGCTTTGTATGCCACAGCAAAATAAAATATTCAGGGGCGGGGGGGGGGGGCATGGGTCTGTTGTGCTACCCCCTGGTTACGACACCGAAGGGGGGTGTGCCAGCCTACGACGGAGCTTCGCCCCCCCCCCCCCTTCGAACCTGCGCACGCCTATGGCATGACATGCAGACTTGGGAGAACACGTAGTTCCTGCCTATTACATATTTCACAGCAGCAGTCACGTAAATGAAGAAAAAAAAATATACATAACACTACATCAAATAAGATCCAGTTACAAATATCAAATGATGTTAATCAAATTCAAGGTCATTTGCCTTCAACCTTGTGCAGCGTTATATCATTAATTAAAAAAGACGAAATAACTTAAAGCACGTTTTCGTCGAGTCCAGAAACCACGGGCATGAAAATCGAGCGCAGCTGGCTTTTGGGACAGTGAGCATGTGGCGAGCGACCGGCGCGCTTTGTTGAGAGTCACAGCCGATAGGCGGCGCCACCATGCCAACTCTGCGCATCGATTCACCGGTTGCACAAAACGAGTGTTCCGCACGCGACGAAGACGAGTCCGTCTAACACTCGCTAGCAGTACAATAGCAATGAATACCGTCTCACACTGTCACCGACAAGTTCTATTAAAATGGTTAAAGGTTAATTAACCGAAGTAGGAAATAAAGAATGTTTAGGTTCTTTGCACGGAATGCTGGCAGGGAAAATTGAGTTTTACACGCAACGGATATAACGTCGCACAGTCACGGAAAAAGAAAAGGCAGACGCACATGTGGCCATAGTGACGAATGGTGCTGCCGTTTCTGATCATGAGCTATGTTTTCTGCCTACTTTGCTTTCCATTACAAGGTAACCTTTCAGTTTATATTCGGCGTGTGCGTTGTCCGTTTCCCTTTATCCTGTGACCAGTCTAGCTTTTGCAGCGTGCGTATGACTTTTGGTGTAAGCAATGGCATAAAGGTAAACATGTAAAAAAGGGAACCACGTTTTAGTTCCGCTTCTTCGTGTGCGCTAAGAATAAAAGTTACATTTTCATGGTGGACGAACTACGGCACATTCCACGAATTTTGCACTTGAGATACAACTCTTCTATAGACTAGCACGTCTTGACAGGAAGACCACATGCAGGGGAACCTCGGCACACTTTTGGGTATATCTCATCTCTTCCGTTCAGTATACGTTGACAAACGGCTTTTTCAGCTACCATGACAGTCTACACAACGACGAATACATGCGTTAAATGACCCGTTCTCGACAAGTGGTCACTCTCGCACGGGCACACGATTAACCGCTTTCAAGAATGGCGGGGGTAATACGTGATAACGGGTCGCCTGATCTATGCGATCGTGTCGCGGTTAACCCTGCCAACAGTAGCACAGCTCTCGCCTTCCCGTGTCATATCTTATACATCGCCGTCCAAGACTCCAAAGGCGTGCCCGTCAGAACACGGCCACACCACCAGTTAAAGGACAATGCCCCCCCCCCCCCCGGTGGGAGGGGGGGGGGGGATACGGGCTGAGTACGCAGCGAAAGCGCAATATACAAAAGCAGGGCAATGCAGTCAGCGTAAGATGATCGACGCGTCCCCACGCGGAGGAGTTCGGCGCTACTCGAGCGGTTAGTGATTAACACAGACAGCTCGGTGTCCCCGCGCAAGTGTCCGATCTATACAAAGCCCGCGAAAGTCCAAGATGCGTCCCGCCGTTTTTTTCAACCGTCAGAGGACAAACTATCTCGTCCACCCGCCTTCCCCCGGTCTCCAACACTACTTAGAACTGGACCGGGGTCAACCCGAGCGCCGCTGTAAGAAAGAAGGGCTGTCCAGACCAACGCCCCGATTCGGTCGACTATCTCCCCCGTTCTGGGCCAGCTGTTTTCGCAGACACGTCAACTGCGCCCTTCTTCAGGGACTGAAACTGCGTCCTGGATATTGTGCTCCCCTCAGTCCCCAACCTAACTCTCTCCACCTTCCCCTTAAAGAATAAGGTATATATACACACACACACACAGTGTTTTTTGCACGGTTGCCAATCTCAGGTTAAATTGCCCGCGCGTGCCCCCCTACGCAGTGGGCGATAACGGGACCTGCACGTCCCCTTTCTTCTGTCATCACGAGTGATGAAAGGAGGAAGGTGAAGCGGGCGAGTAGCGTTGTGAGAGTGCGTGTACGTGTGCGCATCGTCTGTGTATACAGAGTATATCTTTTCGCGAAGCTCGGCACCCCGACTGCCAAGATTCCTAAAACAAAAGAGAGAACAAAAAAACTGACACAGCAGGAGCCTTAAACAATGGCCTAGCTCGAGCTCTGCACTTAAGACGAACTGCTGAAGTTTCTATCGCGGACAGCGGCGTCGACCACCAAAACACCCCGAGGTAAGCCAGCTTCGTCGCGGTGGGGACCGACGTGCTTTCCGTTATTTACCGCTTATTGGCCGAGCTTTTTCTTCTTTTTTTTTTTCAACAAGGATAACCGCACGAACGTTGAGGGAATGTAAAGAGAATAAGATGGGTGTGCGAAAGGAACTGGCGTAAACAACACAGAGACCCTTGTAGAGGAAAAAATTCCGCCATATCCACGAAGTGAATGATGATGAGTGGGCGAAGCTCCGGAAGTAAACCTGGTAAACCATGAATCCTCTGTACATTTTGCCCACTCGATTTTATTACATCGCTCCCCCTAGCGTACGTCGCCGCACTAAATCGAACGATTGCCTTCAACCAATGACACGCGCCATATGTGACATCATTCCTATTTTATAAGATCTCGCGTCTTTCATCAACTACAAGTACCGCTTTCTAGTTTATAACATCTTGCATCTTTTCATCATCAGCTACAAGTACCACCATCTAGTAAACACTACAAGAACTAAACGAGAGGTGGCTACATACAGGAGACGGTACCGCCATCTAGTGAACACTGCAAGAACTAAACTAGAGGTGGCTACATACAGGGGACGGTACCGCCATCTAGTGAACACTGCAAGAACTAAACTAGAGGTGGCTACATACAGGCTACAGGGGACGCACAGCCCACGCCCTAAGGAGCTTCGCCCCTAAAAGGCAGAATAAGTGTGAGTGGAGCCGTAACTCTCTCTCAGGCGAGGACACCACAACCTTTGCCACTCGGGGGAAATGGTAAATAAATACAGAAAGCAACAGCACCCTCGGGCGGTGCTTGAAGCTCGCGTGGCGAGAAGGACCTTCCTCCAAGAGTGGCGGCAGCGGTGGTTGTGATGGTTTGCGTACGCTGTTGTGACGTTGCGTTTTTTTTTTTTTTTTTTGACCGAGGCATTGGCGTTTGTATGTGGTCTCTTCGGAACTGCAAATTGGTAACAGCTTGTTCTTCACATCGAGTGTTGTATGCACTCACTTTTGTCGGGGCCACCTGTTTTGTCAGAATTTCGAATAACTGCGAGTACATTACTCTATTATAGTCTCAGCTGCCGCACTTGAGAGAAAGATTTAGCTTTTCATGCCACGCTCGTGTTTCGTTCTGAAGGAACTTTTTTTTATGTTTCTTTGCTGATTCTTTGCAAAGCTCCCAGAGGGATCCCCGACGAAAACGTGCGGCTGTTTCGGTTACATTCAATTAATGAACACGTCTATGTGGTTCGATTCTTTAAAGACAGCTGTGTCCAGTAAAAGCTCCCATATTTTTTTAAGTAGAACAAAAGATGTCCGACAGAAGAAAACGCCGACGCGTGTATGTAGTCCCTGTTTGTGCACACATCGGCACGTCAACTTCTACTTCGGGAACATTCGGAAGGTGCTTGCTTGTAAATTGACAGGAAATATTCGTGGACAAATGTTTCTCTGGAAGTACGTGGCGAGGCGTATTGATGTTTCCCAAGTGCAGGCAAACAGTGCAGTCGCTGAACATATAAATTACAATTTTGAGGTATGTCTAGAAATACCACTTACAGGTACATGTACCGTACAATTTGACAGTACAGTTTACCGATAATAGTAATGGTATACTTGGTGTGGTGCCAAAAGTCACCTCTATATAGCCTTGCAACTGAATAACTTTGACAGTGTTTAACGACATTGAACGATCGTACACCCGGCACTAAATAATCGCAACTGGACAACCTTGAAAAACTGCGTGGTCATCAAGCGATTGCGTTATACGTGCATATAAACAGTGCGACGTGACAAACAGACACAACGCCCGTTAGTTGGCTGGTTGTTCCATTATGTGCCTCCTCTTTCTCTACTTCGCGTTCCAGTGCGAAAGACCTAATCAAAGCTGCAGGGAGAGTACATTGGGAGACTCACCGAAAGTTGGAGAACCACTTGACGAGCTGCGCGGTGTTGTTCTTGTTGAAGTTGATGTCCGGGAAGTACATCTTGAGGATGGCCGAGCTCGGGTACCGCACGTAGAAGAACATGAGCTTGGCCTTGCGCAGATGCATGGGCGTCAGCGTGGTGGTGTAGCCGCCGCTGCCGACGCCCCCGAGAGACTTGAAGCCCGGCGAGTCCGACGCCACCGAGGCGTTGTCGCCCCGGCTGCTCCCGTGGTTGCCGCTCTGGCTGCCCGGGCCTCCCGGAAGGCCGGCCGCGGCCGGCGCGTGGGACGATGGGCCACCGGCTCCGTTGAAGTACCTGCGCAATGGTGTACACAATGCAGCGCGCGTTTCAACGTTGAGCACAGATCACGAGGTTCATCAACCTGATGTATAGAGCTTCATAAGTTCATCAGGGTACGTTAGCCATTCTGTTTCCATCTTTCCTATCTCTCCTATCCCCTCAGTTTGTTGTCGCTTCTTCTGGCTTACCACCTCACGTCTCTTCCTCTTTTCAACACCTTTACTCCTACCCTTTTTATTCCTCCTCACTCCCATCCCTTGTGAGCTACCGTTGAGGTGTCGCTCACTGAAGCAGACAGTTACGGGGCTCACTTTTCTCTTCCTTTCTTTCTTAAGAATCACCCATTGGGACTCTACAGTGTCAGCGTTTTTCGAGTTGTATATGGTATGTGCAGCGAATTTGTCATGTTCGAAAATTTTAGACCCTGTACGCGCTATGTTTGACACCTCTGAGAGCTAAGAGGTAGCCGCAGGCGCGTTACATGTGCGTTGTCATCGTCATCACTACTTGCCATGAATCGCTTACCGGTTGGTACATCCTCAAGGAGACGGGAAGCAGCGCGAACCATGGTACAAAGAACAGACGCTTGATCATCATCATCATCGTCGTCGTCATTACTATTATTATCATCCTGACCACCCCTATTGCAGGGCAAAGGCCTCTCTCCACCGTTTCACCACTTAACCCGGTCCTGTGCTTGCTGCGGGCGCGTGTGACACCGGCCGACCTCTTAATCAAATATGCACACCTAACATTATCGAATCTATGCACACCTAACATTATCAATCTCTTAATCAAATATGCCCACCTAAATATGCACACATAAATATGCACACCTAACTTGAATGCCTGACTCATAACTAACTCTCTTGATGTTCCTGCCGCCCGGTTCTTGGTCGATCCCCCTTTGTGGGCGAGTGCCAGCAATGCTAAAGGATCATCATCATCATCATCATCATCATCATCAGTAGCTGTCTAATCACATATCAAACAGAAGTAAGGAAAAAAAAGCCGAAAATGAAAAGACTCATTTTCACGAACCTCAATGTTTCGAGTTCTATGCTTGGTGCCTTGTGCAAATGTATAACACGCTGATGTGCTGAGACTGACGCGAAACTGAGATAAATTTCAGATGAAGAGAGATCGCAAGTAAGTTCAGGAGAACGTTACTTGTAGTCTGTGCTAGTTCGTTAGAGAGACAGTGATTATAACAAATGCGTGAGACAGACGATGAAGGTTGATGAAACACGTCACTACAAGACGACAAATTTGTCGAAAATAATTTTACGCATACCGGGAGTGTAATCCCTAGCTCCCCGTTTCGTGGCCCTTTAAGACGGGACAAATAAAATTGTTTTCCACTCTCTTTTTACTTATAGGTTACGTTTGCCCTGCCGCGGTGGTCTAGTGGCTAAGGTACTCGGCTGCTGACCCGCAGGTCGCGGGATCGAATCCCGGCTGCATTTCCGATGGAGGCGGAAATGTTGTAGGCCCGTGTGCTCAGATTTGCGTGCACGTTAAGGAACCTCAGGCGGTGTAAGTTTCCGGAGCCCTCCACTACGACGTCTCTCATAATCATATGGTAGTTTTGGGACGTTAAACCCCACATTTCAATTATACGTCATGTTTGTCATGTCACTTATTGTATCAACTATGCCCTTTTGAAGCTGTCCTCCTGCTTGGACCTAAAGGTCTCCAGTATGTAATAAATAAATAAATAAATAAATAAATAAATAAATAAATAAATAAATAAATAAATAAATAAATAATAAATAAATAAATAAATGCGCATTATGGTTCGTGAAAAGAAACTGAAAAAAAAAGTGCTCGATTCCAAGTCGTAATATGAGACAACAATGCAGCCACGCATTCGCGTACTGTGTTGATTGTAAGAGTAACTATCAATAATCTTGAAATAAAAGTTATTTGCGCGTCTGTTACAATAACAGTTGACCTCCTCTGACAATCCTTTTCGACCAGTAGTCCGAAACGTTTGCTTGTCACGCTCTCATTTCACCGGGGCCACGTTGATGGCCAGTCGGGAAGTGATGAAGCTGCCGTTCTCTCTCCGTAAATAGTGAAATAACCGTACCAGTCATCGTGAATATCCACCGCGTTCCGTTCATCCTTACGCATCAAGTGTGATGCCTGCGGGACGGCTTTGGGCTCTCCCATATTCAACTACCTCGTGCACTAAATCGGCAAGAACTATTTCTAAACGGAGTTAATTGATTGATTTGATTGATCGATTTGTGGGGTATAACGTCCCAAAACCACCACATGATTATGAGAGACGCCGTAGTGGAGGGCTCCGGAAATTCAGACCACCTGGGGTTCTCTACCGTGCACCCAAATCTGAGTACACGGGCGTATACAACATTTCCGCCTCCATTGGAAATGCAGCCGTCGCAGCCGGGATTTGATCCCGCGACCTGCGGGTCAGCAGCCGAGTACCTTTGCCACTAGACCACCGTGACGGGGCCTAAACGGAGTTAATGTCCCCTGTTTACGATGATAAATTTCTCTATACACATACCCGGACGGCTTACTGCTCTCTCATAGTTGAGTACGAACTACTCGAAATCGTTAAACTCCTTTTTTTTTAACGCGCAGCTCTCAGTGCCTGATGGCTCTCTTGTAGTAGAGTACTGAGTAAACACTTAATCGTTAAACACTTGTTTTTCTAAACACACACAGTTAGCGAACTTCGTGTTTTGTTGCCCGTAATGGAACTCCAAATCAACACTCTTTTGCGCGGACCACGTATATACGCACTGCGATAGAGTAGATGCTTCAGTTCACCACGCAGGATTTTTACATGTAAGTACTTATTCAATTACACGTCTGTGTTGTTTCTTTTTTTTTTTTTGCTTTCCTCCTACCTCCTTTTCCTCTGTTTCCCCCATCCCGAAGAAGGCGAACACGGCAACTGTCTGCTTGTTCTCTCGCTATTCCATCTGTGTCCTGGAGTGTTTTGAATATCCAAATAATAATAATAATAATAATAATAATAATAATAATAATAATAATAATAATAATAATTGGGGGAAGAGAGGCGCACCTCGCCAGATGATGTTGACGTATGCAGTCCCAGAAACACCTAAACATGATCCATTTCGCCGTTTCTGGTCTAGTGCGTTTGGACTTTTGCGAAGACAGGGGCCAACGCTGGCAATCACTGAGGCATTTATGCTGGTATCACATTAAGTCTCTTATGTACATGTCATAGATATTATGACGTGCTAACTGTTACGTTGCCCACGTGTGCTGACTCACTCCCATAATAATGAGAAACAATACTGATTCGGCTCGACATTTTTGATTTACGTTGCGAAGGTGTTGTTTGTCATATGCGTGTTCTTACAGCAGAGCTGCTGTGCTCGGGGTTGCTCGAGTGTAGTAGATGGAACATTACTATAATCATGACCCAGCGTGGAATCAATCAGCGTCCAAGAGAGAGAGGTTTATTACGAGAGTGAGAGGTCGGCCTGAATCAATTTTCTGACCTGCTACTCAGCATTAGGTAAGGGAAAGAGGTGGTAAAGGAAGTATGGAGAGGGTGTTGACGACGGTGAGAATAAGGTTGATGATGGATCGAAATCATTCTGTACAGATTGTTGGCAACTTAAGAGGAGAAGCTGAAACATGAAGAAATTTCCCCCATTTCTGTGGCAGATATGCTCGTTATAGAAATTTTGCAACAGAGCTGTTATGATCAAAGTTTGCGGTGCGTCCCAGAAAGGAGTTTTCGGATACAACGTGGTAGCAGCAAGCACAGGACCGGGTTGATTGGCGGAACACGAGGGAGGCCTTTGCCCTGCAGTAGGCGTATAGTCAGACTGATGAGGATGATGATGACGTAGTCCGAACAGTATCGTCATCAGGATACGGCTCTCGCCTAATGACCACCCAAGCATTCTGCACCGATGGTTAAAGGGGGCGCTAAATAGTACAAAAGCTTCTTCAAAGTACAGTTTCGCAACCCCGAAAAGTACAATATTGCAATCCCAGAAATGCCTCTCCTAATGCGACACGACACTCGGTATAAGCGAGGAAACGCGCGGAAAGAAACTGCGGGAGGAGGCGCCACCTGGAGATTCCCGCACTAAACACTGTGACGTCATCAATTTTCGAAGGCGTCTACCTGGTCCTACGTAGCTTATATTCAATAAAATTGAAGTACATTGTAATAAGTGGGTGCCATAGACTTAGCATACGAAGTCTCAGCAAGTTTCATCAAGCCAATCTCGTGAAAATGCAAAAAAAAAAAAATACTTTGTGGAATTTTTTACGTCACGTGAGGAGATTACGGCGCGAAATTTGAAAGCGAAACTTCAACCTTCATTTCCTCAGCTAATAATGAACTTATGACAGTGAAACTTATGACATTAGAGTTCTCAGTGTGCAGTTTATCAATCTATAAACAATTCATTGTTTCTCTTTAGTGCCCATATGAATATGAAACGTGCCAATCATCTCTGCTGTGACTTTCCCTTGCGCGACTTACTTGCAAGCTTCGCTAATTTTTTTCACTATTACGCTGCTTGTGTATCTGTGGCGTTGTATATATGCTCCATCTATTCAACAGCTAAAGGGCACTCAACGCTTTATTGATGATGATGATAATTATGATGATGAAGATGATGATGATAATGATTGTGCCTCAACCATGAATTATACCCACTGAGGAGGGTTGGCCAAGAATTGGTCATGTCAATTTTCAGGTCTTTCAAGTATGAAATAATCTTAACAAAAAGAGGAAAGTACGTACTTGAAACAGAAATAGTGCAATAATTGTTTTTTTTTGCCGTACTAATAATTGCCGTACCAACCAGACAGTATAGTCTATATCGTGAGTATAAATCACAGTAATATCGAGCAAATTTAAAATTTACGCTTCGAAATCACTCATTAGGGCTGTAACGCCTCATTTGTGCCCCGACGTCCTCTTTTACACCAGGTCAATAAAGAAAAAAATGATGTCAAAGTTCAAGGGAAATCGAAAAGTTGCGCTACCAAGTTGCTGTTTTGTTTCAACTGGCTTGCTGTGGATAGATCGAGCGTGATGATGCGCATTGTGACGCGTCTACATCATCACACTGAGGTTACCTATTACCACGGCTGCTCCATTTCTGTAAGTTCTGCAGCAAAAAAAAAAAAAAAGTAGCTGCCCAAAATAAAAATGAACACGTAAAAAAAAAACATGAACTGAAACAAGTGACCATCCGTTATCTCTGCCGAATCATCCCTAGTGTGGGAGGAAAATGCAGTTGAAGTCCGTGACGCCACAGGAAAAGTGACTGATATTGAGTCACACGCTTAATGCAAGGGAATGGGAACTTGCCTTTCATTTTGCCAAGTGATAATCGAGATTTACGTCCACCGCGAAGGTACAGTGGCTGCGGAGCTCGGTTGCTGACGCAAAGGTCGCCGGTTCGAACCCCGTCGCGGCGGTCTCCCTTAGTTCGAGGCGAAATGCGAGAGGACCGTGCGGTGTGAGGTGTCAGTGGACGCTAAGGGACGTCAGGCGGTCAAAATGTCCATAGATCTCCACCGCAGCGCACCCCATAATCCCATATCGTGCTTTTTTTTCACGTAAAACGTCAGAAGTCATTACACACATTCATTTTTAACGTATCAGCTATAGTCAGTTATACATGAATTTGAAGCTAACGCAGATGCTTGGGCGAGTTGATACGACATGATTCACATAAAAAAAAAAAAAAAACTCGGGTGTTAGGTGAATTCAGTTTTCTTTGATTTGTATTTCCCCTTTTTTTGTCAGGTACTGCTCAAGTATATATTGTGCGGTTCCAGCAAATACATCTTGTTGTAAGTCAGTGCCGCTGTCTGTCTCCTTCTTTTCTTGTCCCTCGTTATTGGCGCAGTTTTTTATGTGGATTTGAGGCACGTCGACCATAAATCCCTTCATTAGCCAACAAGCACGATAAGTGTGCTAGTTAACTCCAAGCTTTCGGATAAGCGCACCTTTCCTTATGTAGAGTATATCATTCTTACAAGTCCGATGCTCTAACAAAAACAGTATGTCTTCGAAGCTTAAAACAACTCCAATGAACAATGACGTGCTGGAACTGATATAAAAGGTTTTAATTACGCTTATGACGCGTTAATTGTTGCGCTTTTCATGCCGGCGTAACTGAACAATAATTGTCAATATTTGTTCTCTTTCAGTCCCTCTGATAGTTTAATGGGAAATACTCTGCCCAAATTGCCCCGCAACAGTGGTCCAGTGCATTTCGTGCTCGTCTGCTGGCCCAAAGGTCTCAAGATCGAATCCCGGCCATGGAGCCCTCATTTTCTCCGTAGGCGAAAATTCTGGAGGCCCACATACTTCGATTTAGGTGCGCGTTAAAGAATCCCAGTGGGTCGACATTTTCTGGGCCATCCGCGACTGGGTCTTTCGAAATCATACGGTGGTTTTGGGGCGTTAAACCGCAATAAGTATTGCATAATTACTTTATCGGCCTGAAGTATTATTACTGAAGCATCTGAATAAAGGTGGCTCTGCAGTTTAAGCGGTTCTTTGGAAATATACTTCAAACCGTGTGCTCAGATTTGGGTGCACGTTAAAGAACTCCAGGTAGTAGGGATTTCCGGAGCCCTCCCCTACGACGTCTCTCATATTCATATGGTGGTTCTTGGACGTTAAAATGCACATATCAATCAATCAAATTCTTCAAAAACAGTAAGCCTGGCCACACATCTCATAGATATTACTATTAACCCACAACGGGCAAGACTGAAGTCCTATAAAGCCACCCTGTATAGAACATACTCTTTAGCCTTCTAACATACGGGACTGACGTACTTGTCCGCTTTTCACTTATGTGGTTTGGCTAAAAATCGCTTGCTCATATTGAAAATGGCGTAAAACTTACGAGGCTGTGGAAGGAAGGGAAACGAAAGAGAGGAAAGGCAGGGATGTTAGCCAGTTTGGCATAACCGTTATGCTACCCTACGCAGGGGGAAGGGATGGGGGAGATTGAGAGAAGAGTAAAGGAAGAGATAGAGAGAGAGAGAGATGGGAAGCACACTGTAGAGAAAGCACGGTGTCACGCACAGGGGGCTTCAAAGTTTAATTCGGCAGAACAGCTAACCTAAAGCTGAACCGTGCGAATGCACATGGGCGTGCTATTGCTACATCGGTAATGCAACCTGTTGGCACGGTACTATAGTAAAGAGAATGGCGAAAACTTTCCTGCCTGAAAGTTAGCTTACCGTTGGTATGTAAGTGAACAGTATCAGCTCGACACTGAGAATCATGCCCAAAACGATGGGATTGCCTTCCTACTGTTACTTCCGGTCTTATATTTCATATTGTACTATAGTTCAAACTGCTCAAACCGCAACACCCGCACTACTACATTTCGAACTTTCGAACTTCACGTATAGTTAGCAAGCTTGAAACCACGTAATTTAGTGCATAGCTGCTATAAATGGCGGGTTGGCGTTCTCTTTGACGCTTGTCAATTTTGACCAGCACGTGTTCAAGCAACGCGCTCACAGCTCCAGTAATTTTTTTACTTCTCCGGTCTCTCTTTTTCCCTATCATTACCGCAGCTTGCGGTATACTTTAATGCACGCGCGTTAGAACATTTTTTTAAATACCTTTTCATTACATGCATGTCTGCACGCTCCGTATCACTGAAGATAAATCTCTTTTGAGAAGTTCAGATAGACGAATTTGTTCGGTGTCCCGTTCGTTGGGGCAGCAAAGTTTTCATGATCAATCTACTGTCCGCTCTCCCACTTTGCAGCTTTCCACTTTCACTCTCTCTTGTGCAATGACTCGACTGTGTAAGTGACAAAAAATTGCGATGGTAATGATGATGATAACACCGCGCTGTTCTAGCGAGATAGGCGGGTGAGCTCCACCCCTTTCGAACCACCGAGTCACACTCTCACTCACGCATGCATGCGAGGCAGTGAAGCCCGCAGTACAGCGAGCACGCGAGGATGGGAGGAAACACGGGTACTCACTTGAGGAAGGACATCATGGCCATGCTGCTGGAGTCGTACTCCTGGCTATTATCCGAGTCGTTGTCCTGCGGCGGCGGAGGCGGGACCCTGGGGCCCGCCAGCGACGGGTACCGGTGCGGGGGCGCCTCGGCGGGCGAGTGGGCGGCGGCGGCCAGCATCAGGGGCAGCGGCTGCTCGTCGTACAGCCGAGGCTGGTCCACGTGGTGGAAGAAGACGTCGGCCGCCGCGTGGTGCAGGCTCGGGTTGGGGATGGCCACCGACGTGTTCAGAGACACAGGGACCAGAGGCGGCGGCGGGAAGCCCGCGCCGCCGCCGCCGCCCGGCGACTCCTTGGACGAGGGGCTGCCGGGCTCGCGACCCACCAGCCGCGTGTCCGTGACCTTGTGCCTCTTCTTCTTGGTCGGCACCACCAGCGACATGGCCTCGGTCTGCTCGGGGATCACCGGCTCCGAAGACGAGAACGGGGGCGTGTGCCTGCTCTTCAGGGGCGTCGACGAAGAGCCCGGGTAGAAGGAGCGCTCCACGGGACCGCCGGGAGAACCTCGGTGGCCGTTCAGTCGGTTTCGGTCCAGGACTTTGGTCCGCGGGGACTTGCGGTCCAGCATCTGCGTCAGCATACTGCGCTGGTCGTCGCGACACGGCGGCGCGCCGTCCAGTCTCCGGGCCACCGTCGTCGGTGCCGGGGGAGGGTGCTGTTGAACCGCGGCTGCCGCCGCGGCCGCCGTCGCTGCGGCAGCCAGGCCGTCGGGCGCCTGGCTGCGCGCGTAACGATAGAACACGTTGTCGATCACTCGCGGAATGACGTACGCCATCTCGGTCTTTATGGTCGTCACCAACCGCTCCATGTCCTGGGGAAACACCATGGGCGGAGGTCTCACTATGCACGTCTGCCGGGGGGCGTCGGAGAGCCGGGTGTGACGGAAGTCGTCCGGTGGTGTGCCCGGAGGGCTCCCCATCGCAGAGTCGCCGCCGCCACCGCGCAAGGGAGGCTTGACGTCCCGCAGCGGAGAGGAGCGCGGTGCGTCCGTCGACAGCTCCGAAGGGGGCGTCGTCAGTTCCCGGCAGTCGTCGTCGTTGTTGTTATTGTTGTTACTCAGCCGGCCGCCGGCGGCGGTCGAGTCATCGGACGCATCTCCATCCTCTTCCATCTCGTCATCTTCGTCCTCGCTCCTCATCTCGTCGTACCGCTGCTGCATAGTGGCCACCTCAGTCTTGAGCCTCAGCAGCTCCTGGCGGAAGGAGTCGCGGTCGGCCGCCCCGGCGCGGCTGCGCAGCCGCAGTTCGTCGTCCGCCGCACCGGACAGTGCCTGTTGGGGTTGGTACAGCTTGCGCTTCTTGCACCCGTTGACCGTCGGAGCCGGGGCGCTGACCGGAGCCTCTCCGTTGCTGCCGCCGCGGCGCATGTTGGACACGATGCTTTCGACGCGCGCCTTCTTCGCATCCGTCTCGTCGTCCGAGGTGCCCCGCGCGCTGCCCGCACCGTCCGCAGCGGCGGAGGCCGCCATCTCTTCGTCGTCGTCGTCGCGCTCTTCGTCGGCCGACGCGGCGTCGTCTTCCTCCTCGACTCCGCGGCCTCCCTGGAGGATGTCGCGGAGGAGGTGTGCGCTGCCGCCGCGCTCGACCTGGTCCAGGTGCTCGTCGGCGCTCATGAAGCCATTGCGCAGCGGGCGCAGGTCGAGCGAGGTTCCGTTCGAAGGGGGTGCCACGGCGACTCTCGCTTCTCCGGCGTCGACGCGCGGGAGCCGCGACGTGTTCCTCTTGGCCTTCGCGGCGCGTGCGAAACTGAGTTGGCCCTCGGCGGCCGAGTCTTCCTCCGATGACATCAAGCCAAGACGAAGGCTTCCGATTGGACCGACGGAGCGCTGGAGAGGGGAGGAAGAGGAGGGCCGCCGCCTCAGGAGCAGCAGCTACGCCGAGCAGCGCCGACGGCAGCGCGGCATTCGTGTGTCACACTTGGCCGAACCTGCGCACGCCGAGAGAAGGGCGAGAGTGAGGAGGGGACAGCTGGCGACGCCAAGGAACGCCACAAAGGAACGCCGCCGCCGCTAGGGAGAGGAGCGCGCGCGCTACGCCACAATGGGCCCGGCTGCGGCAGATGGGACGGCCCGCCAGCAAACCCACCTTTCTTTTCCTTTTGCGCCGCTTCTCTCGCTGTTTTGCTTTCTTTAATCGGCAAGGGAGAAAATCACCCCCCTCTTCGTATTTGAGAAGGGGGGAATCTCTCCTGAGCGTACGGTAGAGTGAGAGCTCGTTTCCTTCATCTAGATTCAGAGTAGTGGGGGGGGGGGGGAATGTCGGGGTGGAGGAGGTCTGGAAGGTAGCCACCGGGCACCGATGAGCCCCCCGAAAACGCGCGCGTGCGGAGAACGCGTGCGAGACGCGTGGAGAGTGAGTCCCCGTTAGAATCGCGAGGAGCCCCCACTTTCGAATCCCCCCCACAACTGTCCGTCCCCCATTCCAGTCTTACAGCCCCCCCTCCCGTCTTACCCTCGCCCGACGCGTCCCGGGGACAACTCGATCGAGCGCACTACGCGAGGAGAACGAGCATTCGTAGTGATGGTGTAGTAAGAAGTAGCGTTACCGTAGTAGAGAAAGAAGCATTTCACTCTCCCTGAACCGGGACAAATAGTGGTGCACGCCGGGAGCAGGACACAGGAGGAGATGCGAACGTCGTACGCGCGTGGCGCTAAGTTCACCACCTTCCCATTCTCATTTCTTGATCTTGCTTTTTTTTTTTTGGCTGAATAATCTAGTTCGCAATACACAAAGAGAAGTGAGCAATCCGTGGAAAAGTGGCGTGAAAGAGAGAGAGAACGAAACAGCAGCAGTAAGTAGCATAACAGGCAATGCACTCAAAAACCTCACGATGCCGAAGGGTGCGTACGTCTGTGCCGACGGCGTCAGGACGAGAGGAGGTGAAGGGAAAGCCACAGGAGGCTTCGCATTGGCACCCGCGCCGAGAGTTTTCTTTTTTTGGTGTGTTTTTCCCCTCTTTCTCTATAACCGACGACAACATCGACCTCGACGTTCCGAACTTCCCGGAATCGCGACGTCGCCCTTGCTCCACGCGACCGCCGACCGTCGTCGGGGACCCGGAGTACGGCGTAGCGCCGTATGCGTACACTACGCGTATAATATACGCCGCATTTACCTTTCTCCCCGTGCCAGCAACTACCGGCGATACTGCGAAACAAGCATCAACCACCGGTGCGAGTCGCGAAGCGATCGAGGAGAGAACGCCGAGGGGATTCACTACAAAAAAAAAAAAAAAAAAGAAAATAAAAAAAGGATCAACCCATTCTGCACCGTAGAAGCCCATTGTCACCTCCCCGGTATACCGTGCGACAACACCCGTTTGCCCTTTGTTTTTTGTTTTTCCCTTTACATGTTTTCGGTGTCTTTCTGAGGGCGGTGTCCACGTGTGTTTATCGCGTATACGCTTTTCGTGAGGGCACGTCCTTGGGACTGCAAGTCCTTGCGCGGCGTAGGCGACGAGCCAGGGTCGCAAAGCCCACTCGTGCGTCGGTATGGTGCCCTGAACGAGCCCTCTCGTGTGGCAATGACGCGTCGTCGCTGCGGGGATAAAAACAAAGCGGCGACCGGAAGGCGATTTCACGGCCCTGCCAACTCCCCCCCCCCCCCGTCTCTCCGAACGAACTAGAGCTACGTGCTTCGTCCCGTACTGATTATGCAGTACGGTGCTTGCGGAGAACAAAAGAACACCGATCTGTGGTACACTATGTAGTCTATAGGTAGGTGCTCAGTATTCATGTATACGCGCGGTTGGCAGCGCCACCACTCAGCTGAAGAAGACACTGGGCTTCGATTATTGGCTCACCCGATACCCTGTTTGCCCTCGTACATTCCTTCGAATAAAGGTTTAATGCGATGCAGACTCATCTAGACAAATAATCTATCGCTGTTGACGCCTTCGGTATAAAAGCAAACTGTGACGTCACAAAGCGCAGGAACCCCATCCCACCTGCTGGGGCTTCGGGACGGAAATAACTAAAAAGGAGCCCTAAACAAGTAATGGAAGTTATCTAATAAGAGCGTGTGGAGGAACACGGCCCTAATGTGTGCAATGTGCAATAGCGTGCAACCTTTGAATTGGAAATGTGCTTTACAAATGTTTACTTGATGCTAAACCTCATCAATGAAGCGAACAATCATAAATTCATTTAGCGATGCCTTGCCAAAGAAGCTGCATTTAGACTCTGTAACGTGTGTGTTTGTGGATTGACGCTACGGGAACTCCATCTCAGTTTGTCGGAGCTAGTCTTGATTGGTTCATTGCTAAATCAAGGAGTCGAACTTTCGAATGTACTTAACTAAAGCACTCATGAAAAAATGATGTGAGAAGCAGGCAGTGGCTCTGCTAACGTATAAGAAGTCGAGTGTTAAAAAAGCGCTGAAGAGTAACGTTTCTTGGACGTGCACACAAAAATGATCGAGAATCAAGGAAGTTTACTACCAACATGGCTGTTGATGAGAAAAACCAAACATCACTCTATGGTTAACCTTTATTTTGCAGGGAAAGGTCAGAAGTACCCGGATGGGAGAGTTGTCCGATAAAGTGTGAGCCTCGATAATCACTACACACATATACCGTTGGTTATAACTCACGCTGATATAAAATCAGAGCGAATACGTGCGTTAGTTTCGTACAACAATCACCCATAACCTTTCGGCCCGTGTGCTCAGATTTGCGTGCACGTTAAAGAACCCCAGGTGGTCGAAACTTCCGGAGCCCTCCACTACGGCGTCTCTCATAATCGTATGGTGGTTTTGGGACGTTAGACCCCACATATCAATCACCCATAACCTTACAGCAACCTCATAGCCCTCTGTTTTGACCGCATACTCGCTTAACAGCCACACGCTTGGCGTTTGTGTTAATGTATTACCAACTCACGAACGCAGCTATCACGGTGCTGTTTCGAGCGTCGACAGTAGTACCGCTTTAAATATCCTCCTATCACTCTCTCCCGGACTTCCCTCTCCAAATCGCCCGCCTTGTTTACGGTGCAGCTCGAACAGCTTAATGGCAACGCCGCCACGACCAGCGCTTGCGTTAGCACTCAAGGACATAGATATTTCCTGCGAGCAAACGCTCCTCTCTGCAACCATCTCTCTGCAAACTCTTTTCTCCCCTTTATCCCTTCCCCAGTGCAGGGTAGCAAACCGGATGTGCGTCTGGTTAACCTCCCTGCCTTTCCTTGCATCTTTATCTCTCTCTCTCCCAGCGCTTGCGTTGAGCACCTGCAGCCTGTGTATTTCGCGTATACGGACAACGCATGAACAGTGTTTTGCAGCGCGCGTCGAAGCGAAGTTCGACGATCGGCGCCGACGAGACGGTGCACCTATACGGGGTGACACAGAGCCCGATGCGCAGCGCGATATCCAGTCGGTGTTCGTAGAAGGTGCGGAACACCTGCTGTGCGACGATTTCGCAGATGTGACGGAGTATATCTATATCTGTACAGTCAGCGTCGAAAGTTTAGGGGCCTCTATAAACAGACTACAAAACTGAGGACATGAGTCGTTCGTATGTTTTCACACAGCCCTGCTATATGTGTTCAAGAATGTGTTTAAACAACCCAAACAAGAGTTCTATACTTATAGGTACGCCTGATCGAACACGATATATTGACCACTGAGCTCCCGCTGCGTTAAACACGATTGACTTTTAAAAAAACATCACGTGATTACGACATTAAATCACGTCATAACAACGTCACAGATAACCAGAACTTGTGACGCTGTAATGTCGTCATGATGGCAACAAAAGTGCTTTAGAAACGCAACAAAATTTCGAAATCATTTACGAGCGGATCCAGCTCGTATACAGAACGTTCTGAAATTCCACTCTATTCGTGGTCACTGTCTCTTAGCCTCGAACGTACTTTCTTATGATGACCTACTGAATACCAAGCTACATTTGTAGAAACATATATCACACCAACTGTTGGACTTTTCTCGGAATTTTCACCGGCGTGTCGTAGAGGTCATACTTAGTTAACTGTCGGCGCGCCGCCACCAATAGATTCTCATATTCGTCACCCACCCATGTTCTGCTCAACTCCATACATACCCCTCCAAAGGGCAAGGAAGAGATCTGATCTGGGGTTCCCGCGTAGCAAAAGTAAAGCAAACAAGCAAGGTGGCGTATAGAAAAGGTGGAAGGGGGAGAGATGTCTGCTTCGCAAAGCGAGAATGAAAAATCGCGCAGAGGCCATGGACACGACCATTTGGACCACGTTTCTTTTTCTCTCTCTCTCTTTCTTTCTTTCTTTCCGTACGGACAGAGTTCGAGACACCCGGCACCAACCACACAAGGTGGATATGTGGCGTGCGCGGTCGACGTTGTAAAGAAAAAAAAAAGAAAAAAAAGTGGCACCGGTTTCCGTTCGGTTCTTTTACTCCGCAAAAAAAAAAAAAGGTGTTAGAGAAAGAAGGGAAATAGACATAGAATAGTAAAGTCGGACACCGGAATAGGAGTCGGAAAAAAAAGGGGGGCGCAGATGCGATTCCGGGAAATAAACAAATAAAGAGAAAAACGTGAAACTCAGACACAGAGGTCGCAGTCACCCCCCATTTTTCGCAGCATTGTTGAGACGGCAGACCGGTGTGTCGTGGATAAAGGTTTTAAGAAAGTGCGACAGTGAGCAACACGGATGTTACCCGGTTCTATTATGCGGAACAAAAGTTTGTATACACGACACGTATACGTAGATGGTGCGTGTGTGTGTTGGAGAGAGGGGGAGGGGGTTAGTCTATACGCTTCTATAACGGTTGTAGACTACGAATGTGACAGTTTCAATGGCATTCTGGACAGGCGCGATTGTTGAATGCGGCGCACGCAGTGAATGAAGCCGAGTTGCAGCATCGTTCTCTGTTGTACGCGCAGTGACGTAACAATGTGAAATAAATCGTCACCGCTGAAGCTTCTCATCGATTTCAGTGACTACGAAGAGTCTCTAATTAATCCGCGTTGATATAATTAACCGTGCATCACGTGAACGTGAAATGCAAAGACTTCATGACTGCAGGACTGCGCGAGAAACAGGGACACAAGAACAACACGTAGGACCATACGCTGCATCTACAAATCTTGTACATGACCGCGTTGTTTGCGTTGATAAGAACAGGTCAGTTTGGTGACCGAACAACGTAAAAGTGCTGAACATTTCAAGAGCAACGCGGCTTGAAATGTGGTAAGATTTGATCAAAAGTAGCAGTCTCATCGCTATGTTCGTTCTGTATGAACGTTTATCCCTAAAAAAAAGGGGGGGGGGGGAAGCAAACGTTTCTTTTTTTCTCGCTATGTGGCGGAACTATCGGAACTATTCGTCTCTAGTTGATGTAGCTCCAAGGGGGTAGCATGGCCAGCTCACGTCCGTATGTACATGTACACTGTACGTATATGAAAAAACATATAAAAAAGAGAAAGGGAGACTGCGATGTTAGCCGTGCAGCTATGCGGAGCGTGCTTACGCATGGCCTCCGGGATCGCGGGCGCGTGGCGCAACGCTCGAGATTGCGTCCGAGAAGTTAGGGCTTTCGCAGTTCAAGTCATGAAGAATCGTCGTAGCGGAGCTTGCCGAAACATAGAAGCCAATAATAGGTCTATTACCTTTCCGCTTTGACCACTATAGAAAGTCTCAGATAAAGGTCATGCGCATTTGTCCAAAGTGTCTCCAAATGCTTTCTATCAATGAAATTGAATAGTAATTACGCATACAATATTAGTGAGACAAATTAATCTGGCTATAGTGTTTGTGAAGGATTTTCATAGAGAGTTAGGCATTGACGATTGACTTCAAGGATAATGCAAAATTAAGCGTTTTGATGTGAGTTTCAACCCCCATAGTAGAGTACCCTGTGCTCTAAATCGTTACCCCCTTTTTCTAACCTCCCCCCCCCCCCCCTCAACTCTAAGATGCTACTAGAACATATATACCGCGTGCGCCTTATTTTCTTGGGACGGCTTTCAGCTCTCCCATAGTAGAGTACTAAGCACTCTAAATCGTTAACTACTTTTTTTTAACACACATAGGGCTTCTTTTAGGCCATAGGGACGGCTCTAAGCTCTCCCATAGTAGAGTACCAAGTACTCTAAATCATTCACAATTTTTTCTAAAAACATCGCTGTACGAAGTACTTGAAATCCTTGAACTTTTTTTTTCTAAACTCTTCGCTTGTGCAGGCTGTCTGGCCATTGATTTCTGCTCCTCACGGGACGGCTTCACGCTTTCCCACAGTAGAGTACCTGTAGCACTCTAAATCGTTACCCACTTTTCCTAAACACATCGATCCCACGGTAGAGTACCATTGCACTAAACCGGTAAACACAATTTCTAAACACACTTCAGCTGTCATCGTGGTTGTATACTGCCTTCCATAGTTGAGTGCAAAGAACTCTATAAATCGTTAAACACTTCTTCTAAAGAAACGTCTCATAGTTGAGTACGCAGTACGCGAAATCGTTTAACACTTTCTTTATAAACAGACCTATATCAGTAGTTGGTAAAAGCACACATTGTCTTTTGTAATGTGGAACCGCTCGTGGTGAACTCGTTCACGGCGTAATTTTAGTCAACATGGCCTCATCAAGTGAGAGGCCCACGTGACAGCTTTATGATTTCCCATAGTTGAACTACCTACTATACTCTAAATCGTTACCCTATTTTTCTAAACACAGAGCTCGCATGCCTAACCAGACATCTTATAACTCTCCAATAGTATAGAGTGCGTATAACGCTCTAAAGCGTTTACAACTGATAATAAACACATCGATGGTCTTATAAGCGGGACTGCTTATTGATCTCCCGTGGTAGAGTACATCGTATTCTAAATCGTCGAACATTTGTTCTAAACGAGACTGGACAAAGTTTCTACTTACGCATGACCTTTCAGCCAACGAAGTAATAACGAATGAATATCAAACAAAAATAAGAAAAAAAGGAAACATTGCTAGCACCCATGCGAAAACATTAAATTAGTTGCCCTTTGTCACCGGCCTACCTAATAAATCACTTCAGAATCTTCTTTGTATACAGTGACGAATATTAATTGAATTAGACTACAGTGACCAGAACTTAATTTCGTGTTATACGTAGAACGCATTTTTTTTTTTCTGCAAGCCATCGAATTGGATGCACGTCTTTAGATCCGCACCACCGTTGCGGAGCTATATTGCCATCTCCCAACTCTACCATCGTCATTCACCACTCTTTCGTTCCCCTGCCCCCCCCCCCCCCCCCCCCCCCATCTACAGCAGACATAGCAGGCCAGATTAAACTGTAGCTCAGGCTGGCCTCCCAGCATTTCTGTAAATATATATTCTCTCTCTTGTACAGACAACCGGTAAATTATATTTCCGCACACTATACAGAAGTAAATGCAAACGAAAGACTTCTTTCAAATACACTGTAAGATGCTTCCGATCGTACGTTCAAATCATAGAGTTTATACAATATTGTCATTATTATTATTGTAGGAAACTTTATGGGTCACATTTTAGAGGTGCCGAGACAAGTCTGTTACGCTGTGCGGCTTCTGGTTTGGTGCGCCGGCGTAGCCAAGCAGCATTATGCAAGAACAAATGCTTTATAACAACCACACACCATTAGCGCAAGAACAAAAGCATTAGCAAGTAGCCCGCTCATTCTCAAAAGTTTTCTCCCTGTGTCTAGCTACGTATTTCAAATGCACCTATTTGTAATGTACACACAGTCCTAGAAGAGTTAGTCCTTAACTGTAAGCGCTTTTTTTTTTATCTGAAAACTGAAAAGGAGCTTTACCTTACTCAAGCACACTCTAAAAACAAGCTTTTTACTTCAGTATAATGTAGTAGAAATTAAAGTGACCGGAAGTTTCTTGGGTAAGAACACGTTAACACAAATCCCTCACAACAGCAAACCGGTAGAAAGTCATTATGCCACTGCCCTAAGACGACTCGATTTCGCAAACTATCTTCTCTTCCTTCATCTTCTTCTCAGTCGATTGCATCAAGTCCGCTCATCCCTTTTCTCCAGAAAACTTTGTGTAACGACGTGATTTTGGAATGCCTCAGAGATCCGAAGCATTGAAATATTGCTGCACCGTACATTTATAATGTGTTTTTCAGTGAGTCTGTGATAGGGCCACCTTTGATCAAAAGACGATGTCACGTGACGACATCGTCATGTTCCGTCCCGCTGTGTGACGTCATGATGACGTCGTCATCGTCATCATCGTCTTTAGCCTGACTACACCCACTGCAGGGCAAAGGCATATATTTGCGTATTTTGATGAGCCGTAATTGGCTTTTGCTTTAATGTGAACTAAATGCTTTTCCCACAGAGATTCTCGTACAAGAGGCGATAAGTTCGTGACAGCGAGGGCCATGGATGCTTGCGGCGCCGCGACAAGCACGGCGGTGAGTCGGAAAAAGCTAGTTCGCCCTTGCAACAACGCGAGGACGCTTAAACAAACCCGGGAGGAAGTCCGGCCGAAGGATGCTTCCGGCCGCCGTATAGCACTTGCGACCTTTCCGCTGGGTGCACGCGTTTTGGCGCGTGCGAGATCCCCGCACTTCCCTTCCTTATTTATTTTACTCCTTTTTTTTTTTTCGCCAGTCGAAGCGGTGCACCGATTGTTCGACATCGCTTCCTGACTGCTCTCCCTTCACGGCGTGAACTCTTGCACCGTCACACGCCGCTACGGGTCTGTATACTTCCGCGTCCTCTTTTAAAAAAACGTCGATTTACGCGTTATTGGTATTATGTCGCCTTAGTTTGATTGTTCTCGGCGCTTCGTCCGAATTCCCAGTCAAGTGTTCGTTGAGTTCTTCAACGGGAGTCGAGTAAAGCGGGCGGCACGCGACCATACCGTCACAGAGTCATTGACCACACTGCTGCGTACATATTCGCTCAGACAGCGAACCAAGGTCGTTGCACCGGCGTATAGCTTGCTTCAACCGTACAGTGTCTCGTCCTTTTGCTTTAGTCACAGGAATTTTTTGGGTGTCAGGTGGAACTGATGGAACTTCTCGGGTCATCGTGTTGTCAGAGCATCCGCGTTTCACGGGAGCGCTGTTTTGGTCGAGGTTTGTCGCGTGTCGTATAGATAGAAGATGGTCATAAACGTGGAAAGGTAAGTGGTCAATCACCGCCCAAGCACTTTGTATACAGATGGTTAACAAGAGAAGCTGCAAGGTGAGGCCCCCAATTGAATTTTGCCGCCCGTGTGTTCTCTCGTTAATTTTCAGTGGGCCAATCCCTGGCGAACAGTGAGATTCGCCCAATTTCGGTGGCACATACGTGTTATAGAAGCTTTAAAGCAGAACTGTTCTGGTGAAAAAGAGATCAGAGAGAGAGAGAGAGATAAAGATGCAAGGAAAGGCAGGGAGGCTAACCAGACGCGTATCCGGTTTTCTACCCTGCACTGGGGAAGGGATGAAGGGGAGAAAAGAGGTTGCAGAGAGATAAGAAGGTACACACAATCACGAGCACACTCGAGGGAGCACATACAGTCTACAGGCGGTCGCTCAGGTTTGTTGACTTGAGGTAAAGTAGCAGTGCTTTAGTCGCTTTCTGCGCAATTGAGGCAGATGCCCAAGGTCCCAGAATAGATCAAGCATGTAGTATAGTATGCATGGTACAGTTTAGTAATATACCTTGATGAGAACTAACAAACAATGATACCAAGGGAAGTACAGAGCATGCTTATTAAAAATAGTTGTAATGTGGAGAAAGAAATGTCGGGTCAAAAAGATAGCTTGCCGCTGGCAGGAACCGAACATAATGACACCCCTATACTTTACTTGACATCATTGTCTGTGCGCGCGTGTGCATGCCTAATGTGCTGTTTTTATCTCTCTTCCCTCTCTCCTCTCTATCTTTCATCTCCCCATCCCCCTCCCATGTGCAGGGTAGCAAACCGGCTGTCTATAGGCTGGTTAACCTCCCTGCCGTTTTTTTCCTGCTATTTTCCTTCCTTTTTTGTCTGTTAGTTCTGATCAATACTGTGGCTAATAAAGAAATCGAGTCCTTAAGTTTACACCACGTGGTTTGCACCCGTTTTCTTTACAGTATAGCATAGTTTAGTTTTCTTTAGTATATAGTATAGCAAAGAATGGAAAAGAGACTGCTGAAATGGGTAGAAGGCTATAGAAGCTTAGCCAAGCCACGAACAGCTAGGTATCCACCAGACCTGATGCGATCCGTCATTTGAGTGACTCTGTGCGAACGGTGCTATTTTTTTATTGTTGTTTTGGGGACTTTAATGAGTGAAGATGTTGAGTGTCTGAATTATTGAAAGCGTACAGCCTTCACACGTTGATTTATGCCGATGTAACACGGTCACCTGCGATCGTGATCGAACCCGATTATGATCGAATTTCACGATCGCGAATGGCTCCGTTTCGAAAGTTGCAGGCGGAATGCAATCACAGCTGAGAAATTTGAAACTGAACAGGCTAGGTCATGATCAGCAGTGCTTCATGTGGATCTGTAACGTCGAACAGAACATTGGACTGAATTTATAGAATAGTTTCTCAAAAAATGACCAATAGATATAACGGTAACGTACGATGACTTCGACAGCAACGCTGTTGAAAGATCGACACGTACGTCACAGGAGATGGTGACCCTAAGTGAGAGCACATACGGTGATATAATGCATATGCAGTGAGTACATAAGAATGATTTGAGGACGACGGCAAATCCCCATGCAATCTGATCAATCGCTCATGCGAATTTCACGTATAGTTAAGTCGAATTAATTTCTTTCACTGATCAATACCGTGCTCACGCGAACCAAGAAACTGTGATTAGGTCATATAAGAACGGCCCCTAATCTGGACTCATTGTCTCTTCAATTCTATATTGTCACATAGGAAGAATATACTACGTTGTATACGCTTAGTACTGATTAGGTTATCAATCGATGTCGGAGGAAATATAATTGAGTATTGTGATGGGTTGTATGTGCATGCAGTTATCTTAAGGACACTTCTTTGCTCATTTGCTTACGAAGCCTGTCAAAGTGTAATTGCAGCATTGAATGAACTCTGTTCGGCAAAGCTTCAAATTGGTATAGACGACATAGTTGTGCTGAGCAAACAACTCAACGAAACAAAGGGACAAAAGGAACTTGTCGTCTTCTTTCATTTATTATATGCACAATAGGAGAGCATGGTACGAATCAATGCTGTACCCACGTTGTTTTCTTTGTTAGTTTTTCACACCGTATCCTCGACGCGACAGCATATAGAGGCCGAATTCACGAAACTTCTCTTTCGTGAGGACGTTTTTTTTTTCATTGGTCTGCCAGTTTTGCCAATTACATGTCCCACATCGCGATTAACTGAAACATTATCTCTGGAATATTGGAAGTGTAAGAGGTTTTCTATAAATGCGGCTCGGAACTCTATAAAAAGAGCTACGAGATATCTGCAAGAACCATTGCTTTACTTTCTTCAATTCATTTATTTACTTACTAAATTAGTAAGCAAGTTAGTTAGTTAATTAGCTAGTTAATTAGCTTTGTGGACGTGTGAGCCACCTTTCGCCAGGAACAAAGTACAGGAAGTGCTGTTTCTCGTCATATTTGTCTGAAAAGCTTAGACACCACATCGCGCCGCAATGATAGAAGTCAAAATGTAAAAAAAAAAAACGTGTTTCAATCAGCTATGAGCCAAACTGTATGCATTTTATAGTAATCACGTTTCTGACTAAATAATCAGCTGTGAACGAATAAACAATAAAATCATATTAAATTTTCCTTATCAGTGTTCGTCAAAGCCGAAACAATTGCTCTCGTTGTAGTTGGCAACCTCTTGATGAAACTTATTTTCATCGACGGTTTACCGTTTGAATTCACACCGCACGACCAGCAAGGGTGCGGCTTGTGCGACACTAAAACTTCGCCGCTGCAAAGGCCAGGGCTTCAGAGCACGCCACGAAAATCTTTCCACCCACTGTGCCTAGTGAATGAAGAGGCCATGACATCCAATTTTCCATAATAATCTACGATATGCCTGCCAATTCTTGCATGTTCACAAATAAGACGCTCACAAGCAAGCTGAGGGTTATGGTGTGTTCATCATCATCATCATCATCATCATCATCATCATCATCATCATCATCATCATCAGCAGCAGCAGCAGCAGCAGCAGCAGCAGCAGCAGCAGCAGCAGCAGCAGCAGCAGCAGCAGCAGCAGCAGCAGCAGCAGCTTGACTACGCCTACTGCAGGGCAAAGGCTTCTCCCATGATCTGCCAATCAACCCGATCTTGTGCTTTTGACTGCCACATTATACATGTGAAATTTTGAATCTCATCAGCCCGCCAAACTCTCTGTCTCCCCTTCGTGCTTGCTTTCTCTGGGAATACAGTATGTTACCCTTAATGACCACCGGTTATCCTGCCTACGTGTTACGTGCCAGGTCCATGTCCATTTCTTCTTCTTGATTTCAACTATGATATCCTTAACCCACTCTGCTCTCTTCCTGTCTGTACACCAATCATTTCCCTTTCCATCGCTTGCTGCGTCGTCCTCAATTTAAGCTGAGCCCTCTTTGTAAGCCTCCAGGTTTCTGCTTCGTAGGTAAGTACCTGCAAGACACAGCTTTTATTTACCTTCCTCTTGAAGGTTAGTGGAAGATTTCCATTTATGATTTGAGAATGCTTGTCGAATGTGATCCACCCCATGCTTATTCTTGTAGTTATTTCACCCTCATGGTTCGTCTCAGCAGTTATTACCTGTCCCAAGTAGACATATTCCTTTGCAACTTCCAGCGTCTCTTCGCCTGAAGTGCTGTTTTCTGACCAGACTGTTGCACCTTACTTTAGCTTTGTGCATGTTAATTTTCAGTCGTACTCTTCTGCTTTCCGCATGTGTTGATTAATTAGAATTCCGTGGCTGTACAGCGCACAGAGGTGTATATATAAGTTAAGCACGCTACAAACCTCAGCGTTAAGCACGCTACAAACCTCAGCGAAATAGCGATCGGGAAAGAGGGGAACAGAGAGGGAAGCAGACGGATCTTCTCTCGCCCTCACCCCAACATCGGCACTCGAGTCATCCAGAGTTCCTTGCTATAGCAGGCGTCGAACAAAAGGTGGTACCTGCCGGAAAGGGGGGCGTGTGTGAGTGTGTGTGTTTGCGCGGGTGGTTTGGGAGAGAAGATGGAGGAAGGGGAAGGGAAGGTGGCGTGTGGCGAGAGCGCGAATCGGGGCCCGCCCGACAGCGGCAGCGCCAAGCAAACGAAGCGCCGAGTAAGAGTTGTACAAGGCTGGGGAAAGAGGCGGATATGCATTGTTCTAAGCGCCGATAAACCATCGTCCTCGCCGTTTGCCGTCTTTTACTTGCACTCCTTTTATTTATTTTTTTTGCGCGTTTTCGCGCTCCATTTCGTTTCCTTTGCGTATAGCGCAGCTGGTTGTCTGACATGAGCCGTGGCTTGCTGCGCAGCGCGCGACACGGCGCATCTAGCCAACTCGAGGACTTTCGACGAAACTTGCCGACACAAGGCGCTCTGTACCCTAAGAAGTCTTGAAAAACTCTACTCGCAATCCACGAAGCCCCGCCGCGGTGGTCTAGTGGCTAAGGTACTCGGCTGCTGACCCGAAGGTCGCGGGATGAAATCCCGGCTGTGGCGACTGCATTTCCGATGGAGGCGGGAATGTTGTAGGCCCGTGTGCTCAGATTTGGGTGCACGTTAAAGAACCCCGTGGGTGGTCGAAATTTCCGGAGCCCTCCACTACGGCGTCTCTCATAATAATGGTTTTGGGACGTTAAACCCCACAAATCAATCAATCATCAATCGCAATCCGCAAAGTTCTAAACTTCTCGCGTTTGTAAATATCCTCGTTTTTTTTTTTTGTGCCATCTTACAATGCAGTACCAACTCGCCTGCCTTTCAGTATAATTACCACAAAATAGGCTTATCCGGAGACTGAAAATATAACGATTGTTGGGGGTTAACGTCCCAAAACAACGATACGCTTCAGAGTGATGCCGTAGTGAGAAGGTGCGGTAATTTCTACCAGGGTGTTCTTTAACGTGCACGCCTAAATCTGGGTATATGGGTCTACAGAAAATTAGGTGGGCGGATCGGGGATTGCGAAGGTTGCAGGTATAGCAGGAAGCGCGCGCTTTTTGGCGGAACAAGACCTTTGCCCTGCCGTGGACGTACAGTTAGGCTGCTGTTGATTATGACGACGATAATAATAATAATAATAATAATAATAATAATAATAATAATAATAATAATAATAATAATAATAATAATAATAATAATAATAATAGCTTTGTCAGCATACACCAGCGATCACGCAGCAGCAATGGGTATTTCCGAGAGCACCTCCTCCCGCGCCCGTCGTAGTGTGGTGACGTCAACGAGAAGTGAAGAGGCCTTAGCTAGTCGGTACAGCTGGCCATATCAAGGACTTTTGACGAAACCGTCAGGACTCGTGCTTTAATCTATTTTACGAATGTGTTTCCGTGCCACCGTACTGTTCTACAGCCTTGTCGTTTCGTGCATTTAACGCCCCGCCGCGGTGGTCTAGTGGCTAAGGTACACGGCTGCTGACCCACAGGGTGCGGGTTCGAATCCCGGCTGCGGAGGCTGCATTTCCGATGGAAGCGGAAATGTTGTAGGCCCGACTACTCAGATTTGGGTGCACGTGAAAGAACCCCAGTTGGTCTAAATTTTCGGAGCCCTCCACTACGGCGTCTCTCATAATCATATAGTGGTTTTGGGACGTTAAACCCCACATATCAATCAATCGTGCATTTAACGAGTCAGTGACGAGTGCTACGGTATAGACACCCGAAAAATGTTTGGTTGGGGCATTCGAAGTTTGTGTCATGGCCTTCGCGATACACAAAATTAAAAAAAAAAGTGTCGTTTGACCGCCCAAGATGACTGCGCCAAGGTGTCTTGCGTAAAATTATGGATTATTTTACTTCGAATTGGTTGAATTAGTGGTAGTAGAAGTGCAGTTACGTAGGTCCTTGCTTCATTGCAATACGTGACATTTTCTTTTTGATATGCACTCCTAACTTAAGCAATAGATGGCGAACACGTGTCGCACATTTTCCCCAAGTCCCCTAACGGAGAGGAAATGAAACGAGTTTATTAAAAAAAAAAAAACATTCATTGGTTTTTGTCTTTCTGATTACATCTCTCTCTCTCTCTATCTTGTGTCTTTTCGCAGAAAGAAACGAGGCTCTCCGTCAACGTCAACTTCGCTCACGAAGCCACTAGGCGCTTTCGCAACATTTTTTTCCCGCTTTATCTCACAGCCTTTTGCGACCACCGGACGCTCAATTTAGAAAAATACCGCGCGACAATCAATCTCGTCTCATATAGAGAGTCTGCGACGCAGCAAAACGACATGGACAAAAAGAGAGAAAAAAAAAATAGAAATTTAAGAACGTTGGGTCCAAAGCAATAGCATTCGCACACTACACACACGCACTACGCATGCCAGGGTCTGCGAAAACCTTCCGCCGCTGAGACTGACGAGAGATATGTCTAAGCGTTCTTTAGTTTTTTTTTTTTTCAAATTTTTGTCATTATTCCAGCAGTAATGGAAGAGAGTCTAAAACAGCTCTTCGAGTGCTCGCAATCCTCCTCCCCGAAGTTCCACCTGTGGTCGCAGAGCGGCCTGTGCGATATCGTCGAGCGTGCAGGTGTCTCAATCGTAAAAGGCGGTCGCCGGCTTTTAGACGAACGCGAGCATGACTCGATCGGCGAGGGCAACAACGCGCAGCACCGGATGCCGTGCACTTGCTTGGCGTGTGTCAAAAGACGGCTCCCTTGACTGCGGGAAAGGGGAGAGGCAAAGAGAGAGGGAAGGAGAATAACGGAGAGACAACGAGGCTGCGTCGCGGCTTCATTTAGAAGTGGATACAGACACACACACACAGGTTGAAAAGTCTACTATAGTGAGAATATTGACAATTGTGGGATAATTATATTGTACCATACAAAGAAGGGGACGCTCTTTAACAGCGAAGAGCGTCGTATGGCACGTGCATGACAGTGTATGAACCCTACGAATCTGACTTTTAAACCTCCTTGGAATCTGATCGTCCTACGGAGAAGAGTGATACTGAAATTGAAAGATATATAGGTGCACATAGTGAGTGAGGCAAACGTCGGCGTGCGAATTGAGGTAAGATGGGTGGAGGAGGGGAGAAGGGATGTTCTGGGTTCTTGAAGTACTTAAAACTTTGCTTGCGAATGTATACAGGCCCGCTTACAGACAGACAGACAGACAGACAGACAGACAGACAGACAGACAGACAGACAGACAGACAGACAGACAGACAGACAGACAGACAGACAGATAGGGCAGGACAGACAGAGAGAGCGACAGGGCAGGACAGACAGACAGACAGACAGACAGACAGACAGACAGACAGACAGACAGACAGACAGACAGATAGATAGATAGATAGATAGATAGATAGATAGATAGATAGATAGATAGATAGATAGATAGATAGATAGATAGATAGATAGATAGATAGATAGATAGATAGATAGATAGATAGATGTGAAAAAAGGAAAGAGTGAAACACTCCTTTGGAATGAGCTGACACATTCTGTTGCTCGCAGAGAAGAGACAGTTGCCGTGGCAGGTCACCCAGATATTTTTCATGAGTTCCCCAGCCGCGGCACCGATCTATTTTCTTCTCTTTTCCTATAAGCCCGCATGTGTTTCAGCTCCGTAATTGCACTTGCGTGGGCCACGTAGCGTAGAACGTTCGGAGAACTGCACGCTGCGTCTCTTGATTAGAAAATTCTTTGCGAGGCTCATCGTAAGCGTTTCGCGGCAGACATTCGCTTCGGCACGAGCAATAGGAGAAAAGAAAAAAAAAATGTGAACAAGAGCTGGTAGACGGCTGTACGCGTGGCCAACAAAAGAACTGTCGGGGACGGACGGCAGACGTGACATTTAATTCCAGAAAGTGATCAAGCAAAGGCTCTCCAGATTATAAGCTGTATATACCTGTACACGGGAAGTTTGGAGTGTATAAGGTACAGGCGTGCACGTCGTCTTTCGCTGCATTCAACGCGGCCATCGTCGCCCCTAAGTGACAACAAGGAACTCTTGATTGATTGATTGATTGATTGATTGATTTGTGGGGTTTAACGTCCCAAAACCACCTCATGATTATGCGAGACGCCGTAGTGGAGGGCTCCGGAAATTTTGACCACCTGGGGTTCTTTAACGTGCACCCAAATCTGAGTACACGGGCCTACAACATTTCCGCCTCCATCAGAAATGCAGCCGCCACAGCCGGGATTTGATCCTGCGACCTGCGGGTCAACAGCCGAGTACCTTAGCCACTAGACCACCGTGGCGGGGCAACTAGGAACTCTTGAGCAAGGAGAAGATATAGAGAGAAAAGGAAGCAACAGAAAAAGGAAGGTGTTGAAAAAGGGTGTATTTGCTGTGAATTAATCTGGCTTTACTCCTTTTTTTATTTGCGACATGTTTTTGGTTGTCATTGGCGTAGGCACAAGGTAAGGAAAGGGTGGGGGGAGGGTACTTTAGCGTCCAATGGAGACCGGAAAGCTTGCTGATATCATTACTGAGTAGGGGGTCTGTACTGTACTTGTTTAAAGATTATAGGTCATGAGACCAGACAGATATTGGACAATAGCGGCGGCCGAAGGTCCTCGTGTTCCATTCGCAGAACTGTTTCCTTCCCATTTTTAATTATGGATAGGCAGGAAGCAAATGCAGCCCATTTTGAGGAGCAGGTCATCGCTTCGCTTACTAATGTCCATCGTGAAGCATGTTATTTTTTGGACTTGACCAACGGCGTAGAGGAGAACTCTGCACATGCCTACTGTTGTCGCTAAATACGCGGGTATGCGGTGATCGTGTACACTTCATTGCGTTTCGCAAGCGCTAAGTACATTTTGTGATACATCCTTAAAAAAGTCCTATTTATGAAACATACCAGACATACAAAACATACTAAGCAGGTATGATACATACGAAGCATACGAAAGACGTATTTTAGTAGTTCATGTTTGTCACTATTGTCGTAAAAACCGACAACCTATACTAAACTTCAGTGCAGGCTGAAGACCGGTCTCTCCTCAATCTGCCCCATTGAGAGAGCTGGCATCCAGTATTTCGATTCCGCTCACTTTCCTAACGAGCTATATGTAACTGTAGATTCTAATCGTTCAGAAAAAGAAAACAGCTGAATTTCTTTTCACAATTATCGAAAGGGTTAGTTATGTGGTTTCAAGTAACGGCCTCGACATTTTCTTAATTCCCCATGTCAACAGTTTATGAAATCAATATGGTTGATTGGGTGATTGGGTTGATGAAATCAACCTTCTGACGGCCTCGACACCGTCAGCCTGCCCCCAGGAATCGCAATTAGGAACGAATCACTTAGGGTGACCCATCTAGTGATTCGAGCACTAACACCTCACCATAAGTTCAACGCTCGGTGACGACCAGGAGGTTCATCGGGATTCGGCATCCGTTTTGATGAATGCTTAAAACACTGAGCGAAATTTCATGCCCCGGTGCAACGCATCGCCTGACGTTACAGCCGCATAGAACACAGAGTGGCCTCACGCATGGCATGAAAGATACTGTTGGGATGCATCTGAAAAAATATGCATGTCTATTGAATGCAAATAAAGACCCAACGAAGACATGGCGTAGTGTTTATGATGACGGGTCTTTCTGGTGCTCAATCAATCGTCGACACAAGGTAGACAGGGAGGGGATATCTTAAAAGCTTTCTGTCTGTCGGTAGCCCTCTCATTAACGAAAATAAAATGAGCTAATTTTGTCTCTCTGTGCTTTACGCGGGATAAAGAAGAAAAAAAACGTTTTGCCCGAGTTGTGGTAACGAGATGCGTCCTGCAGCTAATGCAAAAAACGACGCGAGACTGTCATTATTCAAATGCGGACGGCTTAAAGAAAGACTCAGCCACCCGCACGCTACAGTGTTCTTTCTTCTTTGTGACAGCGCGCGTGTGTGTGTGGGGGGGGGGGGGGGGGGGTCGACGTTTCAGTCTTTTTTTTTTTGCCCTTATCAATAATTTACCCCTAGCCAAAATGAGGGCAAGTGCAAGTCGAAGTCCACAGGGGAAAAAAAGATGGAGGGGTGCAGTTATACTGCTGATATTCAGAGACGTGAAACCATGTTTTGTCCCTGAATATAACATAAGACTGTCCGAATGAAAATAAGGTAATGCCGGATCGCGCGATAACACCGAGCAATTAGCCGCTAATATGAGACCGTTTGCCGAGGAACATTCGAAATGACCTGACCCCCCCCCCCACCCCCCCACCCCTACCTATGCTCATTGCGGTGGATTCACCACTGGCTCGGTGCTATCTATGCACGCGGGACAAAAAAGAAAACGTCATCAGAGATCTTGTTTCTCGGTCCGGGAGAATCTGTTTATGCGAAAGAAAGTAGCGGTTGCGATGAACAGTAAACACAAAAGGACGATTGATGTGACAAGATCTAATGCCCTTCGGGGTCCCCACGGGTTTCTGAAGTTGAGAAGGTTTAAGTTCAGGAAGAAAAAAAAAGAACTACAAACGCCGTGCCAGTCATATGAAGAAGAGAAAGCAATGAAAACGGGAACACGACATAAAGAAGGGTTGCCTGCAGCCGTTCTTTCATTTGTAAATCTAAGACATTGGTTTGTTTGCGAGGTTTACCGCGCCAAAGCAAACTAAAATTTCGAGGAACTCTGGAATAAGTATTCCTTGGCAAATGAGAGCCTGCGTCTGCTAAACATGTTATTGCTATATAGCTTCGATCGTGAATAAATTGTTGGTGCTTGGTGCCCCATCGTACCTTCTCTGCCCCGTCTTCGTGCTTCAAACGTTGCACAAGAAATGACGTGTTTAACTTTGGTATAGGCTGTAGTGCAAGACTAAAGACAATGTAAACCAACTGGAGTTATTTAAAGAGCACTGACATTGCATAACACACGAGCCTCCTCCATTCGGCCTTCATCGAAAGGCGACATTCGCGTTAGGGATTGAACGCATCTTTTCCGGGTCCAACATCATTTAACCATTAGGCCGCTACGACATAACTATTACAGTAGACTTGTAGTTTAAACGTAAATTGTATTATACAGTGTGATGCTTTCACATCTCACGTCTCCGCTTCTCTTATCCTAATCGACACCGATTCGATGAGTTGTTTGAGTTGCATATTGAGAGCTTTTGACCTATACTCGTTTCCGTCCCCACGTGCAGGGAAGCAAAGTGGACGCAGCTTAGCGAAACCCCTGCCTTTCCGCTATTCCTATTAGTGCTAACCTCTATGTTGGCAAGCATCGGACGAACACCACTTCGTGAAAGCTACATTTTGTCAGCGATTCTCAACCAAACAGTGTCAAGAACTGTATTGGAATTTATCAAAAGCACTGGACTAGATACTAAGTTGTAGGACACTATGCCATATGGCTAATGTGCATACGCACCACCTCTTCCCATCCCCATCATCATGCTTTATCCTTCTCTCTTACCCCTTCCCTTATCCCCTGTGTAAAAATAGCAGGCTAGAGCGCACTACAGCTCAGGCCGACCTATCTGCTTTCTAATATATTCTCTCTCTCTCTTTTGTTAGTGCTCTCTTTCCTCTTTTTTTCTTTCGATCCCCTCCCAATATGTGTCATCGTGATGATGTCACATTGACCAAACTTGTGACGTCACCACGACGTCACATCCGTGGCGCGACAAGGCATCGTCACTCGATCGCATGTGGGACAATCAAGGAGGCAGCGCAGAACCAGGTGAGGTGCAGACAGCTCGAAATGCTTTCGATCACGGAGGCAATGCAAAAGTGCATAAAGCTTGCGACGAGAGGAGAGGGAGGATCAATACATCGACTGAGACGAAAAACAAGATGGCTCTCACTTTCGAGTCGTCTCAGGCGCACGCATAAGGGTCCACGGTGGGCAAACAATGGGGAGCTCACTCTCACTCACTTGCGAAATATATTTCGCGCTTCGGACTCACTCGGAATCGGACTATTATTCACTCGGACTCGATCCGAGTCCGAGTCGGCAAACTCACGAGTGAGTTTGCAGACCTATGCGGCTGCAGGCGCTGAATTTTTCTATTCACGCGACGTGGCTTGCCGTCGACTCTTTCGAGCCGGAGATGTATGCCGTATACGTTCCCGTCACGTCAGCGACTCCGAAGGCACAGCGAGCGGCTGGCCGTGCAAGAGGCTTCGTCGCTCTCTTTCTTTCACGGACAAAGGGATCGTCTTACCAAAGCGGTGGCAGCGTCTCGGGATGCAGACGCGGCACCTTCCTCGCCAAGGGAGCCCGAGGATTCACACGTTCCGTGGGAAAGAAAAAAAAAAAGAAGAAAGAAGCGGCGCGGCTGCAGTTCATTCTCCTGCCTCGTCTCGCCGCGTCACTTAAGAAGACAGCGACGGTGTCCGCTTGCTCCGGGCCGCGAGGTTGTGCGTTGCCGCGCGAGAAGACAATCGCGGCCTCGCTTCTTCTACGAGGCGACCGACGACGACGACTGTGCCAGACAAGCTGCCAACCTCGGCAGCGGGCGTCTCGCTCGCTCGCGAGCTTCTCTTCTTCGAACGAATCACGCGATTCGCGGTCTCGTGTAACGTTTGTACAGTTTCCCGTTCGCGCCAGAGACAGGATGACCTTCCCGGGGTGATATTGGCAGTTGTGGTGACGTAGTTATTGTAGTAGTACATGCGTAGTGGGGGTCGTAGTAGTAGTAGTAGTAGTAGTAGTAGTAGTAGTAGTAGTAGTAGTAGTAGTAGTAGTAGTAGTAGTAGTAGTAGTAGTTCTTGTTGTTGTTGATGATGATGATGATGATGATGATCCTCGTTATTCTGGCGCAAAACCACAAAGGGGGATCAGCCAAAAACCGGACGGCGGGATCTTCACGTAAAAGGCTTATGGTTTTACAAATACAAAGTAATTTTGGACTAAAAAAATATATATATATAGGAAGAAAAGCCAAAAATCGAAAAAGGAGTATATCTCAGCAGAGATCGATGTAGGCTATCAGATGTGATTTGAGACAGAGGTAATGATGAATCTAAAGCGAACGATATATATATATATATATATATATATATATATATATATATATATATATATATATATGGCTCTTTGTAGTTGTTCTTGTTGTCGTCGTGTCGTCGTCGTTGTTGTTGTAATATTAGAGTAGCGCGTAGCAGCCGTAGAAGTAGCAGTAGGAGTTGTGTAAGTAGATGCCGTACTATTAGCGCTACGAGGATAAGAGAGAGGAAAAGGAAGGAAAGGCAGGAAGAGTGTCCATAACCTGCATTGCCATAAAATTTCATAATATCTTACGAAACCACTCAATTCTTGGCCGGTCCCTCATCGTGAGTCACAAGAGAAGATGAACCAGAAGAAGATCGAGCAGACGCGCGTCCGGTTTGCGTGGGCGTAGAAAAGAAGGGGGTGTGAGAGATCAACCCCTTCTCCCCCTCTACCGCCCCCCCCCCCCACGAAAAAAAAAAAAAATTGGCTACGCTCCTGCCGGTTCGCCGTCCTATACGCCGGAGAAGGGGTAGTAGAAATGGTTGTACTTTTCGTTAGAATCTGATTGATTTGTTGATATGCGGGGTTTAACGTCCCAAAACCGCCATATGATTATGGGAGACGCAGTAGTGGAGGGCTCCGGAAATTTCGACCTCCTATAGGGTTCTTTAACGTGCACCCAAATCTGAGCACACGGGCCTACAACATTTCCGCCTCCATCGGAAATGCAGCCGCCGCAGCCGGGATTCGAACCCGCGACCTGCGGGTCAGCGGCCGAGTACCTTAGCCACTAGACCACCACGGCGGGGCTTAAAGTAAGAGTTGCCGTAAAGATATTAAACGTGAGAAGTATTAATGAAGACCAGTCAATAGTGAAGTCAAGAAAAGTATAGGCGACGTGAATTGTAATGTTGCAAGTGCATTACAGTATTGTAGTGCAGTACTTAGCAGTAGTATCTGTAGTATGAAGTATATAGCTGTAATAGTACGATAAAACGTAGTGGATCAGTAGTAGCGGTAATAGTACAGCAGTAGTGGTATAAGTGGTATAAGTGGTATAAACAAAAAGAAAATGACCAACGTTACCCTGCAAGAAGAAACTTACAGCGTTTACCGAGAACCAGGACAAATTACGGAAAGCAAACACTGCATTACCAATCAACGCGAATAGTAAATGAATTCCAAAATGGCTTGCAGTTTGACGTCAGCCTAGGGACATTTAAAAAACAAGTTAAAGAAATTTTGATCAAAAAAGAAATAACTTATCATCACTAATCTATATTGTGTAAAAAGAGTAGGTAGAATGTTAATGTTAAGAAAGTAAGTAGTTCATTATGGTATACGATGCATCCATTTTTTGTTCCTGCATCTGTATTATGCTAAGTGTATTATATGTTGCTTGTTTTTTTTTTTTTTTATTCCTGTATTTCTTTTGTTAGCGCTCATGTGGTACATGACATGTTAGTTTTTGTTGCTTGTTTGTATCTGCAAAAAAAAAAAAAAAAGTGCATCTGTGACGAACTACAGGTGCAGAGGCCTTTGTCAGGCGTATGAAACGCCTTTTGCTTCTGTATCCTTTTTCTTGCCTTTCAAGAAATAAAAATAAATTACTACTACTACTACTACTACTAGTAGTTGCAACAGCAGACCGGCCTATACGCAGGTGCCGCAGCTGCAGTAGTATACACTAGTAACAACAGCAGCAGAAGTATATAGTTCTCAATATAACATAGTAATAGCAATAACAAAGCAGTAGCATGCGTTCAAGCGAGAGCTACTTTGCCTTATCTGACTAATATTTGTATACTCGACATGGGCTATAAGCTCCGACCCGATGCGACCATTCCGAATAGCGAGCACGCGTCATCGACGCACGAAAGCTGTTGTTCGAACGCTTGCGTACAACGCAAAATTGTTAGCGGCACCTTGCAAGTGCTCACGTGTTGGATCCGTCTTATTTGATTCTATAGCTTCGCAAATACCGCGCGTCGCTGCCACATTGCGTTTTTTTTTTTTTCTCGTCGAATCTCCCGTGCGAACTGTATATACGTACGTCGTTTTCCGAGGTATTTATATGACGACAATCGTTCGAAAGTTACAGAAGCCGCACCAGCCTGACGACGACACTGTATAGTAGAGTCTAAAGTAGTAGAGTTATACACAAGAGGCTACAGAAGCAGAGGCTATAAGCAGAGGCTATGGTGCAGGCACAGCTTTACATTGGGTGCGGAAGAGAGAGAGAGAGATAGAAAGAGAGAGAGAAAGAGGGGGAGGGGGAGGGAGAGAGAAGATGTACGGATTCGGAGAAATGCACGTGTACGTGTATAGATACGCCGAGTGGCATGGAATATTTAGGCGGGTCGCTGCAGCTCCACACGGCGCCGATGGACTGTAACCAAGTGGCAGCGGCGGTGGTACATATACGCGATCGCGGCGGTGGAAAACAATGCGATCGACGTACAAATCGGGTTCCCCGCCCGGTTGCCATCGCATGTGCACCGGCGCTGCCGCTGGTGTTTGTCGAGATGAGCGCGGGGCGCTTTTTTTTTTTTTTGATTATGCATTCCGACCGCAGCCAAGCCCGACCGCTCTCGCATTTTTTCGGCGGGTCGTGCATGATGGAGAACGGTCGCGTCGCCGGTATTCATGAGCCGACTGAATTATATCTGTACGACGCGGCCGCGTGTTTGGACGAAGTACACGGAAAGGGGAAAAGGGAGTACAGACGAGGAGACAGCTGCTATACGATATAGGACGTGTGTGTCACTCTCACTCTATATCCTTCAACGAGATTCGTAAAACGCTTGTTAAGGGGGCATGTCGAGAACTTGTTCAGTTTCGACGGACAGATTCGCTTTCCGTTAATAAAACTACCTGGGACTATCTATCTATCTATCTATCTATCTATCTATCTATCTATCTATCTATCTATCTATCTATCTATCTATCTATCTATCTATCTATCTATCTATCTATCTATCTATCTATCTATCTATCTATCTATCTATCTATCTATCTATCTGTCTGTCTGTCTGTCTGTCTGTCTGTCTGTCTGTCTGTCTGTCTGTCTGTCTGTCTGTCTGTCTGTCTGTCTATCTATCTATCTATCTATCTATCTATCTATCTATCTATCTATCTATCTATCTATCTATCTATCTATCTATCTATCTATCTATCTATCTATCTATCTATCTATCTATCTATTATATCTATCTATCTATCTATCTATCTATCTATCTATCTATCTATCTATCTATCTATCTATCTATCTATCTATCTATCTATCTATCTATCTATCTATCTATCTATCTATCTATCTATTTAGCTAGCTATCTATCTATCTCTTCATTGTCATCATGTCAATAATTCGTTGAATATACCAGAACATGATAGGATGAAGAGAGCAAGAGCTCGGTTGATATTTGAACCTTAATTCTTAGTTACATTTTCTAGTGCACGCATCAAGTGATAAATAACTATAGTGCATTCAAGATTGATTTGAAAAGCATACACAGCATCGCGACCAGTGAACAAACGGATGATCTCATAACTTCGTTTGATGTGCTCTCGCATATGCGTAAATATGATAAGCTCGTAAGCCCGATATGTGTATTGTACATAGATTCTATCACACTGCGATTTCGTATGTTGTAGCTCTGCGTTTGTTTTTTGGTAGTTCGTCCGTTTAAAAGAAAAGATCAAGCAAAAGCCACACTTCCTCGTGCAGCTTTCGCTAACGTCGAAAAAACATTTCCGCCCGCCTCCCACTAGAAAACAACCCTAACGGAAACCATAGAGAAAACAAAAATCCCCCTTAACCAACGCATCCGAGTGCGCGCTGCCGCCTGCGTCACAAAAACGTGGCGACGAAAGCGGCGAACCGACGCGTGGCCCTTTCTCTAATTCGAATCGACAGCGATGAACAAAACTAACGGAGATCCGGAGCTTGATTCCTTAAGGCCGGCCAGGCAGACTCAAGCGAGATCCGGGGAGATAGAGGATGCAAAGAAAACAAAGCCACTTCCAGCGGAACTGTTCTTCCGCTCAAGGTATTAAGTGTCACGTGTGTGAACAGTCGGTTTATACGCGAAGGAAGTTCGGTATAGCGAGCCCCGTTTGGAACGGAACTGCTTTGGTCGTTCTTTATTTTCTGGTCTTCCGCGCGTTTTTCGCGAGGGAGAGGAGTGTTTGACGCGAGGCCAGCTAGCGTGTCCAGTCCCACACGACGTTACGCTTACGCGCTCCACTGTTGCGCGCAGTTATGGTGAAGCTGGGGGGGGGGGGAGAATGTCGTTATACCTATGGAATACTGCACCAGGTTGTTCCTGCACAGTTTTTTTTTTTAGAAAGGAATGTACAAGACAACGTGAGCTGTACTGCTTATGCGTACCAGTTGGTAAATATGCCCTTCGAATATGAGAAACCGTGCGAACCACTGTCCTGTTATTCTGTGGCTCACACTGTTTTTCATTTCGTATGTCCAATACAAAACTACAAGTTGGTCAACGGGAAGAGATAAGTGAGAACACTAAACCGGAATGCAATGATGCCGGCGTTTCGCATACAGGAAAGCACGACATGACAATGATTAGGCAGCAAGCAGTAGTAGTCGGGGATACCTTTAAGTGTCTTAGGGAGGAGAGGACGGTACATGCAGCGAAAATCTAAGCTAGAGCGGGCGTTTTTCATTTCGAAACTTTCTTGTGGAATCGTGGGAATCGTACCTGCAACCTCTCGTGAATGTAGCAATGTAATGCTGCGACAACGCCTCGACGGTGGGGGACCATAATGACATTTCTTCAAATGATGGAATGTTTTTTTTTTTCAGACTGTACGCATATATCGGCGCAGTCCCATAGCTTCCATGACACTTTAGACATTCTGAAAGTCATAGCTCATGAATTATAACACCGGAAGGAAGTCAGAAGCAGCCAGTAAACAAGAAACTAACAGCGCAAAAAAAAAAACAAGAAAAAACAATGAAGCGAGGGAACACAAACAAGCGCTTTTAATGTCTCAAGCGATTTCGTAGTAATAAGCCCAGACCTAACGTTTCGGCGCTGTTGTCTTGTGAATTGTGGTACCAATCAGCTCAAACCTTCACAGAAGGATAATCAAAGAAGTTCACTTGGTCGCCGTAATTCTTACAACACCGACGAATGGTCCTAGCGTGAAATTCTCTCCATGCGGGGACGTGTGGGGGGGAACCCACTTTTTTTGCTGCACGCAACTATAGACGGCCGCCTGGGTTCACGGTGACGCGTCAGCGGTCTTCCATGCCACTGACTCGGAGAGGGTGAACGCGCTGGGCCGGTGGCGCGCCATTCCCGGTTTTCTCGTATTCTATTATTTTAGGACGCGACAGCGGTTTTTTTCTTGTGCGAACCGGTAGGACAGAACCAACGGGACTCACCATCGTGACGCGCAAAGGGATGTTATACAGGGAGAAAAAAAAAAAAAAAAGACAAATGGGTGGAAGGTGGGGAGAGGGGGTTAGACCGGCGTCGCTACTGGAGCAATGCGAGCGTGTGATCGGAACCGTTCCGTGTGGCACACGGTATTCAAAGAGAGAGAGAGAGAGTTTTTTTTTTCTTTCAGTACGCTGACCACCTGTGACCGCCGACAGGAGTACGGACGGACGGCGACAACCGGCAATGGCGTATAGCGGGGTTTCCCGAAAGGTACAGTGAATACGATATAGACCCCCCCCCCCCCCCCCCCCCCCCCGACGCCGACCCTTTCCTACCCCCTAATCTCACGCTCTTTGTTTATGTCTTTCTGATTCTTCTTTCGGGGTGCTTCGCTTGTGTCGCCCGAACACACAACTGCCACCGAGGGCTTTATATTGTGCCGCCGTATGCTTATAATAACGCACTCGGTGACGAGGAAGTGGTGGGAAATCGGGAAAGCCAATCGCGGGGTAAATGCGTCATCGACTCCGCCGCAAATTGGTTTCGCGCGTTAGGCTGTAATGAGTGTTAAGTCGAATGTACTGCCGGTTAATTACTGTATGATCGTAGCTACGAGTTAAGAGCGATCGCTCGGGTGAGGGGACGGGGATTGGATCACGCCTATTTAACGGTTCCCGCAACGTTCTCCGACTAGAATTGTACACGTCGACTCGATAATTTCAGAATAGAGATTATCGAGTTAGGTAGGTATCCGTGATAAAACACGGTGGGCCTGCGAACACGGACACAAGAGCCAGGACAATACGAATGCACAATAGGAAGTGCAAAGGCGCACAGCGGCGGAAAAGCAACGACACGTTAGGACAGCAACCAGAATTTTTTTTATCTATACGTTCGTGCGCGTTTGTTTGTGTGTGCATATGGGCAAGCAAAATTGAAAAAAAAAAATAATCAGAGCATATCCACGGAGTGAATGATGATGAGTGGGACGAAGCGCCCATCCATCCGTCCATTCACCCGTCCGACCATCTGTACGCGCTTCCTTCCATTCGTGCTTCCGTCCGTCCGTGCGTCCGTGCTTCTGTCAGTCCGTCCGTTAGTACACGTGGTCAGCGTACGCATGCGCTGTTACACTATACAACAGATATACTACAAGCCTCGACCATTAGGCGCGTTTTTTTTTTTTTTTTTCATTCTTGGGCCAACTGCACGTTCATGAAATTTTGGCGTGCACTTCCTCTCAAAACGATAAAAGATGTGAAGGTGAGCGTCTGGTCAGCGACCCGGTTAATGTGTCTCTGTTTGCACGCCTACCACTGTTTATCGCGACTCGGTCAACTGGAAGAAGGACTCCATCGCCACCTTGATCGACTAGAATGGTTCATTTAACTGAAGGCGCACAGCAATTTCTGAGCAATAACTCTCTAACCATCAGCCTTTCGGCATGTATGCGAGAACGAACTGGAGGGAAGCTTAATTTCTCAAGAATTCTCAAAAAATTCTCAAGAACCGGGCGGCAGGATACTTAAATGAAACTAAAGCCAATCTGAAAAATTAGTTTAGAGATGAAACCACCAATAAACGAAAATGGTTGCTGAGCAGGCGGTCAAACCATCTCTTGTTCCTGACAGACATAGCTATACGAATTATAAACTAAAAATCTGAAAAGGTTAGGGTTCACTAGTACGGTAATCTTTTAGATGTATTGATGAAGTCGTACACAGTGGAGCAGATATCCCTGTGGCAGTAACCAAATGAAGTGTTGCCTAGTGATAAAAGTACTAGTACATTTACTTGTATTTCATAACTTCTGTAATGGGCCTTTTAAAAATCGTTTTCTCTGATATATAGTAACGACGACAGAATAAAAATAGGTGTTCAATTGTTTCAATTTCGTTGCAAAATATGCGCAGCGGTGACGCCTTGAGTCGGGCTTTGTTAAGGTAATAATTTAGTTGTGGAAGTATGCATCGCAATCTGGTATAAGTGACTTCTTACTGGCGAGATAAACACCACTGTTTATTCCAGCAATACCTTAAATGATCGAAATCTTTAAATTTATCCAAATTACCTATTCCCCATTGCAAATAAATATTTCGGAACCTTAGCGCTGTCACGAAAGCCGTATCTAGCAAAACGGGGATGGTGGGCCCACTCAGGGATACTGCTGCTAAAGAGTCTGCCATTTCGTTCAAATATAATCCGCCGCGGATTATATTATAGTACCAGGCCACCGGGTGGCCTGGTACCCATAGCAAATGCAGTTTTTGTTTTCGTTTTTCAATATAAAAATTACAAAACGTATTCATCAGCTCTGCATTTGCTGCCGCAGAAAGCACATTACATAATAATAATGAATCTGTAATGATATCAGCTGATGATTCGCTTGAGGGCAATTTGAGTATAGGGCAAGAACAATAGCCAATAATTCTAAAATGAATACAGGGGTATAGTCTGGGAGTCGAATCGAAAAGGACCAATCAAAAGAAGAAGAGAAGATGTCAACGCCAGCCTTTTCTTTTGACACAGATGCACACGTCGCAATGATATTGGTTATCTCCAGGTGAGCTAGATAATCTGCTAGCTGGTCCTTTAAGTACGTATGTTCCAATCGTTTAGCGTTATGAGGAAATATATCATCGAATTGAATGCTAAGCATTGACTTTAGGTTGTCTATTGGGCCAATATGTTTAATTTTTACATTCAGTTGCTGCAGCATCACTTGCGCAAAATTTAACTTGATTCGCGGGGTGTGTAGTCGCGACCAATGTGTTTCGAAGAATGAAGTTATCTGCTGTGCGGGAAATTGTGAGGTAAGTTTTATCATTGATGAACGTCTTGAGTGCAGTTTCCAACGGGCAGCGGAATGATTCGGATTACATTTAACGCCGATTGCTTTCATCGGTGCCTGCGAAAACGATGTGCTGTGCAAGGATGCAGTAGCAACAAACGTATGCCTGGTGACCCATGTCTTCCAGATAAGAAACAAGGGCAATGGTTCGCAATACGGTGCTCGCTGGACTTGCATTCATTCCTGCAGCCCGGTTTCTTTCTTGAGCATGCAGTGCCTACTATTATTCGCGTTATCGGTGAGCAGGTCGCCAAGTATCACGCTAATATACGCATGTCTGCATTCGCATACGCAGCGGTAATTTATCGGAGCATAATGAAAAAAATCATAACGCGAGTAATGTCCGCAGACTCTTTTGTGCTTAATGACAGTTGCCTTTAAAATTGCTTTTTCATAGTGCATCGTCGGTGGTATTCTTTCTATCGCATGTTGCAAATATTCAATGAAACTTCCTCTTACGAGTGTTTCTTAAAAGTCCGGCGGAATAACGTCTTTGAATTAATATGGAAGCTTATTGCAAGCAGACTTTGAGGAATGCGAAAGCAGTGACCATATGATGTTATCTTGCACAAGCCTCGCAATGGTAGAGTCAATCGCCGCACATAATACTTGCTAGGGGACGATTCGGTGACAACGTCGCGTCCAGAATTCCGTGAATAATAGTATACTCTGTTATACTATCACACAACCAAGCGTGTATATCAAGCCATACAAACTGTGCCGGAGGCTGACTGCAAGAACTAGCGCTGATTACACGAAGTGAGGCCACGGGATCGAATCCCAACCGTGGCGGCCTCAATTTCAGTGGAGGTGAAGAAACGTGAGGGCCGTAGGTCGACGAACTCGCTATTGAGTCGACTCACCCGGACTCACTCAGATCGAGCCTTGATTCTGAGTGAGTCCAGGTGAGCATCATTTTCGTGAGTCCGAGTTCGAATGGGTCCAAAGTGCGTTTATATTTCTTGAGTATGAGCGATTTACACTTTCATTCGCCGACCTAAGCTTGAGGTAGGTTAATATCGACATTGTTAAAGATGTGAAACAGAGAGAGAGAGAGAGAGAGAGGTGGGGGTTAATCCTTCGCTTCTTCTTTCCTGTGGTTCCTGTATGGCCCAAAAGTTTTCGCACCCCTTTCCCCCCCTACGCATATCATACCTCGGGTGCACTCCTGCGCATTTAAGGGGCTTCGCTTTCTTTCGACAAAGACTGCACGCATATCGCACCGCTTGGGACCTAACACACAGGATGGTGGCTCTTTTGCTCTTCGCAGAGCCCGCTAGGTCCAGGTCATCCATCCAATTACGAGCCTCCTCTATCGCCTCCCTCTTTTGAGTGGCGCGGACGGCAGGCTAATTGGAGCACCCCCCCCCCCCCCCCCCACTGCTTCTTTCCATTCCCCCCACCATACCGAGCGCACACCTATAAGAAGAGGGAGGGAGTGTGCAGGGAGCAAAGGTGCTACCACCCCCACCCATTGCGTCCAAAGAACACACTATACAGGCGAGCGATCAGCGAGGCCAATTTCCTCGCGGTGCGGATGCAGGAACTTCGCTCGGCTGCGCGAAGATGGCCGACAACCCCAGCGAGTGGTCCGCGCGGGGTTACAGAACGATGCCCGTCATATCGCCGAAGAGCACAAAAATTGAAAAAAAAAAGCTCTGTTGTAAACGCGGGAGCAGCGGGAGGTATCGGTTTACGTACGGCCACGAAACCACCCGCGTATTAAAGTGGGGGGCGGCGTTGGGTATATAACGCATGGAGGAAAAGCGACGATGATGCAGTGAGCATGAACGTCGAAGCTGTCGCCCCCTGCCGGTCGGTGGAGGCGATCACGGTGTCGGCTCGGTGGTGGGTTTCCGAAGAGGGAAAACAGTCCGGATGATGTAGAAGCTATGAGAGCAGGACGGAACCGACCATAAATGAAAAGAAGGCTGCGTTAGAAAACTGAGCGGTATAGAGCGGAGGAAAATGAAGCGCGGAAGTAAGGTAGAAGTAAAACGGTAGTTCTTCGGCCGCACGTGCGGAGAATTCACAGTTAGTCCACGGTGGATCGGCTAAGACAGACAGGTCGTAAGAGAAGGGAAAGGACGAAGGATGTGACGACGGGAAGCGGAGGGTAAGGTTGGAGCGCTCCTCCCTTGGAATCGGTGAGGGTGGCGGTACAGTTGCGTCTGTTGAACAAAGGGCTGGCCGCTTCCCGGAAACCGCTATGTGCCAGCCTGGACCCGCCGTAAGCTTCTGGACACAATCGCGCGCTCGAAGCGATACGCTCGCTCAAAAAAAAAATGGGAACGAGGGCGGTCATTGCCGACGTCCAAAGGAGACACAAAGGAGATGGAAATATTATTTTTTTTTTCGGCTAACGAGTCCGCGCGCCTTTTTCTCCCAGCGCTAACGCGAACGTGGGGCACGTATACTTGTGAATTGAAGAGCAAGACCCCACAGGTACGTCGTGGACAGAACCAGGTGATGTCGTCAGGTCCAGCGTATAAGAGACGCAGTCCAGGCAGGATGTGGTCACGAACGGAAGTGATGTCCATGATGACGAGGCCGGTAGATGAATAGCAAATGTGTACGTTTTTTTTTTCTTTTCATTTGTGTCCCTTTTGCTACTCCCTTTGTATGAACTTCGAAGTCGAAGGACTCAACAATGGGGGAGACAAGTCAAAGGCTTGCTATGCTCGCGTCCCGCGCGCATTACGAAATTTGTGCCACCAGGGGTGAAAGGGGCAATGGCCTTCGACTTCTTTTTTTCTAATGTAAACCTCGGCAAAAAAAAAAAAAAAAACGAGCGTTCCCTGAGCACATATTTTTTTTCTTTTGACGAATCCTTTTTATGAGCCTCGCGCAGTGCGATATTACGTAATCCCAACTATACTCATTTACGATCAAAGCCGCGGCTCTAACCCCAGAGAGGTTGTTGACAAGCGTGTTGTTTAAATTTGCGACGAAGAACAATGCTGAATGCGTGTGTTACGGACAAACACTGTTTGTAGAAGTGGTACAAACCTTTAGAGACGAGGACGAAAAGAGAAAACTGTAAGTATTTATAAAGGGCGTTAGCCAGGCCGGATATTATCGGATAATATTCTAAAAAAAATCTTTCAGTGCCGTTTAAATAGCTATTTACGAACAAAAATATTACTGAAGTAAAATATTAGTGATAACATCTGAACTCACACTATATATGCCAGTACTAAAAAGCACTCTTTGAACCCACGCGTCATATTTACGAGTATATAGGGTGGGGTAAAGTGAGACATGGGGCAAAACGCGACATTTTAACTTTGCCGGCCTCTGTAGCTAATACAAAAACTACTTTTCTCTGTTTCTCTTTTGCAATTATAAGTGCTGGTACTTGATTGATTGATATGTGGGATTTAACGTCCCGAAACCGCCATATGATTACGAGAGAGGCCGCAGTGGAGGGCTCTGGAACCACCTGCGGTTTTTTAGCGTGCGCACGAATATGAACACGGGCCTCAGCATTTTCGCATCCATCGGAAATGCAGCCGCCGCAGCCGGGATTCGATCCCGTGACCTGCGGGTCAGCAGCCGGGTACCTTAGCCACTAGACCACCGCGGCGGGGCTAAGTGCTGGTACTTGTATACCTTTTCATGAGTAAAAGTTGATGATTGCTCACAGAGTTCGCTCGGAAAAATTACGCGGCAAGGCTCAATGTATTCGCGACCCATCAAAAATGGGCGAAATTCTTTTCGGCCAAATTTTCGGATCCGTGCGTAAAGCTACTGGTGAGTCAATACAGCAACGTAAATATTTATTTTGTTACTTGTGACTATACAAGCTACATAACGCCAAAAGTTTAGTTCTATTGGTACCCTGGGAAAAAGCGGAAACGTTTTTTTTTTATTTATCATGTGAGGGGGGCAAAATGCGACAAAAAGGCATTCAATATTAAAGAGTGTCCTAATTAATTTAACCAGTAACTTACATTCATTAAATGTTATATTTCTTTGTTTAGGAGGGCTTGGACATACAGGATAATATTATAAAGAGCTTCCTGAAAAAAAAAAACTGCACGAAAAAGCACTGATTGTCGCTCAGGACAACAATCCCCTGATTCGCGCTGCATTTTTCAATGTTCCCAAGGATGCTCTCAAGAGATGCATAAAAAATAGCGGAATCTTCCAGTGAAGTTGTTCACGGACACGTCCTAGGATTGAGTTTTATGACTTCTTTTCCCAATATCCTAAGTGAATAAAAAAACGCTAGAAAATCTGAATTGAGCACAGTTTTGTATTCATTGCCTCACAAAACCCGGCAGACGAAATTAAAAAGGCGTGAAACGGCTTAGCAGTTCTGCGTTAAAACGTCAAAAAGCGGTAAAGAAAATAAGTCGAGACATATCTAGCCTCAAATTATTAAATAATCCAATAAGGTACAAGCGTTCAACAAAAGACAACATTATCACAAAGAAAAACTGGCGGCGTTTTATCTGCAAGGAGTTTCGGAGCAACACTATACCGCGTTCTGTCGAAATTCAAGTCGTGGAGCCCAAGGACTGCAGTCCTGAAGGAGCCCATGGGCTCCTTCGGACTGCGTAAGGCCCCATAGAGTGAATTTCAAGTATTTCTGCAGCAAGAACTGAAGGTATAATTTTTCTAACACTGTAACGTTTTGCCCCGCAGGTCGAGGCAAAATGAGACATCTGAAGCTTTTTTTGTTGATTTTGAAAATAATGTTTTGAAAGGTGGCAACGTGCCGACATTTATGTAGCACACACCTTATACCCGAAAGAAAATTATGTTCAATTGTAAGGAGTGAAATAAACATAAAATGATTATTCTAAAACTTGTGTCGTATGTAGCAACCCCGCTCCACCCTACACAGTAGGAACTGTTAATATAATAATTGTTGGTGCTTTACTTCCCACTACCAGTATATAATTATGAGGGATGCCATGTACAAGGGCTCCAGATTTTCTGACCATGTGGTGTTTTTTCGGTGTGACGTTACAGATTCAGTGCAAAAAAAAAAAAAAAAAACGAAAACCAAACAACACTGAGGTGATAGAAATGCTCTGCCACCTATACGTCTCGTAAAGGGTTTCGTGACAGTTCCGTTCAAAGTGCGGGCATGGACTGCTGTGTGATCAGCTTTATGGACTCTTTTATAAATCGAGGACGTTTCGAACGTGTGAACATTCACGGTGTGTAAACATTTCTGTGCTGTGGAAAACTACACCGAAGTACTTCGACTTGGAACGTCAATGTTCATTCATGTGTTAATTTTGTACTGTTGTCAAACTATTGAGAAGTTCGCAGTGTATCAGTGTATGTGATAGGTGCAGACTGAGCCCCCGTGCACCTAACCTCTCCTCCTCCTCCTCCTCCTCCTCCTCCTCAACAACAACAACAACAACAACAACAACAACAATAATAATAATAATAATAATAATAATAATAATAATAATAATAATAATGCTTGCCATATAGCTTGCGCAGAAAGTTGTATACAAGAAAGCGAATTAATATGAATTAACTGATGAAATTGTCGAGAAAGACAGGACGGCAACACAACGTAACCTACACCAATTAGCTCGGTACGTCTTCGATCTGTCAGTCTTAAACGAGTCCGCCGCGGCGGTGCAACGGTTATAGTGGTCCACTGTTGATCTGAAAATCGTCAGTTCGATCCCGGCTACGGCGGTAACATTTCGATGGAAGTGAAATGCTGCAGGGCCGTGTAATGGGCGATTTCGGTTCATATAAAAGAACACCAGTTGAACAAATTTCCGGAGCCCTTCCACTATTGCGTCCCTCACAATCATATCTTGCTTTTAGGACGTAGAGCCGAAAATTCTACTGTTGGTCTTAAACGATTAAGATTTGTCATGGATTAAGATTTGTCATGGCAACCAAGCGCCATTATCTGCGCAACAGTGTGTTCGAGGAGGTATCCAGATATCATTTATCTACACATACAGCTTCAGGGCATCAACGACCCGACTCGTACCACCTCATCGATAGCTCCGAGATTGCGCATAGTTTATCATGCATTTTAAACAATGCCCCATTTTCAAACACGCAGAAGGGCAAGCACGGGCAAACACACGTTCAAGAAACGTTTTGGCAAGGTATACGAAACTGCGGTATACGACGCATCACGGACTCTCGCTTACGGCGTTAAGCCTATCGCGTGATTACAGGCGAGATCTTGTTAAACCTAACGGCAACACCTTACCCGGCATTGGCTCACGGCAGAATCCACACGTTCGAAGAGCGAACAGAAGCTGTCGTTGACCGTGAAAACGACCGACGGACGAGAAAAAATCGCAGATGACTGCCGGTCTTCATTAAAAAATGTTCCGCGAGTTCACTGCAGGCAACTTTCGAGACGGGTGAAGAGGCGTGGTCTGAAAAGACGCCCTTGAAGACTCTTCAGTCCACAAACGTGTTGGTGTTGTCGGTGTATAGCTTTACGAAACCACGTCTCGCACTAAACAATCGGCGCACACTCGTAACGCAGTTCACACGAAACCACAACACGCAGGTAAGGCACTCTTGCACACGAATGCTATGGCAACAGACGGAGAAACCGGGCGGTCACTGAGGTAGCAGACGGGCACAGACGGCCACTGGTGTGTGCTGATGGAAGCCGCAGTACAGCAGACAGGATGTTTAAGTGGTAGGAGCGTCTCCTCGTATCAGGCTGCAATGATGCAGCGGCTAATGAATAAGACAGACTGCAGGTGGTTGCGTACTGGGATCCTGGTAGGAGCGAGACAAGAAGCTGCGAACTTGGGACTCCCCAGGGCTGGCTGTAGGCCTGCGAGGGCCACCCCCTCCAAGCCCTCCTTTTCCCGTGCTTGGCCGAAGAAAAAAAAAAGAAAGCAGCTAGTTAAAGTGGGAAAAAAAAAAAGACGTCTCAATCACGAGGTGCTGACGGCGACTCGAAGACAAGAGGCTTATCGCGACACTGCGCAGCCAGCGATACAACAAAAGGCCATTGCAGAAGACACACGGCTGCAGAGAGCGAAGTGATACGTCCGCACAAAGCAATCGAAGAAGCTAAGAATGTTGGAACGTTTGACTCCCGCTGAGTCTCCGTTTCTCCTCCTCTCTTTCGCCCATCTATCGCCTCCCTTTGTTCTAGGCGTGGATCGGACGCCTTGAGACAATGGGCCGACGATCTTGCTGCCAGCCGATGCGAGCTTGTCACCGTATCGCGTATACGGTTGGCGACGTCTCCGTGAGCCGTTCCACGACGCCAACGTTCCTCGCCTTTCCAGATCTTTAAGCGTAGAGGTGAGAAGAAGAAAGAATGGCAAACGATGCTGATAAGGACGCGCGGACAGTTTTAGAGAAAGATAACGGGTGCAAGATCCGTAATATATCTACGCGCGCATAAGTTAATGGTACCATTGGACCGGACGTACTGCTTTGTAATCGTCGACAGTTTTTTCCCGGATGAAAGTCTACGTTGAAGGTGAGCATATGCGTTTCGATATGGAGCAGTGTACTTGCCGAGACATATGGGAGACAAGGAAGGAAGTGGTTCATAATTTCTGACTCGGCGTTCGATAAGGGCCGATATTTATGCCCGTAAAGCGGGCGCCTGTACAACTTCAACGGCATCGTGCTAGCTGCCTTGCTATAGCTGTTTCTTCGCTATTAGGCTTGATTATGCGAGTTGATTTAACTTGAATAGAGCAGCAGTAGTAGGTGGAGCAGCAGTACTAGAAGGGCTCGCAATAGTAGCAGCACTAGCTTTCTTTTAGCTGCACTACTACTACTGCTACTACTACTACTACTACTACTACTACTACTACTACTACTACTACTACTACTACTACTACTCATATTAAAAGAAAAGCGGCGCACAAAAAGACGGAGACAAAGAAGCAGCGCTGTGTGTGGTTCTCTTCTTTGTCTTCGTCTTTTTGTGCGCCGCTTTTCTTTTTATATGAATATACACCAACTCGCCCAACTTTCTATTCTGTTACTACTACTACTACTACTACTACTACTACTACTACTACTACTAGTATACTACTACTACTACTACTCCTACTAGTATTAGTAGGTAGTAGTAGTAGTAGTAGTAGTAGTAGTAGTAGTAGTAGTAGTAGTAGTAGTAGTAGTAGAAATTGCAGTTGCATTGTTAGTATCAGTTGCATATGCATTTGTTAAATAGGTGACGGTTTCGAAAGCACAGTAACAAACTTATTAACCAATCGTCAGCATTAGAAATGAGTGTGTTGCACAACAGCATTTGTACATCCTGCTAAATCAAACTAATTATGTATCGTTCGCAGAGTGCCCACGTCTCCGTGTTGCTAGCTGTAGGCACAACGACAAATTTAAATACTTCTAGCCGCATTGTTGAATCACGTGGGCCGTGCCGAATTTCTCGATGTGCCAGAGCCCCAGCCCACGTGATAACGAAAAAAAACAATAATAAAACGAAACGAACCGATTATTTTACGCCATGTTCCTCATGGACAGCCAAGTTAAGCCTAGCGAAAATGAGAAAGACAAGGAAAAAAAAAACGGCAAAGGCATGGTGTTACAACGGCCCTAGCGTATCGCAGGAGAACAGGTTGCCGTCGATCTCTTATCAACCGAGTGCCGATACGGGGCCACAAGACGGAGGCTCTCGCCCGGGAGGCGTAGAGACAAAAAGCTGCCGTTATCTCGGGGCGTTCGGGCGATACGGCCGGCTGTGTACATACAAGGAACGGGGGGGGGGGGGGGGGGGGGTGAAAGTGTACTGCGTATACAATTCAGTTGTCGAAAACTGCTTCAGAGCTCGAGAGTCCGTTTGTCCCTTCATATTTCGTCCACGACTGTTTGTCCGTTACGCTATCAAATCTACGATGAACGAACAAGCCAAAATCGGCAACCTCCCGAACCAATGAGCCCAAATCGTTACCTTTAGAAAGCGCACCGTGTCCACAGCAATGTGGTCTAAAAAATTTTTCTGGAGGGGAAATCGCCCCGTAGTGAAGCCGTGCCCACCAAAAGATGGCGGCTTAGTAGGGGCATTATAAACTATTGGCATTCACCGAAGAAACCGAATGGTCTTCCTTAATTGATAGTAAATAATACGGTTCACAATATTAAGTCCAGCTGTTTGACGACAGACCCTTTAACTTCCACATTTGCTGCGCAACCAACGCTTTTCGTCTGCCCCTTTATCCGCCTCTCTGCTTTATTTTATCTGCCCCCTCTTCTTCTCAACAAGTACGCCTCCCCCCCATAAGATCCACATGCTCCTGCACCGGCACCGACGCAAAAGCTCCGCGAAGCACGCGCGTCTCTTTAAAATTTAATGCCCACCGCGAGAATAACCGTTGCACGCCGCCCCCCACACACACGCGCAACAGCAGGGTCCGCACCACAGTAGCGCCGAAAAATGTGCAAAAAGGAGGGGGGAGGTGGGGTTGTTTCCCCCTCCAGCAATACTCCCGTATACGTGTAACTTCTATTAACCCCGACCGCACGCTGTTCGCCCTCCTGCCCTGTCGCCTTTCCTTGCCCTTCGGCGCCAAGCGAGGACGTATTTCCTGGCCGTTGCTCCGGCGCGAGTTGCAAGGAGCACGTCGTCGAGGTACAGCCGGAGCAGGTGTTGGCAGCCAGCCGTGTTCTACTCTCCCTCTCGAAGTCGTCGTGGCCTTCGGCCCCTTGGCTACCGCACCGGATCGCTGGGCCTTTCTTGAGGCGGTCGACCGAGCGGCCAGGTGCCTCCGGTCTCTCGGCTCGGAATCGAAAAGGAAGCGGCTGGTGGCGGGGATAGAACTGCCACGCGCCCCTGCTTTCTTTGCTTCAACGAATTCTTTCTCGAGTGAACCGTCGTACGCTAGGACGAACGAAACATACAAACAACGAGCGTCAGCCACAACTGCTCCGTACGAAGTCGACCAAATGACATGCTTTGCAATCTTAAAACTGCGCTAGGAACGAGATGCCAAGAGTAGAAGCAGACTTGAACAACGCAGTAAGTCTACAAAATATGTTGTAACCTACCGAGAAGAAGTTTACGGGATAAGTGAGTTCCTCTTTTTTGGGCAATAACGAAGCTCGGCTATTTTAAGAAAAAAATGCGGACATTCACTTTTGTGCTACGCATCCGTCTTCCACCTATTCAAAAAGTCTTCGTAAAGTCGTTCACGGCGTTTGTCATCAGAGCCTCATCAAATGTGAGCCCAACGGGACGGATTTACGCTCTTCCACAGTAGAGTACCTAGTACTCTAAGTCGTTACCCACTTCTTCTAAACACAGTCGGGACGGCTCACGGCTCTCCCATATAGCGGAGTACGAAGTACTTAATATTGTTCAACACTTTTTCTAAATAAAGTTCTTTTTTCTGAATGCAAGCATATTCATAGCAAAAGCGTATACGTGTGGCATGCAAACGTAGCGTTGAATGTATTTCGATGATTTCCTAAACACAATAACACAATTCCGAATCGCGCTATGAGGCACCCGAATACAGGTTTTACATATAGTATTGTACACATTGTTATGTAACGTTAACTATCGGGCGCGGCGGTGCATTGCTGATGACATATGACCAGTGAAAAGAAGAGAAAATACAGCATATCCATGGACTGAATGATGATGAGTGGGACGAAGCGTCCGACAGTCAGTCTGCGCTTCCGTGCGTCCATCCGTCCGTCCGTACGTACATCCGTCCATGCGTCCGTCTGCTTGTCTGTCTGTCCGTCCGTGCAACCGTCTATCTATCTAGTGAACACTCCAAGTACCACCATCTCGCACTTTTTCATCATATATTCATCATGTCGAAGTACCGCCATCCAGCGGACATTCCAAGGACTAAACGAGAGGTGGCTACCTACTACTACTACTACTACTACTACTACATACATCGCGGACGCAAGACACACGGCATAAAGAGCTTCGTCCCTATAAAGGCCGGCATATCGTCCTGCGTACGCCAATAGAAGCTTTACCGGACACTACGCGCGCCGATGGAATAGGCGGGGTGCTGGAGGGCATATTTTATTATTACTATATAGTAGTGGCAGTGATAATCGCTTTGCGGTAGTAGTGGCTAGTAGACATATCGCTGTAACGCAAAAATAAAGTATATATATATATATATATATATATATATATATATATATATATATATATATATATATATATATATATATATATATATATATATATATATATATAAAGAGAGAGAGAGAGAGAGAGAATTCTGTATTTGTAACAATCAGCTGGAAAGGGGTAGCCATCGCCAAGTAACGGTGACAACTCCTTCGTATATTTTTTATTAAAAAGTAAAGACAAAAGATAGGCGCTTATTGTATGCGAAACATGTTAGCTTTCTGGTTCACAGAATGTTGTTTCCATTCTTGTTTCTTTTTCCAGTAACATTTCTTTTATATCATATATTTTTACGCTGTACCAAATATGTGAAGCGAATCTTATAACTTTTTGTCGGCGATGTTCATTACTTGGTATAATTCATACTGAAACACTTGCAGTATTACTCATGTGTGTTGACATTTCATATGCTCTGTTGTAACGTGAACGTCGAATGCTACCAGGGCAAGGGTCTTCAGGGCAAATGCGAATCCAAAGGGGCTGTGGTGGTGGCGGTAGAAACGATCGCCCTCTCCCCCCGAAAGCCTGTGTCTACCCCCCTCCCCTTTCTTCACCGCCATCTGTCCGTCTTCTATCACCGATTAGGACCAATGTATGTAACCACTGTGAGCACAAATCACTAACAGTATTTATGCTGCGAAGAAGTTCTTGGAATGATAATAAGTACTAAAAAAAAATCATCCACGACCTCCTCCCCATTCCCATTCTCGGTTTTACTTTGTGACCCCCCCCCCCCCCCCAAACCTAAAATGAGAGTGGCTGCATCCACCACTGTTCCAGGGACCAAGAAAGGCTGTATAGCGCAGCTTGTAGCTCTGAAGACCATCCAGAACTTCATGGTGCAACAAACGTTTGATTGATTGATTGATTGATTGATTGACTGATTGATTGGAGGCGGAAATGTTGTAGGCCCGTGTGCTCAGATTTGGGTGCACGTTAAAGAACCCCGGGTGGTCGAAATTTCCGGAGCCCTCCACTACGGCGTCTTTCATAATCATATGGTGGTTTTGGGACGTTAAACCCCACATATCAATGACTGATTGATTGATTGACTGACTGATTGATAAATTGATTTTTATTCGTTAATATTTCCTTTTCTTCTTCGGTTTCCTTCCTTTTTTCCAGCTTTGCATGCGCTGCTTCAGTAAGTTAATGTTTTGTAAACATTAACTTACCCATGATGAAGTTCTCCTGAAGACTGAGTACTTTGTTTATTTCGTGCAGCACTCCGGTGTTACGACCACGTACCCTGAGCAAGTTTGGAGAAACCACCAAAGTTTATAAGATCACCAAGAGTGGCGATGTGGGCTTGTTGGTGAAACATTTGAAAAAAACTTTATGTAGCGCGAGGCGAAAAAACGAACACAGGAAAGAACAGACTGAGACTGAGTGCTTATCTGCTTGGTCGCCTGACGATTATGGCTTAAAAGCAGCTTGGATGTCGAAAATAAACATGTTGTTGATAGTAGCGCTCTGTCTTCTCAATCTGTTTTTTCCTGTGTTCGTTTTTTCGCCTCGCGCTGCATAAAGTTCTTTATAAGATCGTTTTGCGGGGGGGGGGGGGGGGGGAGGGAGGCAGGGTTGCTTCGTCTGTTGACGCGAATGCAGCTGCCGCAGCCGGTTAATGACGACGACGCCAAGACGAGAAAGCCGCCGGACGCGTCTTTGCGCCAACGGCCTCGCCGCGGAGGCCAAGATACGCCGGGCTCGTTACGCGCATCGAGTCGAGCAGGTTGTTGCTGCTGAAGACAGGTGAGAGGACGCAGCCGCCGCCGCCGACTTCTCAGCACCTGCGTCGACCCCCGCGCTTTCCTTAGCTCGACGACAACGACGACTTATGCGACGAGGTCGCGATTCCACGGCGGTCAATTGCGTTGGCCTCGGAGGCGTATGATGTCTCATATATGTATGTTATTTGACGTATGCATGTGGGAGGGAAGCGGGTTAGGGGGAGACAGAAGGTGAGGTGGGCAGATGAGATTAAGAAGTTTGCGGGTATAAATTGGCAGCAGCAAGCACAGGACCGGGTTAACTGGCGGAACATGGGAGAGGCCTTTCCTGCAGTGGACGTAGTCAGACTGATGATGATGATGATGATGATGATGATGATGATGATGATGATTATGATATGTATGTACTTAGAAGCCACGAGTTTTATAAAGATAGACTCGCTAGACTCGAGGTAGCGGGTTCGTTTTCATTTCGACGAAGCAAAACGAAGGGAGACAAGTGTGTTTAATCCGACCCTCTCCGAGTCGAAATGGTTGATCGGGCGAGTTGGTCATTCAAAGTGGTTCTAAGAGAGAAAGGAAGAGAAAAGTGAGCCCCGTAATTGTCTGCTTCAGCGAGCGACACCTCAACAGTAGCTCACAAGGAATGGGGGGTGAGGATGGATTAAAAGGATGGGAATAAAGGTGTAGAGAGCCATGGTCTGTAATACGAACGCGATACGTAGACATGCAGGGTCAGCTATAAGACACGAACAAGCACTTACTACCAAGTGAAAGTTTAATCGTAAAGGTGTGAAATATTTACATAGTACAGATGAAACATTTAGTAAGCACCCTCCCTTCCTAGTTTGACGGTGAAGATGACGAATACGACGAAGTCGCAATTCCACGGCAGTCAGTTGAGATGGCCTAGGAGGCATTTGATTGCTCATACATATGCAGGACCGACGAGTTTATAAATACACACTCACTAGACGCGAGGTCGCGGGTTCGATTCAAGTTGGTTGGGAACGAAGTGCAAGAACATCCGCTTGCTATTCAGCTGCTAGTTCAAGTTAACAGGTATAGTCAATATTATAGTTCGCAGTGCCCTACTTCAGTGTCTCACGATCGGGCCGTTGTTTTAGCAAGTAACCTCTATCTCTGCCGCTCTCTGTTTTTCCATCTTTTTCTTTGTTTTCTTTCTTATTCCTCTCCCCCTCTCCCACTTTCTCTCTTTCTCTCTCAGTACTCGCTCTATAGAATTCCATCATTTCTTTCTTTCTTTCTTCGTTTCTTTCTTTCCTTCTTTCTTTCTTTCTTTCTTTCTTGTTCCCTTACCTCTCTCTCTCACACTGTACTGTTCTCCCGCCCATCTGCTCCCGCCTTCTATTTTCTCCCTCTCTCTCTTTTTGCTTATTTCTCTCAATTTTCCTCTTTGTAATAATCATGGTGCAGCGCAAAAAGACAGAAACACGCCCCACATGCACCTGTGAGTGTGTTTTGTGTTTTCGCTCTACACCATGATTATGAGCAAACACTAATTAGCTCTAGAACAAGTCCATCGGTACAACATCTCTCTTTGTCTTTCTCCCCCTCTTTTTCTTTTTTCTTTCTCCAGTCGTTACCTCATACGTCGGAATCACTGCGATGTCCGTGAGACAAATCGGTGCACGTGTTCTAGGGGCGAGGCAGAAGACGAAGAAAATGAAGTTGACGTGGGGAACGAAGAGATTTAGAAACCTATAGCCATTTTCACTGACAGGATGGAAGTCATAACAACAAAGACAGAATATCAGCATCTACACTTTTCATGAAAGGCTCAGTAGACCCGGTCTCGGCAAGCAGAAGTTACGATCACCAGACTTCGATGCCGTGTGTCCCCTTTGATTATTAGTTAACACAGGGCTGTTCTTTCAATATCGCCCCTTTGCCAATTCTGCGGAGATATAGAAAATATTGAACATTACTTTTTGACATGTCACAGATACATGTGTATTAGAAGACTGCTTGTTACTCCGACTTCAAGAATGGGACTAAATTTAATTGATTGATTGATTGATTGATATGTGGGGTTTAACGTCCCTAAACCACCATATCATTACGAGAGACGCCGTAGTGGAGGGCTCCGGAAATTTTGACCACCTGCGGTTCTTTAACGTGCACCCAAATCTGAGCACACGGGCCTACAACATTTCCGCCTCCGGGGACTGAATTTAACCGCAGAAATTGGCGAGTGACGCTGCATAAGGTTGATAGTCTTCAGATTCAGCAGACACATAAGGCTCGACTTATACAGGTCCGCTTTTAAATACCATGTGGCGAAGACATTCATGTACGGGTATGCAGGCCACCAGCTAAAGGTCAATGGGCCACGTGTTTGAGAGACCTAGTGTCACCATCTCTTCGTTCAAGTCAGCCGCATCTGCGGAAGCATCGTGAACATAAACTTTACTAAAATTAACCAGTGGGGACTCTCTCACTGCGATCGTTCAGCGACCATTGGAATGATGGGTAGTACACTTGCCTAGTCTTCGTGCTTGCGGCTTCGTTTATTGCTTTGTTTCGGTTTTCTTTGAAAGAAAAGAGCGAACCCTTTTGAACATGGTGACCCGATTTGGAAAGATAAGTCTAAAAAAGAATAAGGTGATGAAACGCAACCGCTGAACAGTTGCTGATTTTTTTGTTTCGTGAGAAAACAGCTCCAAGCCACACGAACACACACGGAGCCAAAAGCAGGCCAAAAGTATACGAAGATTAGACAAATGTGTGTACTGCCCATCATTCCCATGCTCGCCGAAGCGCCGTGCGTTGCAGCTCCCGTAGACACTAGCGCCAGAGTTCCCTCTGGCGTGTAGTTGGGAAACTCTGCGGTCGCGAGGACGTGCACGCGGAATCCGTGTCTCGCCAGAGGTCGTCCGCGCAGGCGTGGGAGAGACGCAAAAGGGAGCGGAAGCCGACAAAAAGTCATCAAGGCGTCAAGCGCGCTGTCCGGGAGTCGCGTCGCGCCGTCGACGCCGACGCTGACACAGGATGGGCGAGGCGCTCGCCTTCCTGTCCATTCTTGCTGGGTTTCCGCGCGAGCCGCCACTCAACGCGGACTTCCGAGAGAGACCAGCACGGCTTTGTCGACGTGTCTCCTCGCACTGTCGATCTTTGCCTCCGCCTGCGCGTAGCCGAGATTGCGCGCCTGCCGCTATCTCGGAGGCCATGACAGCGTGATCGTTCGCTTTCCGCTAGAGCAGGATAGGGTCAAGAAAATATGATAACATCCTATTGTTTCTGGACGTGATCCGAGAAAAGGCCGCAGGCATCGTCTAGCTGTCCCGCGATTCGCATGAACACTTCTGAGTAGAACTGCAGCCAGAATTTCTTTTTCGGAGCCCCGCCGCGGTGGTCTAGTGGCTAAGGTACTCGGCTGCTGACCCGTAGGGCGCGGGTTCAAATCCCGGCTGCGGCGGCTGCATTTCAGATGGAGGCGGAAATGTTGTAGGCCCGTGTGCTCAGATTTGGGTGCACGTTAAAGAACCCCAGGTGGTCGAAATTTCCGGAGCCCTCCACTACGGCGTCTCTCATAATCATATGGTGGTTATGGGACGTTAAACCCCACATATCAATCAATCAATTTATTTTTCGGAGGAGGGGGGAGACTCGCGCTCGCATTTGTACACAGACTTTTCTATAAACACATGCAAAATTAAAAAAAAAAGTTCCGCCCTGAAGTCAGTCTGTTAATCCTATTTGTGAAGGGTCATGCTGTGTGAAGGATATGAGTGGGACACGTCGGGGTTGCATTTGGTGCCGAGACAATATCGTCAGTTGTCAGTTAAGGGCCCCGATATGGACTGTCCAGTACCAGAGCACAGTGGTGAAGCCAGAGGGCAACACGCCGAGCCCTTGCCGCCCTCTCCCCTTAAGTTTTTTCGTCATGGCATGGACCTCGAAAAATGACCATTTCTATGAGGTACCCCCTCCTCAATTTCTGCCTACAACCCTGCCAGAACGTACTGTCATACGTTTGTAGAAGAATTCTATCGCAATAACTTCTTGGCAATTGCTGTTTTACGGAATCGAAATCCTCGGCTGACCGGAAGAAGACGAATACCTGTCCGAGTAAACTGGATGGCGGAAACAAGGGGAGAGGAAGTCGCGAGAAGGCCCACTTCCGCCCACACACGCGGGGGGGCGCCTTCTTCCGCTTCATTCGGCGGTGTGTCTCACGCACGGCTGGATGGGCACGCGTTTCGTCGCGGTCCGCGCGCGCTCTCTTGGACCGGGAGGACACATCCGACGGAAGGACGGAACATATACGCAATGCGCCCGGAGACGACGCCTGCGCGGTCTGAATGGCACGCGTTTCTCTCTCTTCATTTGTGAGAGACTGCTTCTTCCACCCGCTGATGCCCAGATCCGGCGACGAAAAAGAGCGGCGCCTCCTTCAAAAAAAACAATGCCAGGCCGTCAAGAATACACAGCTCAGGAAGCACGCCTTGCCTCACCTCCCTGCACGAACCTCCGGTCTGCACTATTGAACCCCTCGGTGCACAGCATCGCCCTCCCGTCGCAACGAAACAACAGCCAAGGGACCTCATGTTTACGCGAACGCGTGTGCCACGTGGAGGATGTGTATATACCGTAGCGTCCCGATTATAACCCGCTGCCGTGTCTCAAGAATGTACGGCCCAGTTCCCAGGCCACGCTTCTATGGAAGTACACGGGATAGTGGCTTGAGAACTCCCTCTGCACGTAGCATTTGGTCACCTACTGCCGGAGAAGATACTGTGCGAACTAAGCGCTGCCTCATCCTCGAGACTATATTGACTTATGCGACTAGGGGCTTCGTACAGCTGACTTGAGCAGTATGTGCAGCTTACTTCTCGAGAGACAGCGATAGAAGTAATGGAAGTGGAAAACGCAGAATGTTTATTGAGAACTTAGGGAGATATGTGATACAGTGCTGGGCAAGGCTGTTAGATAAGAAAGAGCGAGAGTAAGACAAACAAGGTGTACTGGAACACCATCACAGCTGATCAGTATCGCCACCTAGTCTGTGCGAAATAAGCAGGGAACGGCCATCTGGAAAGTATCTTCCAGTATGCCACGCCTCACCCCCATTCCCGTTCACCATGCTTCAAGTCGGTCATATCTACTTACTTATTTTGTCGATTTTTTTTCTTTACCTACTCGCGTTTTCTGACCAATATAATCTAAGCCGCCATGCTTTCCAACTAAGCTGAGTTCTGGTAGAATTTCTTTCTTCGTAGTGTTCCGAGTCTCACTTACTTTCACTCTACACTGCTAATACCCAAACTTGCCCCCTGTATGTTATCAGCGGGCTTTCACGGCATTTCGCCCATCAGTGGGCGGCGGCCACCTCTGTCCCAATATCGCACGCTACGCTCATTCCCCGCTTCCGCTATGTACGCAGCCAAGTGCTCTTGGTATACAGTTAAAGGGCTCAGCCAGGGGTGTGTCCGAAGAGCGCTCCGACGTTTGGGACAAAACAAGTGATGACGACGTCTTGTTCCGATCCTCCTCACTCCGCTCATTGTTTCGGGCGCCGCGAGGGCGCGCTGCGCGCGCGTCCGCACCTAGGCAGGGGTTTCTTCTCGCCTGTTGCGTATGCGTAACGGGAAGCCCTTGTGCGTGCGTGTTGCGGTCGCGTCGCAGGAGTGTTGGTGGTTCGCGCGTCGTTTCCTGCTGCTCCCGAGAAAGGAGAGGGCTGTTCCTTTTTTCTCTCTTCGCAGAGCGCTCTCGTAGCGCGCACAATGCGTCCACCGGACGTCTTTTCCGCGTCCTAATAGCAGCGGGCCGCCCGCAGCCGGGCGGCGGCATTTTGAGGCCGGAAAAAGGATATAGGCTCGACCGAAGGAGGCCGCTTGCGCGCGAAACGGGTGCAGTGTCGCTGTGTGCGCGCGTTATTCTGCTAACGAGGACGCCCGCAGGTGTCGCGACCCCAGAGTAATGAACTGAGTGGCTCTAAACTTGAACGGGACTCATTGAAATGAGTGTCTTTCCAAACCGAAACAAAAATCACGGCATAAACTGCCGTGTTCTAGAACCAACTTCATATTTATTACTTTCCTTAGCTCATAATTAACGCTGCCATTGCATGGGACCCATCACTAGACGCTTAGACTAAGGGACCAAATATTTGTATACGTGTTTTTGATATTATAGGGCAATAAATTCTTCTTTTGATGTGATTTGAAAATTTCCTCAATGATTGATTGATTGATACGTGGGGTTTAACGTCCCAAAACCACAACATGATGATGAGAGACGCCGTAGCGGAGGGCTCCGGAAATTTCGACCACCTGATGTTCTTTAACGTGCACCCGAATCTGAGCACACGGGCCTACAACATTTCCACCTCCATCGGAAATGCAGCCGCCACAGCCGGGATTCGATCCCGCGACCTGCGGGTCATCAACCGAGTACCTTAGCCGATAGACCACCACGGCGGGTGGTCCTAATTTCCTAATTAACTTTATTGGAATGTAATATCGAGTGCCTTAGAATTATGTTTTGCGCAAGCTAGACATTCACGGATAGTGCACAATAATTCGCGCCGGAAGTGGATAAGGACACCAATATCACTTTTCAATATTTTTTTTCTCTCCCACTTGCGTGTCGTCATATAGCCCTGCCGCGAACACCGCCAAGGCGAAATTCTCCAAGTCTGAGTGGTCCGTGGAGGCGGCCTTCCGCTCCGTCCTCGGCGAAGGCGGAGTGAGACTCAAACCCCGTGTAGGAGAAAGGAGGAGTCTGGGCCTGCCTCTTCGAGACTGCCGCCAAGACTAACGGTCCCGGTTGCTCAAGGAATCTGCACCGGCCGATCGATGAGCTAACGGCGCCGCTGCGCCCAAGACGCCGCCTCAGCTGCCACCAACCCCGGAGTCGGGCCCGAGGCCCGGCCCCCCAGCCGGAGCCCCTCCTGGGAGCGAGCGATCACACAACCACTGGGCGCTGGCTACAGCCGTAAGCGAAGTAATGTTAAGAAGGACGCGTGGATGCTACTGATGGCGTGGGTGCGCTGCATGTGGGTGCAAGTAAGAAGTGGCAAAGGTTGAGAAACCGTTTAATAGGGATTGCTCGTGAAACATGAGTTTCGAATAAAGCACTTGTCTTCTCATTGAAGGAAACTTTGGATCCAGCGGAATTTCTTGTTCTACGATTTCTCACCCCGTCAAACACTAAAATTCCATTGAACGTTCGTCTAATGTAGTTGTAACTAGCTGTTTACTGAAATGAATAAAAAGAATGTCATTGGTTGTCAAACTGTCAAGCCTAATTTACTGATGTCTTGAAAGTGGTGTCCCGTGTACTCAGATTTGGGTGCACGTTAAAGAACCCCAGGTGGTCGAAATTTCCGGAGCCCTCCACTACGGCGTCTCTCATAATCATATGGTGGTTTTGGGACGTTAAACCCCACATATCACTCAATCAAAGTGGTGTCAGAGTGTCAGACGTGGGCGGGAAGATACAACAGGAGTCGTTTACATGCCTCACGTCAACAAAAGAAAAGAAAGAAAGAAAGAAAAAGAAAGAAAGAAAGAAAGAGAGAAAGAAAGAAAGAAAGAAAGAAAGAAAGAAAGAAAGAAAGAAAGAAAGAAAGAAAGAAAGAAAGAAAGGAACTCCCCACAGTAACTGTTGTCGTACAGCCTCTGTCCCAATGATTGAGAACAAAAAAATGCTTGCATTGAAAAGCGTATAGAGTCAACTGCACTAAATATAGCCGTGTTCCTCCAGGTTTCCCGGTAGTACCTTACCCAGTAGACTAACAAGTCAAAATTTAAAAAAAAAAGAAAAAAAAAGCTTTGCCAATCTGTTAACTGTTCGTTAGTTCTGTTTTCATTGAGCCTTTAATTCAAGGAATAACGGAGTGAGAATCGAAAGCTTTTCGAAAGTTCTCTATAGGGCAAACACGCGAGGGTCAGCAAACACCACACGAGGCCAGAATATTCGGCGACAAAAGCGGGGTGCAGAGATTTCCCCTAATCCTTTCAAACGATGACGCCCATTGCCCTTTTTTTTTAAATTTTTTTCAGAACGCTCTCGCGAACTTCCTGAACACAATGCCGCAGGCGCACATTGGACAGTGCTGGGGATAAAAGGGGCTCACCTTTGCTCAGCGTCTAAACAAAAATCTAAACGATAGCTGACCGCGTAGCCGGACCTCGCGGCAACGAGAGAAGCCAGAACGAACAGCTTCGTCCCAGAGGCTGACAGCGACGGAGTTCCGTTTCAAAACCTCGTTCTCGCATTCTCGGCAAAAACGTGCCTAAAGCACGTCCTCTGTGACGGACATACACACATACGTAGCACACACCCGTACACGGCAAAGGTTTTTTTTTTTTTTTTGCGTCCTGCTCTAAACGACGAGGAAAGGGCGAAGCAAGCAAATCAAGCCACACAGTTTGACCAACAACATGGCGGAGAGCGTAGGCGGACAGTGTGGCACAGTGCGAGTAGGCTATGGACATCGAGATGCAAGGAGAAAACAAAAGTTGAGTCGAAGGGTGAAGGTATTTCGAACTTTTCGCCAGGTGGGACGGTGGTGTCGGGTGATCGGATAGCGCCCGTACACCACTGTTGCAGAAGCCCGTATTACTAAAAGCTCGCGAGTGATGGGCTCGATGTTGAAGAAGCGTCGTTGTGTGCGTGTGTTCGTGCCAGCGCGCGTGTGTGTCGGGCATTGTCAAAAGGTAGGGAACAAGCGAAGCCAACACCGTCGCCTCTACAAAGATGGAGAGAGGGAGATAGATAGAGGAACGCGCGGTCGTTATCGTTCGCTAGCAGCGAGAAACAATTTAACGCACGCGCTGCCACCGCCACCTACCGGTCCGGCATTCGATCCGGCTGCACAGCACAGCCGGGGGGTTCCAGCCACCGTCCACCGCCCGCGGCGCTATGGTCGACGTTACCGCCGTACCAGCATCGACAAAAGAGCGCGAAATGTTTCTCGCTCGCCCAGTCACACGCGTGCCCACGAATAGCGAGAGAAGGGGAGAGAGAGAAGGAGCGCGCGCCTGTTTATCGGGGACTTCATCTGGAGGCGCCTTTTCAAAATAGTATCGGTGTCCGCACGTCGCCTGGCAAGCCGGCAGGGCCAGTCATCTCGCAACGAGTGCGACATCACCCCCCCCACCCACCCATGCTACTATATAGACCGCAACGCGAACAAGTTGCCCGTCGACTGAAACGGCACAATGGACGACACTTGTAGGCGCGTTTTTCACTCCGACTACGCGTCCTCTTCTTTCTCTCCCCCTCTTCCTTCCCTCCACGTATTCCCGTATCTCTCTTTACTAGTGTCGCCCATTTGCGCATAGGACGCTTGTCTGTTTCCTCGGAGCCGTCTCCCCACTCGTGCGTTCCTGTCATCAATTGAATAATCGGACAGCTTCCCCCGTTTCATCGTACCCTATACCTCCAGCTTCGGCCGAAAACTCGGACGCCGTGTCCAGTTGGCCGAGCTACACTTTCGGTGCCCCTCCACCCGCGAACGAAACAGTTGAACGTGCGTGTGACTTTTGTCTCCTCGGACCCGTTCCTATTGGATCGCGCTCGCTCAGAGCGCGAGTCCTTTGTCCCCAAGGTATGCTTAGGCGAGCAAAGCGCGCGGCGGACTAATTAAAACGATTGTGTTTTCTTCTGCGAGGCTCCGGCTATCGAAAACTCAGGCGTCCGGAGGACGCCCCCCCCCCCCCTCTCCCCATTACCGAGATAGTGTCCCTCACTTTCTCGCAATCGAACTGTTTCCTCATCTCTGCTGACCGTTCGTCCCGCCGTCCAATCCCCCCGAGTCGAACTCTCGTCTCTTCCTCGCATCAGCTTCGTCTTTACTTTTTCAGCCTATACCCTTGTTTCGTATCCCCCCCCCCTCTCGTGCATTCCAGGGGCGTCGTCTAAATGCCAGGTGAAAACGAGCGTATAATGGCGGCGCGCTTAGATCCTCGGAGCGTTGCGATTGGACGTCCGCCTGCATGCGCTGCCGTCAACGGAGCACGACTTTGTTTGACCCGCCCGTGAAAACGACGTATCGCGAAAGTTTCTACAGCGAGATTCCCTTTTGCGTTATAAGGGACGGCTTTCAGTGGGGGCGCGTGTGTCGAGAACAACGAAGGACTTGGACGCAGAAAGCGTGGCTATCACGTTGGACAATGGAAAAGTGGGGGGGGGGGGGGGGCGATCGAGTATGACGAATGATGTGCCATTATTTATACCGAAGCACTGCGATACGCTAGTTGCCGGAACAAAAACAACAAGCTGGAGATGGCCAAGTACGAACGTGTCTATACGATAATACGTGTCTATGCGCACACACACCATCCTCTCTCCTCTTCGTGCACGCGAAATGGAGAGTTAGTCGTGTGTGTGCGTGCGTGCATGCGTGTTCGTACATTGTAGAAAAGGTTAACGCACGTGACTGGATGTTTGTAGGAAGCCGTGGAAGTTGTGGTGATAATTCGAATTAAGCGTTCCACCAGTTGCCCTAAAGTTGGTGTCTAGTATACTTGGACGGGGTTATAGTCATCAATGCTCCGATGTTACTGGCGTGCACGTACAAGGACTGCATAGAAAGAAAGGAGAACCACTAGACATCAACGACTGCCATAGTGTTGAAGTCTAGCGGTTGCGCAGTGTCTTTATCTGTAGTATACTTGCGCGTGTTCGCTAGTATACATGGAACCATTCGACCAGTACCGACTTGTCCAACTAGATTCATTGACCGTCTTCATGACTTTTCCTGCTTGTTATGTTGCCTAGAGTGATCACATACTCTTCTTCTCTTTCACACCCCCTTTCTCCTTCCTGGGTAAAGGGTAGCAAACAGGAGGCTTTCTCTGGTTTCCTTCCCATTCATACATCCACCTTTCCTTTTGTCTCTCTCGTGTTGATTCGCTTGAAATTTACAGATGCAACTGGTCACGTGAGTGTGCTGATAAAAAGTGACAGAACATTAAAAGCATGGTAATTGGCTCGTTAAAAGTAGTAGCCGTGTTGTCTGCATGATTTGTCCTTGTGCATTTTTTTTTTATCTGTGAAGGTAGGCGTTGAAAAGTTGAAACAAAAACCATTCTGTGTTGAGCTAACCTGCGTCTCCATTTTTGCTCCAAACGTCAAGCTTGAATTGAAATTTCGAGCTACGTACGTGAAACTGTTGCCAACGTTACATGCGTGTGCAGTCATATCTATACGGGGACATGGTCAAGCGCAGTTAACCAGTGCACTCGAGCGAGCCTTCCCTGAACTTTCCCACGAGCAAAAACAAATCGAAGCACCTGAAAGCTTGCACGCACAGCTCTCCCGTCACCCAGCGCCGTGTGACGATGCCAAACACGACGGTTCAGTCACGTACAATGGTGACGTCACTGCGTGCGCCAGAACGATCGTTATTATGTTTTCTATGCATATACATACGCGCATCTGGCGCGTTCCTCTCGCCATTGCTTTTTGCCCACAAGGAGGAGGAGGTAAGTTTATTTACAGAAAGGCAGAGAGGTCGGCCTGAGCGATAGCTTCCTCTAGCCTGCTACTCTACACTGGGGGAAGGGAAAGGGGAAAAGAAAGATTAATGGATGACGATGCTGAGATAGAGAGGTGAGTATGTAGTGTTCTTTCTAGCTGAGACACATTTCATAGCCGCGCACATAGTCCAGTTGTTTCCAAAAAGGTTATAACTGCTCTTGTGACCGCGGTTGCACTGTTGGTGTCTGGCCAAGGGCCCAACATGGTCTCATCAGTTAATGACCTACTGCGATATAGTTAAGCAGAAGAAATCACAAAACACCACTGTGTATAATATAACGCGTGAGCTTGCGAGAACTTAGTACTCGATGAAGCCCGACGGCAAAAATAAAAATAACTTAGTCACGAATGGCTTGTATACTCCTCTCTGTTGCCTGCCACAGCAACAAAAAAAAAAAAAAAAAAACGAACAATGCCATCACTGTTCCCACGAACGCGCCAATATACCGTACATGACGAGACAGGAAAGCCCTCGTCACATAATGAGACAAGCCCGATACAGTACCTAAGCTCGAGCCACGCGAAGGTCAGTGCGTAGAGATAAGGAAATGTCACAGCCTCGGGGCTTGAAAACTTGTTGACTCTTGACTGTACGCGCGGAGGTGGCGCTACTGACGGCAGATGTCAAACGTGTTCGCACCAGCTCGTGTGAAGAGAAGGGCATGGAGGCAAAAAAGATAAGAGTATACGCGTTCACGAGTCTCTATATTGAGAGTGTTATACTTATCAAGTCCAGACCAGCAAAAAAAAAAAATGCCAAAGGAAAGCTTTTTCCTTTTTTTTTTTTAAGGCTGGCGGTGCTGGTATAGAGTTTCATAAAATTAACTAGAGGGGACTCTGGCCCTGTGATCGTTCAGCCACCATGGGAATTGTGGGTAGTGCAGTGCACATACTATAATTTATTCTTCGCGTTTGCGGGCTTCAAACGCCCCTGTGGCTTTGTTTATTTCTGTGTTTTGGCTTTGTTTTGAATAAAAGAACGGCCCGTTATGAACTTCGTGACCCCATTTGAAGTGGTTAGCATAAAGGTTAAAGCGGTGAAGCGAAACTGCTGAACATTTGCTGATTGTCGTCACGTGCCAAAGAAGCTCCAAGTCGCGCGAAGCCGAACGGTGCCGAAAGTACAAGCATTCGGCAAATTTGTTTACTGCCCGTAATCGCCATGTTGGGTGAAGCGCCGTTGGAAGCCGCGGTGTGCCAAGGGATCCCCACTGACCCCCTCTAAGCAGCATAACCAACCTCTCGGCCGGTCCCCTCTTTTTGGGAGTATTAAAGTTTTGATGATCATCATCAAGCGCCGTGCGTTGGAGCTCCCGTAGACACTATAGCGCCAGATCGTGTTCCCACTAATGGATTTATAGGAACCTTTATGGGTTTTGGTTTCTATAACAGTCGCGCAATGTTTTCAACGCAGTTTCGTGTGTTTCATGCGGTACGAATTTCTCTTCCCCTTTATTCATTCTCGTTGATTTTTCTTTCCTTAACGGGAACACATCGCGCGGTGGTATAGTAACTGTGCTCGACTCCCTACCCGAAGTTCATGGGATCAAATCCTGGCGGCAATGGCCACCTTTCGATGTAGGCGAAATGCTCGTGTACATAAATTTAGGCACAAGTTGAAGATCCCCGGGTTTTTAAAACTTCCGGAGACCCCCCCCCCCCCCCCCTACGGCGTCTATCATAATGCGTACCGTGGTTCTTCGCGTGTGAAACCCCGATAATTAAAAAAAAAATCACAGAGCGTACGAACGCAGGATGTAAACAGTTAAAAACAGGCACAGAGTACCGGGGAGCGATAACATAGATAGACCGATTGCATTTTCAATCGTTTTTTTTTTTTTTTGATGCGTGAAGAGCGTTTGTCATAGTAGGTCTGGTACGTTGACCATTGAAGACACGAATTTTTTTTCAACTGCTTTTTTTTTTCTTTGTTTTATTCTAAACAACAAACGGAGAAATATGAAAGCGTGAAAGAAGGAACATACCGCTATAGCAATCAACATAGGCAGTGAGATAGGTAGAGGCATTCAACTCCGGTGCAGATGGAGGGGTGCAAGGAGGAGGGAGGGGGCGTGGACAGCAGGCGAGGCTCCTTACTCCACACATTTCGAGGAAGCTTACAGCGTTTAAAATCCGCCCTTCTTCTAACGAGCAAAAACAAAAAAAGCAGTCGAAAAACACATCCCCCCCCCCCCCCCGGAAAACACACGCGTCGCAATGCAGTTTTTAGCACGAAGGCAAAAGAAAACAGTCGCTACGTCCTGAGTGAACGGTCTTATAATATATAAAAGAACATAAGAGGCAGGCGACAGCGTGTGCTGATCAAGTGGTAGAGCAGAGATAGCCGTACAGAGACAGAGTGGAAGAAGTTTATAAAGCACAAGTATAAAAATTAACAACGAAAACGAACAAGAGTAATGGGAGCATCCTTATCCTCCTACAGCGAGGAAAACAACCGCAAACATGTTTTCGACTTTCCTGCGTGTGCACCTGACTTTCGAACCACATGTGAAGAGCTTACGCGCCGGTACCACGCCTCGTGTCTTTCGGCATATACGCAGAAGACGATTGCGCGAAATGCGAAACTACAAAGTCGGCAGGCGTAATAACAATACGTGGGATGTTACGACCCAAAACCACGATGTGATTACGAGAGACGCAGTTGTGAAGATCTCAAGAAATTTTGACCATCTATAGTGTTCTTTGACCTGCACTGACATCGCACTGTACAAAGGCCTCTGCCAGTTGCGCTCTCACAATGGTTTCTAAGGCGAATGGTTCTTTTGCGATGTATATGTATGTCACGGCGAAGAAAACAATTCGAGGGTGACAGGGCAGGTGTGCCACCCCCTGGCTAGGCCACCGTTCAGCCCACTCCGATGGCTGCGAAACCTCGCACAGCGGAAGGTTGGATTGTGCAAGCACCACAGACTACGTCTTATCAATGCACAAAGAGATCGAAAGAAACGCCTCTCCGGAGCTACACATTTCATTCTTTGTTTTTGTCATAAGTCAGTCGAGTGCTCCGCGGAGAACATCGATAATTACCTCGCCGTTGATTGCCCACAGCTCGTAATTGGCTCGAAATTAAAACGACCATCGCTCGGTGTTTCTGTATACCGTCGAGACAATGGTTACGAAAGATGCCGGAGAAAAGATAAAGTCTACATATAATGTCCAGGCTCGGCGCTGTCTTATCGCCGTCTAGAGGCAATGAACAAGCGCGTGGACGGTCACTTCAAAGCCCATTCAGCACGCCTTGATTATGCGCGGAGATCTTGGGTTTTTCCCGTGGCTGGCCCGAAGAACTTGAACTGGTATAGCGCATTACGGGGAAGAATAAACGGCCGAGCAGACCGACACAAGAGGACAGAACGCTAACTTCCAACTGAGCTTTATTGTCAAACTGCATCAAATATGTAGATCGGCGCAAGCATACAAAACCACCCACCGCAACGACAAGATTACACACAACATCGCACCGTCACATATCACAGATTCATAGGCGGTCATGCTGATTAAAGAAGGCCACTTCATGTTCAGATAAAACCAAAGACGGGGCGCTAATACACGTGCTGCCAGCTCTTGCTATACAATGCGCTTCTATAATTTCCCGAGTTAATTGTGACGGGTGCTTTTTAACCACTTCACACTGATCAAACATGGGGGAACATCCACAATCGCGACAGTGAATCCCAACGTGGCCCTGGATTGCTTTGTGAACATCAAGTACGACGAACCAACTCGCCCAATCTTCAACACTCGTGGCCCGAAGAAACTACAGATTTGAACTGAGTGCATACGAAAAGGGTCCACGACGTTCGCATTCGAGAATCGCGACATCTGGAGTCTTGCGTCCCAAAACCACGACGCCACGGTGGTGTACAGCGTTCGGCTGCTGACGCGAAGGTCGCAGGTCCGATCCCATGCAGCCGTGTAGGTCGCGTTTAGAAGGAGATCAAACGCTAAAGGCATATGTACTGAGCATTGTGAATGCCAGTTGCGGAACTCCAGATAGTCAATACTTCCGAAGTCATATAATACGGAATGACAGATAATCAAATGACGGCGCTGACACGTAAACACCCTATATTATTATCAAGATGTTAATTCTGCACATCCACACATACTATACCATCAATCTGTCCTGTTGACGAAAACAAAGGGCTCCCTGAAAGGCAGAAGCGCCGCCTCTCGAGCAAAGTGTTCACTACAGCTCTCGAGTAATGCTCATCGGCATCACTGAGCTGTGTTACGCAATCTGACACTTTCGGCTGCGACAGCGCGAAGAAAAACTGGAGTGGAGGAACGCGTATTACCGTGAACGAGGGTCTGTCGCACGACAGCCCTTGTCGAAGCACAGTGACTGTTTCGGTCGACGAGCGGCGCCACTCTGCAGTGCATATACTATAGTGCAAGAAATCAACGCGAAAGAAAGGCGGAAAATCAACATGTCACATTTTGATGTTATTTCGTCTCTTCGATGAGCGTACACCAGAGAGAGAGAGAGAGAGAGAGATAAAGATGCAAGGAAAGGCAGGGAGGTTAACCAGACGCACATCCGGTTTGCTACCCTGCACACCAGTGGCACAAAGAACAGGCGTGCCCACTTCACTCACGTGACACTTACGGAGGCTCTTCGTATGAGAATCTTACGCGAACTAATGTTGAATAGATGCATCTGCTACATTAATGAAGAATACACGGCATTACTCTAACGCGTTTCTCTCGGACAATTCGTACCAATTAAATTCCCATATATCATTGCTTAGCCAATGATGAATGGAATTGCATTAAAATAGATCAGACCCTCTCCACCAACTCCTCCCCACATCCACGAAAAATTTATGGCTGACATCTAAACGAAAACTATGAGGCTTCGCAAAAAAAAAAAAAAAAAACAAGCTCAGTAAGCTTATGCCGATGTCACACACAGGTACTTTCGATCGAAATCAGAGTTAACCTGGATCGTATTTCTCGATTGTGACCCAGCAGTGACCGCTGCTACATAGTCCAGACTAGTCCGGGTCGAAAATGACGCTGACGTAAGCCATACCGCGATCTGGGAGCCTGATCTAGATGAATAAGGATGGTCTTCAGGACAGCCTCTGTGCTGCGTCCTCTCATCTTTCCTCATTGATTTCGCGCTGTTCAAGCATAGATCATTAACGACCCAAGGTGCCACTTTGACATCGATTCGCTTATACCGATAGCCTTGGCGTAGACCAAGTCTGGTCACGATTAAATGTGGCCGTGTAGCATCACCTGATCCTGGTCGAGCTTAATCCGGATGGGCCATGATCGCGATCGAAACCTGTCGTGTCACACCGGTATGACAGAGTAGTTTTCTTCACAGGTATTAGGTTTGACTCCTATAGGCTTTGGCAAAAGGAATAACAAAACATTTATATCACCGTATCCAGAAAACTAACCATTAGAATGTGAAGAATGATAGGATTTTTGTAAAATGTTGGCGCACCCTACGTTGTTCGCACCGTGCCCACGTGACGTTAAACTGACTGGCCTCAAGACAGAGTTCGAGTGTTGTCGGTACCCTTGGCGCGTTGTTTTCGGTTGCGACCGCAAGCGCATTATGTACACCTTTTCGGTCGGTGTCAACATAGCAATAGCAGCAGCCCGAGTTGCTTCCCAATGAAGTTCTGGTTATTCCAATTATGCACTCTCTAACACTGAACCAGAAAACTTGTTTCTCTTAGTTGTGCCAGAGTAAGGAAAAACACTTCTTTTGCCGCTTTATGGTAAAAGGAAAGCGTTCGAAGTTGATGACTAACTCCTAAAATGCTGTGTGTAGTTTAGAAGAAAATAGATTTGAACTATTTCGCCAGACAAAGTCGAGGAAAGTGCTACAAATGAGCGGGCTATACTTGCTAAAGCATTCGTTCTCTCACCAGTGCTCGTCGATGCTTCTATAGTTACGCTGGTGAACAAAAAAAAAAAAACGGAAGCCATCCCGCAGCTTTGTTTGTAATAAGTGAAAGGGTCTATTCACCTTTTCAAAAATGCCTCACTGGGCGCCTCCACAGCCCTCCTTGGGCTGTGCAAATCGGCGCGTCCCCTCGAAAATGCACTGACAACGCTGCGCCCTTAGCCTTTGTACTCCCGCGCACAGCCCATCATGCATGGCTGTGTTCTTTTCCTTCCTGTGAAAAAGGTGTATATAAATAAACTACGCACGCGCCTAAACGCAGAGGAGGTGCCGCACGACACGCATCAGTTCTCGGCTTAGTAGCGGGTCAGAAATCCAACCGCAGCAAATGAAAAATTAAGAGAAGTCCCGAGCATATTGGAAGAATGAGGACAAGCGAAGCTTGTTGTATGCGTCATTCATGGACCATAATACAGTTCCCACTCATTCACTCACTCACTCACTCACTCACTCACTCACTCACTCACTCAATCACTCACTCATGCTCACTCGACTAACTCAACAAGTTTGCAGTGGCATAGCCGGGCTATAAGCCACTGGCAACTTGCTTTTTGTAAGCTGCCTGCAGCTCACCAGTACGGTATAGGTCAGTGGCTATATACAGTACTAGACGGTCGACACGAAGGTCAGGAGTTCGAAGTGGTAGAGGCCCGTGTCTTAACGTGTGGTGTCAGCGCACGTCAAGAAACACCAGATGTCGATGATTTTCGGAGTCATCGACTATACGGGGTCACTAATGGTCATATCATCGCTTTACAGATACTTTTGTTATCTGCACGTCACCGGATGTAACCACGGCCTTGTTATCGGCAAACCTCAATCGAAGCAGCGCCGATCTCATGAGAAGAAATCACCGTGACGCACCGCGTGTCATGGCGTCACCATGGCGCCACGATGACCGCACATATTTCGGCAATCTATGGCGTCATACACCGCCAAAACCTCACACCTCACCTGATTTTGTAAGGCATCTGTGATCTGACCGCCACGGACCAACTATTGTGATCACGACATGATGTGACTTGACACCACGTGACGTGACTGTGGTGCCATGGTATCACGATATGGTAACGTCAACATGTGATGATTTTTCGCATCCGACGTGTTGCCGATGCGCCGACTGTCAATTTTCACGTTTGCTGAAGCATCTAAGGTTTTCGCTATTGTAAGTATGAGTCTATAATACACAAGGGTAGCAGACCAGCTGGCCGTGTGACACTCGTCGTTCGCACCTGACTTGCGCTCACCTCGCAAATATCGTGCAGCAGTGGAGAAGGATGTGCGGCTTACAACGCACACGTGTGCATCACCAAGTCGCGTGCACGTGTTTGTCGAAGCAATAAGGAAAGAGTGAAATCTCTCCCTCTCTCTCTCTCTATCTAATGAAGGAGCGGGCCACTCTCTTCCTGGAGTCACCGAAGCGTTGCACGGCGTGTGCGACCTCGCGGTTGCACGGTAGAGCGACCGCGCCGCATATGGTGCTGCGCAGAAGAGTCACAACAACTTCGCGAGATAAAAGCATTTTGACAGACGTCGTTAAAATCGACTACACCGGAGGTAAACATAACGATAGATAGATAGATAGGTAGATAGATAGATAGATTAGATTAGATAGATAGATAGATAGATAGATAGATAGATAGATAGATAGATAGATAGATAGATAGATAGATAGATAGATAGATAGATAGATAGATAGACAGACAGATAGATAGATAGATAGATAGATAGATAGATAGATAGATAGATAGATAGATAGATAGATAGATAGATAGATAGATAGATAGATAGATAGATAGATAGATGGATAGATAGATGAAATACGAGAAGGTCAGCTACAGGAGATACGCCGTTAGCTACCCTGTACCTGTGAGAACAGAAAAAAAAAGTGGTGCGAAGGAGAATGACGGATTGTGTGTTGAGAAGAAGCGGGACATCTAGGGCGCGGATTCCCAAATCAATTGATCTGATATGTGGGGTTTAACGTCCCAAAGCCACCATATGATTATGAGAGACGCCGTAGTGGAGGGCTCCGGAAATTTAGACTTCCTGGGGTTCTTTAACGTGCGCCCAAATCTGAGCACACGGGCCTGCAGCCTTTCCGCCTCCATCGGAAATGCAGCCGTCGCAACCGGGATTCGATCCCGCGACCTGCGCGTCATCAGCCGAGCACCTTAGCCACTAGACCACCGCCACTGCAGCCGAAGACGGTGCCCGTAACCGCTATCACATGAAATAAGATTAAATGATAAAATAGATCGAATGGGATTTGAACCTGTGCCTCTTGTGTGACAGTTGAGTAACGTATTTATCGAATTCCACCGCTTACATTTTTTTTTTCCAGTAAAGACCGACTTTAATATCATACATTCACGTGCGCATTATATTCGGTTGATTACGTTTAAACTGCCCATAGCTGTAGTTGTTTTTGGTCATGTAAGTCAATAATGCGTTGGAATCGGGGCTGAGTTGGAATTGGGTAAATAGGGTATTCTGCCGGCACTTAAAGCTCCTTCGCGAAGACCCGGTAAAGGCATAAAACCGGACAAGAAACCATTTTGACAGATATGGAAATTCGACAGATCTCGCGCCTTGTGGGAATCGGTTTTATTTTTTTTTCTTTGAGCCTATAACTTTACTTGTATGCACCTCATGTGCTAACCATGGACGCGTCGACTGCATACACTGGCGTTTGAAGGGTATAGTTTATGGTTTAACGTAAGGATTGACCTTAGAAGACAGAACCCAGCATTATCGAAAAGAAGTGCCCTTCACCGTGTGCGATGATATGTAACTCTGGCTAGCGTATTCCTCCGTCGTCGAGCACCACTCGAATTGGCCACTGATTCATAGCAATAAAAATGGGATGTTTGTTAGACTGCTCTAAAAGCGGATTCGACACTAGAGCCACAATCCGCTTTAACCCAACATGACACCTGTATCGTAGGAAAAAAATATGTTTATCGCCTTAACACACACACAAAAAAAAAAACTGATGGCTAGCACTGCAAACTCAGTTGAAGTTGCAGCGACATCACGCACGCATTCTCCAAAACAGTTTCGAGTCCTGACGTATACTGAGGCAAATTACCCGACAGCTACGCGGAATGTTTGTGTTCGATTCCTGCTGGGATGCCGATTTCCATTCGTCAAGTCAACGCTGCCAATGCGAGATTTCGTTAACGCTCTTACTTTCACGTTACTAATCTCAGTCGTCACCATTTCTTTGTAGATGTGAGTTGCCATTCACCAGCGGCGCATACCTGCATGCAGCAGTTCGCGGTATCTGTGCGACGAACACTTGTCTGGAGAAAAGGGTTGGTCTATAGGTATACGCCATAGGATTTTCACGTTATTTGTGTCATAATCATACAGTCATATTCGTGAAGCCTTCTTATCTCCCCATGACGATTTTGGTCGACACCGAGATAAAAAGGCGACTACGAGGGCACACAGACGCAGGCGAATATATTAATGAATATGTATATAAAAACGCTTGAAGTATATTTGGTTGTCTAAGTTGTGCTTAGCGTTTAATATAGCGTAGTAAAAGAGTGAAAAAAATAACAACCAGGCGTCACACAATGCGAGTTGAGTAACGAGGGGGTGGCTTAAAGCTTTCCGCTCTTTACAACGTGCACGCTCAGCCGTAATTATTCATCGCCATTACCTTGTTTTTTTTTTTTAAATCAAATGTATATGAGGAGAGGTTGGTGCCAATGCGTGGCGCCAGCTACTCCTCTTCTCTTGCACAACATCGCATATTAGGTAACAAACACAAGGCTGTACATAAGTACGTAGCACAACACTTGTGCACTGAGTCCAAGTTTTTCAATACAGAAATGTGCCCACACCACACAGAATTTGTGAAACACACACACACACACACACACACACACACAACACACACACACACACACACACACACACACGCGCGCGCGCACACACACACACACACAACACACAAGAGAGAGAGAGAGAGAGAGAGAGCGGAGAGGGAGAGGAGGGAGAGAGAGAGAGAGAGAGAGAGAGAGAGAGAGAGAGAGAGACGCAAGTAATCACGCAATTGAGATGTCCACAGCTATAGCATGAGTGAAGTGCACATGATGTCTTACATATGCTTAGCGGGCCCCACGCTACTCCCAACAATGACGAACCGCAATTTATAGTGTACCTGGTAGCATGCAAGTGTACGTGTATTAGTCGCGCCAAGAGAGTTTACTACGGGATCTACAAAGGCCACTCTTGCAGCTTTCACCGTCATTGTGCTGCGTGCTCAGCCCAGGCTGGGCGATATTTTTTTCTTCCTTCCTGTTTATGTTATAGCCCTTCACTTTAATTATAACGCGAGGTACGTGTGCAGAGCTGTACGGCGCGCAACGCATCTCCCCTCAACAGTTGCAGAGCCGTACAGCGAACGTAAACTTGTTGACGACCGAGACAGCTGGATGTTTTTTCGCCCCACTGTTTTATGTACGCACGCACGGATCTTGAGGTCGCTGTCGTCGCATCACTTCCTTTCCGAGGCCCGGCTGTGTTCACCGAATGCTCCCAAGGTGACTCAAAACTTGGACACGCGGCAGAGTAACACCTGCGCTCCCTACCTGTACACTCCGCGAGGGACCGAAGTGATGTGCGCCTAGGGACTTCAGAGCAAAAAGACGTGTGTGGTGCGGAGAGGAAAATAATAATTGTTTCGTGTGAGCGTCCGCACATGTACATTTTTATCTTATACCGACTCGCACGAACGTACACGGGCTAAGGAATTCGTTTGATGTACTATCCGTCTAACCACACTCTATGAACGCACAAAAATGACATTTAGCTGTTTATTTTTTTCTTGTGAGTCTCGAATTGTTACATATGTCACATATATACCCCTTTTTAGCTTAAGCCATGAATATTCAGTCTTCTAGAGTTGTGGAGCGTTGACCTACGAAAAAGTAAACAACTGCGCACGTTAACTGCAGCAAATGCGAGTGCTGAAGGTTCTCTTTTTCACTGCAGCTATACTATGCAGTTGAGTTAAGCAGTTGTTTAGTTGTTAGCCACTTGTTTAGGTCTGGCATTCACTGTAATTACCAAAACCATCTTGCGTCAACCTTCTACAGCTCTCCGTGGCTTAATTCGAAGGCACGATCCACAGTACAGTACAGGGGACACAACAAGAACAGCATTGGGGAAAAGGTCCACAGACGAAGGTGGTCCATTGGCTTTTCATGGCATGGCTATGGCAGAATGTAGGCCTAAGATTGTGTTTTTTCTTTAACATCGTGCTACAGTTTTAGGTAGCCTAATGAAACCAACCGGCATTGGACCCAAAGAAAGTTTAGCGGTCGCGATTTATAGTCTTTCACTGTCAAGTAATAATCATGACGTACTATTTAAAGTGGGTGAAAAAGAAACTTTGCGTCTGTAGACACCGAACTTATAGTCATCTGACAAAGTGTTCCGGGTGCTCTGCAAGTGGAACTACGGTGGGCTTTTCTGCACGTGCAAACCTAGAAGTGTCATCCATTGATTGCCGCAGGTTATAAATACAACAAATAGCAGGCCCTATACACTTCCCTTGGCTCCTCTGTCTTGTTCTCATTAGACAGTTTCTAACAAAGAAATAAGCCTTTGATCCACTGTCCATTTTCCGTTCAATCGTGAACAGTAGTGAGACTCACTACCACGAAGTTGTATCGAAGGGTCTCGGTGAATCCTTACAATGTCACAATGTCAAAACGACGTGCGGACGCGTACTCGTATGCATTTCCACTCCGGCGGCAGAGAAAAGCAGCACTTACGCTGACGAAGAGCTTCGCGCTTGCTTTGCAACACTTGCGCAGTGAAGGAAGGACACTTGGGCCGAACGAGCGAGCACTGGAGCACGCACCGAGAACCGAGTCGTCCAGGTCCCGGAGGAGAACGCTTCGTGGATCACTGGCTGTGAGATTCATAAGACCGAGATTGAGGCTGTCCTGGTAGCGCAGCCGTATATATGTCACGCTACTGGGCTCGTCGTAGATAAGCCCAAGGCGAGGCCATCACACCTTGTGCGGCGCCGCCTGGCGTCGACGTGTCTGAGAGCTGCAGGTCCGGACTGCTTGGCGAGGGACAGCAAGGAGGACGGCCGGAAAGGTCCGCCCGTTATTGGGTGGCCTGGTTCCGCGCGGGACAAAGGACGAGCGTATGATTGACCGAAGTAACAACGAGAAGAGACAAAGAGAGGAGAGAAAGGTCTTCATCCTCCCTCTATACGCGCCTGCATGTGCCAAGCGTATTGCGTTCCTCGACAATTGCCAATGAGCTGTCTGATAAGGGAGACCCGGCCAGATAAGAGAAGCCGCTGTACCCGCGCCGAACAGAATGTGCGGTGCCACGAGCCAGGAGGTCCTGGCTGCTTTGAGGAAGTTGGAGAGCGTGCCAACACTGGGCGGACCTCTCCTGCTTTAATAACGGCGAAACGCCTTAGCAAACCGTTCCTTGTTTACCCCGTTTCAAAAAAAAAAAAGAACTATCGCCATAAGCTATCACCCAAAACCACCATATGAAAATGGGGACGCCGTAGTGGAGGGCTCCGTAAATTCTGACCGCCTGGGGTTCTTTAAAGTGAACCCAAATAAAAATATATAACCAACCCGCGTATGAGCCACATAAGTAAAGTAAACCCAAACACACAAAATTTCCACTCAAAAGAAAGAAGGCAACAGTGAGCCCAAAATATTGCATTAGCGTCACCACAGTGGTTATAAAAGATAGAGTGGACAGCTCGCGCCTAACCATACGCAGCCGTGGGTCGCCCGAAGATGAATGGCGATCTGAGAAACAAGGCCTGCCGCAGCGTGGGAACGGCAATGGAAGCGTCGATTAGATCCGGAATTCCATGCACGAGAAACGGAACGGAACAGTGGCACGAACACCTCAAATACAGAACACGCGCGAACGGGATCTCCATGCTGCTCGTATGAGTGTTGTACGGTACACAGCCAAGTTCCAGCCAAGTTAAAACGAAAGTTAACACTGTTACGGCCAAGTTCAAACAAACGTTTCACATCGCTACATCCATGTTTAAGCCAAGTTCAAGCGAAAGTTCTTTCTATAGATACAGCAAAAAAAAGAAAAAAAAAACAAAAAAAGACCACGAGAATAATCTGCTTCACTGTGAATACAGCATTGTGCGGCTTAGCGCAAGCTTTGAGTCATTTGGTTCCTGTGCTGCTAAGATGCATGAACAACAGAGAAGACTGTTGTCCCTGCCTTTAGCATGTGCTATATACCATCAAGCACAATGCACCAAGAACTACATCATGCCTGCCTTATCGGCTCACCTCCTGGGGAATACGTGAGGTGCTAAGCTTACCGCCATCCCAGGTGGTAGAAATTTCCGGAGCCCTCCACTACGGCGTCTCTCATAATAATATAGTGGTTATGGGACGTTAAACCCCACATATCAATCAAGCTTACCGTCACCGAACTTATACTTCGAAAATGTTCTTCCCACTCCTGTTTTTATTCTAACTATTATGGCTTTGAAGAGTCAAGCGTGCGAAGCGAATCATGGCAAACGTTTTGCGTTATCAAAGCCGATTGATTTGAGACCCTTACACGGATGTATCCTCTCATCATCGGGCTCGTTGCAACAGAAACCTTGAAAGAAGACACAAATGGGTTTAGTGGGCATGTTTTCCGAAAATCAAAACACGCACTTGGTGGATGTGGCACGCCTGGTTGGGATCATGTTAAGCCTACGCCAACAGGGCCGTGAGAGGCGCCCAAGCAGAGCGAGTCTGGGACGCTCTTTGTAAGCGTGCATAGACGCTCGGGTAAGTGAACATGGCACTCTGTAAGAGAGAACGGCTGAATTCCCGCGCGCCTAACGCGTAGGGCTTGGGTTCGGCTTCCACTTTCGTCGACTGGTCGTTTCGGTCCATTTTTTGTTTCGCTCTATCTGGATATATCGCAACTTAAATTAGAGGTGATACATTGCCACCATAATCAACACCATAAGTGAATATAGCCTGCTTCGCAGGGCATTATTATGATGAAATTATTCCGGTAAACTGGGTCAAGAGGGTTCCCAAGATATGGCCACCTGACGGAGACGTTCTCGGTGATGTAGACTGCGGGCTGTCAATCAATCAATCAATCAATCAATCAATCAGTTAATCAATCGATCGATCAGTTAATTAATGTATTAAAACATTGACATAAAACCACAACCCAGGTAGCACAGCCATCCCTAGCTACAATAAAAGCTCAAACAGTCTAACGCATGAATGTGGTAGCCGCGATAAAGTTTTGTCCCACATTAGCTGATTGTCGGACGAGCGCCGCGGCAATAGAAATCCTGGCGAAGCTATTGATAGCGCTATTCGTGTCTTTAGACATGCTTAATGAAATTGTAGGTTACTTTGTTCCTTGCCCACTCCCATTCGTTTCTCTTTTTTTTTTGAGGGGGGGGGGGGAAGTGCTGTCGTTTAATTAAGTGCGCGTAGTGGCCATTCATGCGAGGCGTCTGACCCCATATTCTCTCTCGAAAGCAGGTGACAAAGTACCCGAAAGACGAAATGCCCGCCTACAGCGGCATCTCGAATGCAGCCATGTAATGTGGAGGTTTACAACCCGTAAAATTCTGGTGACACTAAGTTTACTGCGATTCGCCTCATTAACAGCTATCGTCCTCCAAATGAACGTGTCCGGACAAGTGTGATGAGGCACATGCGTGTTCGATGGAAAGGATGGGGGACTGTGCGGGGGGTGCTACCCCCTCCCCCTCCTCTTATTTATGTGTCTTCCCCCACGTTTACTGAATTGGACCTGTTCCGTCATCGTTCAGTAGAAACAGTTAGGGCAATATGCGTGTGCAGGGGTTTCCATTAAGTTGGAGGGGGGGGGGGGGTGCACACTGTCATCGCAGTGCCCCCCTCCTCCCATTGGCTGAGTCCACAGAGTAACATGCTTCACGACATATGGTTGACATGCTTCACAATGACCCCTGTCTTTCCACAAGCAAAGATAGAAGCTAATCAGTTCTGAATGCAACATCAAGAGCACCGGTACGTCATTGTTATTAAAAAGCACCGCCACCATAACCGAGTAAATGTAGGGGGACAGACTTTGCAACCCCCCCCCCCCACAACGTGATTATAGGAGGGGGTGGCTACCACTCCCCCCCCCCCTTGTGAGAACGCCTGTGGTTATGGTGACACCGGTTTTTTATTATTAACCTGATTTTGATCATAATGGACTCAGAATCGGACGTTGCACTCGAATAACTGTTTTCAGTTTTAATCGCGCAATATTGTTGACCAAAGACAGGCCGTCGAGAGAAGCACATCACCGCCTTGTCTTGATTTCTGTATCATTTTCAAAGCTTGTTTTCGTTCGTAGCTGATCTAAGGATGGGCGGTGTGCTGCACTGAAACTTGCTTCTCCTTTGTAACGTTTATCCATACTTAATAACCTTTTTTCTGAATTGCCCGGGCAAACCCAAGCCCCGTGGCGTAGCTCCTAACACCAGGAACGATGGGAGGGTGCTCTGCGCCGCTTGCAAGTGGAGCTGCGGCTCCGGACAGTTGACAGTTGGGTGGGCCAGAGGGGTCGCTGAAGCACAGAAGTGTGCAGCCATCTAAAGCTGCAGACCCTATTTGGGTCCTCCTTGGACCCAAATAGGGTCTGCAGTATTGTATAGATAAATAAATAAATAAATAAATAAATAAATAAATAAATAAATAAATAAATAATAAATAAATAAATAAAAGCCACCCGATGGCTCATCGTCGTCCCGCTACTACTCCCCCTGTAGCCCTCTTCACGTGATTATTTCGTGAGTCAATAAAGTTGTTTGCTATACCTGCCACCTAATGGACAACACGGTGCAGGCATACGAGTGGAAGTGTCGAGAAGAAATGAGCAACAAGCAGCGCCCCACCGAAAAAAGCTTCACCAACTTTCCAGAAAAGCATTTTTTGGTGAAAGTTAGGTTTACAGTGGCGTTGCCTCGTGCTGGTTGGTTATTCATGATGGTGAAAATAACAGCACAAAAAAAACGACGCAAAAACGACACACAGAAACAAACGAGCGCATTGTCTCTGTGTGTTGGACCGTAGTCTTTTGCGCTGTTATTTTCACGAGTAACGTTAGTGGGGTAGCCCCGCCGTGGTAATCTAGTGGCTAAGGTATTCGGCTGCTGACCCGCAGGTCACGGGATCGAATCCCGGCTGTGGCGGCTGCATTTCCGATGGAGGCGGTAATGCTGTAGGCCCCATGTGCTCAGATGTGGGCACACGTTAAAGAACCCCAGGTGGTCGAAATTTCCGAAGCCTTGCACTACGGCATCTCTCATGATCATATGGTGGTTTTGGGACGTTAAACCCACCTTATTATAATTAATTAATTAATTAATCAACGTTTGTGGAGTGGGACAAAAAAACAAACGAACGAATGAAACTCACGTGGGGACTCGCTCGCTGGATTTGGTGCTGACCGGTTGTGCCACCGCAATCTCCGACGACAGCACAGCTTTGGCCGACTGGGCTCGCCCTGCGCCATCTGCTGACGCCGACAAGAGCTCTCACCGAGTGGTGCCCCGTCCTCGGAATCCTACGACCGTGTCCATCTTTCCTATCTTCTCCTTACTTCCGTATGTCGCTGTTCTTGCGCCACGCTGTCTCCCTCCTCCTCTCTCTATCTTTATACCTTTAATCCTATCTTTTTAATCCCTCTTTACCTCCATCCCTCGTGAGCTACTGTTGAGGTGTCGCACTGTGATGCAGACAGTTACGGGGCTCACTTTTCTCTTCTTTTCTCTTTTAAGAACCACATGAGAAACTCACGGGGGCAGTATGTTGTGAAAAGGTATTCCGCTTTCTTCTTTGTTGTTAGAGATACATAGCACGAATCTGGCCAAAATGGTCGCGATTTCCGGAGACCTCCCCAACCGTGCCCCTCCTAATTATATCGTGTTGTTTAGAGGCAAAAAAATTCAACGTTCATTATGAATAAAATGGCCTTATGACACAGACGTGGCGCCGCCCCGGTGCACAAAAAGGGCGCAGAGTTCGCGGCGTTCTTAAAGAGGCCACGTGATTCCCGTGTTGCAAGATGTGACTTTAGCAAGACAGCGCCAGCTACATCGTCTCGTATTCGTCACAAGGGCAAAGCCGGTGAAAACGAGTGAGGCAAAGCCAGTCCTATAGCATCGACTGCATAGATTACAGGTCTCGCGTTATCTGCATGCGATGTGCGACACCCTGCAGTCTCCTGGAGTGCGTTTGTAAGCGCACGTCGCCGCTGTTGTTGCTGGAATGCTGTTTACCGCCAGATTTCGTGAGTGTGGGATAACACGAAAACTCTTGTGCACTTGGAGCACTAAAAAAGAAAAAAAAAACTCCCGAATTATCATGTTTAGTCTTATCTTTCTTTTATACTTTCCATAAGTATGCAAAAAAGAGCTTTCGCGACTTTGAATATATACTTTATCGGTTGCGTTGTGTGGAGGTTAATGATCTGAAGGTTATCGGCTGCAGTTGCGGCTTCTGCATAGTCGACGTATACCTCGGAAGACTGCGGTGTGCACGCTACTCAATTTAGACAAGGGCACTGCTGACCTGCTCCGTAATATTCGTAAAGCTTAATTACTTCGCATGAGATGGATTCCCACAGTGCGTGGTAAGTATACCGGAATTCTTTATAATAAGACACCGGACGCCTTCCCTAAATATGTCTTTATCACTGAACATCACACATGCCAAGTCCGCTCCACCAGCGCGACAAAACATCCTCCTCCTCCTCCTCTTCCTCCTCATTATTATCATCATCATCATCATCATCATCATCATCACCACCACCACCACCACCACCACCACCACCACCACCACCACCACCACCACCATCACCACCACCACCACCACCACCAACACCACCACCACCACCACTACTACTACTACTGCTACTACTAGCATAAAACTATTATAATCATCAACAACCCAAATCTTGTATTGGAAACGAAGATCGCTCCGCACGGTTCCAGGTATTCTCACACCAGCTCGACGAGAGCGCGAATTCAGTCATATCATTACCCGACATGACAGCCTTTAAATGCAGTTGAGTGGCTCGGGCTATATACCGTGTACCACTTTCAGCTTGACTGGCAACTCACCGATGGGCTCCGATTCGCTCTAGCACTGCCAGGAAATCCATATAGAGAGAGATTTTTACGGCGGCAAGCCGCCTCGACCAGTCCCCACAAGAATACTAAAAGCTCGACGCGAATGGAGTTTGTGTGCAGAAAAGTTTGACAGCGTGGAGTGTGTATATTCAGTATCGTTTCACACCATCGCATCTTCATTCATTGATTAATCTAGCACAATGCAAAAAAAATATTGTGATATGAGGATCAGCCACCTCACTCATAAGTAGACGCATTCAGACACATATTGAGTCGTGACTCTGAACGAGTCCAGATTAATTGTATTACGGTGAGCTTGAGTGTTAGTCGAGCTGAGAAACATTTAAGTTTAGTCTTAGTCCGAGTGCGGTCGATAAAAACTTGGAGAGTTTGAGTCCGAGAAGCCCAAAGTACGAAAAATATATTTCGTTGGCAAGTCTGAGTCAGCTGTCTGCTCACCTTCAGCATTGACGGCGGCTAACGTTTGTACCCACGCCTATATACTCAGACTTATTTCAACGCAGTGACTTTTAATACACCAGCTCAATATTTATTGATCAGAGGCGTAAGTTACAGAAAAGAGGGGGGGCGAGGGAGGACCATGACCCCCCCCCCCCGTATTCTTTATCGCTGGACGTTTTCGATAAAAATGTCTCATGTGGGGTCATGTAACTCATTAAAAATGTCCTTACATAATTGCAGCCTGATAACTCGCATCTGAAGGCACGAGAGCAAAAGGCATATCATGGAGCGCCGATTGTGCGATATATTCGCTTTAAAGAATATTGACACCGTAATTGAAACAGCTCGCTACCCTAACGCACTCATGAGTAGTCTCATTCAGGTTCACAACAAGCCGACAAGTCTGAGTAAATCCCATGGAATAATACTCTGATGAGTTTGAATGCGCAATCAAACGACCGAGGAAAATGCTACAGTTCGTCTGAGTCCGAATCAGCCTGGCTGAGGATAGATTTGGTATATTGTGAGTCCGAGAGAGCCCTTGAATCGCAATGTATTTAGTGACTCTAAGTGAGTTCCACATTTTTTCACCGGCCAATGGTGGGGTTTGAGAGAAAAACTTTAATACTCGAGGTCTTGAGGTCCCAATCAATCCATTTCTTCGGCTTCTAATAGACACTGAACAGAATGACACACTGTGACTGCGCAATTCTCTTTCAGTATTTCAAATCCCTTTTGCCCTTTCCAAGTGCAGGGTATCTAACTGGAGACCCTTCCTGGTGTGCCCCCCCCCCCCTATGTCTTTCCATTTTCTCTCACTTATCAATGATGATGGAATTGAAGAGACAGATCATGAACCCAAACTACGATGGTGGTGCACGCAGGCGTTATACAAGGTGGTTCACTATAGTTGCGGTCAGCAGGACGGGGACCTGAAGAAATAAGCTTCCGATATAAACACGAAAACAGGATGAATTCAAACAAACCACTAATCTACTCTCGTTCGGCAACAACTTCGCCTGAGCACCCAAGACTGTCACCACAGGCTACACACATGCCCTCTTCGCGGGTAACGAAGCAACCTTTCTCTGACCTTCTCTGTCTTTATGCGTGTTCTTCGGGGAGACGCGGTTCGAGCTTTCCTGTAGATAAGAGATCTCTATCTCATGCTTTTTTTTTTCTTTTGCATTTCAGTGCTCTACGTTCCACAAAAGGTGCGAGCAAAAGTACATCGCGGAGCTGACCCAAGACAAAGGAAAGAGGGGGAGGGCTGCGAAAGATTGCGAAGGACGTTTTGAAGGCTTCAGCGGTGGCGACGATTACCGGTTATCACAGCGCGGAGACAATGCGTTCCCGAAGACGTGGAAGATAAAGCGATCGCCCTGAGAATCGAGATTATCGCCGCACTGCGGCAAACCCCGCGAAACCTTTGTCTCACCCCTCACCCTCTCTCGTCCGTATCGCGTCCTCCTCTAGCCGGCTTCTAGCCGTCACGAGCCGGCTCAAAAATAGTGCCTGAAACTGTCAGTGCCTGCATTCTTTCCTCTCTTTCTCTCTCTCTGAATGTCTATCTGTTTTACTCTCTCTCTCGCTTTAGAGGGTTTGCAAAGCATGCCTGTGGCATGTGCTTCGCTATTTGTTGACTATGAATAGACGGCTAGTCGACTTCTCACGTTATCTCACCGCAAGCCGGTCGAGTCAACAACGCAGGCTTGTGAACCGCCAGCTTCGGAGGTGGAAAAAAAAAATAACAGAGCAAGATGCCTAGTTGGAGGTGACAAAAACACTGTTGGGCAGCTTTCTGGGATTTTAAGTGCCAACGCTACCGTGTCATCATTAGGTACGCCGTATATGTAGTGGAGGGCTCAGGAAATTTCTACCCCATGGTGTACTTTAACGTGCGCTGATATCACGCAATACACCGGCGTCTAGAATTTCAACTCCATCGACATCCGATCATCACAGCCGGGGTCGAACCCGCTACCTTTGGGTCAGCAGCCCAGCATCGTAATCATTACGCCATCGCGGCGAACTGAAACTCCGTATGCCAAGAACTGCTCAGCCGCAGAAACGGCGAACACCAACGAAATTACAACCATAACAGCGCTTACGAGCGTAACCGAGATAACAGCACGTCTCGTTTTTCTCAAGCGTATAACTTCGTTAAGCCCATGTGTAACACACGCGCGATGAGCGTGCTCCAAACTTGGAAAAAATATTTCGCCGTGTACATTCAGCACTGTAGTGTAGCATAATAAAACTGCGTCCGGGACCAAAGTCAAAGTATGCTAGACGAGCGCAGCCAATTATGTACATTTAGGAAGAACACAGTCGATTCAGTAGACAGTATACGAACGCATGTCCCATTCCCTGCACAGTTGTACCTCAGTTGTAATGTCGTACCTGCTGGACCACCAACGCATTTTTTTTTTTTTGATGAATGCAGCAGTGAACATGTCAGGGCAAGCTATGCAGAGTGGTTTAGGACTACGTCATAGAACAATATTTTCGCTCTTATCAGCGTTCCCGGTCGGTTCGCGATATATCTAATCCTTATTGCACGTGAACCAGAAACTAATCGAGCACAGTGATTCGGGAACTGTTGGTAAGGAAGCAACGATAAGATTGGCGGAAGCATCGGATAAAGTTAAGGGAGAGGGAGGGTTGCCATCCTGTTACAAACCGTTCCACTATGCGCGAACCAATGCGCACAAATATGAAGGGCACTGCACGTTGCATGACGCGAGTCTGATAAGGGCCGCATACATTTTTTACCGTTCGCGTCGCGCCAATTCTGCGGCGGTGTTTGCACACAAAGCTGACCCTGCAGGGTGCATGCGAAGTTATAAAGCGCGCGCGTCTGTCACTGTTCGAACCGGTGACATTTCCGGCGGTCACAACAGGATCGCTATACAGCTTTGAGCGCTTTGCTTTTTTTTTCTCGCGATCTGCTTCAGATAACGGGGGACGGCTATGGCTGATAAAGTCGATAGCGCGTACCCTGGAAATAATCGATCTTGTTTTACGCGAGTGGTGTTACCAAGCCTGTGCTTATACGCTGCACAGGTGTGAACAGCGAGCATCGACTTCTGCGAGAGGGGGAGAGAGATAACTCTGAAAAGAGAAAGTGGAACCAAGGTCAGAAAACCGCGCGCATGAAATCAGGGGTTACCTGTATCTGTCTCTCTTTTCTGTTTTCATCGTCCATGCAGCCATGTAGCATGTATATATAGCTGATGGTGCAGTTGATACCACGACGACACGGCGATGATTTATTTAGCCGATTAACGTTCACGCGGTGTGGTTACGCTTCCACGTGCATAAAAACGCAGGGGAGAAACTTGCGGTCGCATGTAGAAACGTCACGTGACAAGGGCTGCAACGTCACGTATGACGTCATACTACCGCCACTGCTCGAATTAGGAAGCTTGTGCGTAACATTCGCATGCAACGCCACTGGTAAAACAGTGATAGTATCGCCTTTTTTTCCGATTGAATGGTTTGGCCCGTGTCACTATAGGGTGGCCAGCATATATATGCAGGCGAATTCATTCTTGAGCCGACTCACTCGGATTCACTAAGGTTCAGATCAAGCCGCGAGTCTGAACGAATCCGGGTGAGCAATATTTCGGTGTTTGAGTCCGAATAATAATAATAATAATAATAATAATAATAATAATAATAATAATAATAATAATAATAATAATAATAATAATAATAATAATAATAATAATATGTGATGTCCCAAAACCACCATACGATTATGAGAGACGCCGTAGAGGAGAGCTTGGGAAATTTTGACCCTCTGGGGGGGGGGGGGGTAAGGTTCTTTAACGTGCACCCAAATCTGAGCTCACGGGTCTCCCATTCACCAGAGTCCGCAGCGATGGGCATCTCTTCTAGTGACGTCTGAAGTGGCATTTATGCTCCGCAGGTCATGTGACTCACCCGCATATGATGGTAACCGGAAGTTCTCCTATACTGCTCTGATTGATTGATATGTGGGGTTTAACGTCCCAAAACCACCATTTGATTATGAGAGACGCCGTAGTGGAGGTCTCCGGGAATTTCGAACACCTGGGGTTCTTTAACGTGCACCCAAATCTGAGCACACGGGCCTACCACATTTCCGCCTCCACCGGAAATGCAGCCGCCGCAGCCGGGATTCGAACCCGCGACATCCTATACTGCTCTCTTAAGGGTATAAGAAAGCACACGGTGTCGCTTGCTCGTTGATCGGCACTGGTTGCACGTGCGAGTTGTAGCTGCAGAAACGGCGCATGCGCTGACGATACCTTCCTGGGCTCGGATCGAAGTGAGGTCACAACTACACGAAAACGCCCCGTGTGCTGGAAACACTGGTCGAAAAAACAAAGATGGTTTCGCCTAACAGGAGGGTGCTATTTTGGACATTGTTGAATTCCGCCATGTTGTCAGATTCCACCATTGATCGATGCCAATTGGCCAAGCGAGCTACTACGACCTCTCTGATTGGCTTGAAATGCCGCCATTACAAAATTTGACAATATGGCGGAACTCGACAGTGTCCAGAATAGCACCTATAGGCTCAAGGCGGCACTTTCGCTATGTTTTCACTTGGCGCTGTGCTGAAGTTTGTGGCATCGAATCGCATTGCTTCGTCGAAGGCGAAAGGGTGCTGGCTGGGGACCGCCTCGTTCTCATGGGCATAGGGGATTTCGTTGCCGAAACAGCGGAGATAGTTGCACTGTGCGCGCCAACGTAGAGCCTCTTCGGCGAACGGCATCATATATATACTTGAGGGCCTAGCGAGTCCGAGGTTGAACTGCTAATGTGTAGATGTCCCTCCGAAAGGTGCCAGCAGTTTTGCGCTGCGTTTCTACACTGCTACAGGCAAGAAGGCCTAAGCGGCTTTCGAGGTAACTACGCTGCGACTCGTGCTGCCGATTGCATGTATCGTATTGCGTTCCGTCGCCCCATCAACAGCTAAATACGCACGCCGTTCACTTGATTACGTAACGGAGCTATGCCTGAGCCAGTGTATTTTGAAATAAGGCAAATCGTAGTTTCAATTGTAATAGCAATGCTCCTCACGAGGCAGATATCCCACAGAACGAATGTCCCGAGAAGCGCAATCGCCTTCGCCAAGCCGGTACACGCCACGTTACATCACCGTTCATTAAACAACGCGTCTTGATTGCGCTATAGCTTCGAAACACCAGATAGCATTCGGCGCGCACACCCAAGTATTACACGTCTATAGGAAAGTTCCTGCTGCGACAATGGAGCGCAGGACGATCACTTCGTATCTACAAACACACTTGTACGCGGGATACTTCGAAGGATATCTCGACAAGCACCTTTTCGATACTCTCGCGTACGCCTATGTAGTACAAGACTGTATGCGTGAGTGCTACCGTTCGTAGGACAAGGTGTCGACAAGTTCTTTTTTTTTCTTCTTTTATTATCATTAGATTAAGGGGCTCCGCCGTCGTTTGTGCGGGTTTAGCTGATAGCGTATACACATGCAGCAAACAGGCGTTGGCAGTTGAGAATACGTGCGTAGAAGGACCGTTGCGTAACGGCTGAGATATACAGCGATAAGCCCAGCTGGTCGAAAATTTTCGGAGCCCTCCACTACGGCGTCTCTCGTAATCATATGGTGGTTCTGGGACGTTCAACCCCCCATGTCAATCGAGATATACAGCGATGTCCGTATTAAAGGAGGCGCGATTAAGGAAACAATGCAGTGAGGTGAAAGAAAAACGACCCGCGCGCCGACGTATAACGTCGACGGGTGCAACAAAAGAAACAGACGGTCACTGTGCCCCAAAAGTGAAAACAGGAGCTGCGGAGAACGCGGTCGGTTACGTGCAGTGGCACGACACGCAAAAGTCGTTGGGCAGCCAAGCGCGGAGATAAATCCAAAGTCAAAAAGAAAACTGAGAACGTAGGACGGTCAGAAAGCAACAATAAAGAACCGGCAGACAAATAACAGAAGCGAGGAAGCGATGATGGAACGAGAGTTTGATCCCGTAAGTCCAAAAAACAAACGGACAAAAGAATGAAGTTTCAGAGAGAAGCAGCCAGGAGGAACAGTTCACAGGATGATAACTTTGTCTTGCCTGTACGTCTGCCTCCTTTTATTTCTTTTCTATTTATTTTCACTGTGCTTTTGGGGCAACGAGCTCCACCGACCACCTCGGCTCATCTGTTCCAAGAGGGCAGAGAGAGGTCAAAACAAAACGTGCGTACGGTGGTATAGTTACGGGTGTGTAGCAGCGGTATTATGCAGTCCGCTCCCGAAGCGGACGCTGCAACGGCGACAAGCTCAGAATCAAAACAATGCAGCGCTAAAGAAAGGACGGGCATGCGGGGGGGTGCCTGAGTATCCCGTTATGTGCGCACGCGTTCCCAGCCGGGCGGTGGCCCAGATGGACGCGTGGCTGGCACGCTTGAGGCGCCACGCCGCACAGCTGACGCAATGGCGGCTGGCCGCCGGGCGCCTGCCAAGACTCTAATGAGGAGCAAGCCCCCCTCCTCCCCTCTTCTCCCTCCCTTAACACGCTGACACTGCCCCCTCCCCCTTTCCCTCTATAGCCACAACATCTTGCCACGTTCGTAGCAGAGCGTGGCGGCGGGTGGCGGCAGCAGCGCACCTGGGCAGAGTGCAGCTAATGTATAAGGAACACAACCGAATCCCCCCCCGCCCTCCGGACCCCCGCCTTCTTTACTGAACGCCGTCGTAGTCATCGCCCCCTTCTCTAGTCGTCATGCTTGAGGAAGCCACACGGCGCAGAGCCATATAGCGGAGCCAGCCAAGCCTGGCCCACCTTCGAAATACCGGTCTCCCTCTCTGCTCCGAGGGGGCAGCAGCCAAGTGTTGGTACCGTTATCGCCGTGCGCGTGCCCGCTATAACGGTCCGATAGTTGCGTGCAGTGCTATCTCAAGACGGAAGCACGTGAAGAGACTTACCGGCTGGCTTACACAAAACATTCACTTGTTTTGAAAAAGTGTATTTCATCGTAGGACGCAAACTGAAGGAAACGCTGTCTATGTAACAAGGAGATTACTAATGAATTCTATGAGGTTGATTTTATGCTTGATTTCGCTTGATTTCGATGGCGTATTTGCACGTGCGTATTTGCATATGGTCCGTCCTCCAAAAATCTGATGCTTTCTCGATCGTGGGTTTGTCGGCTATCAGCCAATTTATTACGTATAATTGATCTTTAATCGAGGTCTATGGTCCTTTCACGTTGCAACATTGTACTGTTGCCGTTAGCTATTCCACTTAATTGTTTCAAGAGTCAGCGCCATTGTTGCCTGTAGCAACAGAAGTGTCACGCTACAAAGCATTTGTGAAGTTTCTATTCCACTCGTGGAGGAAGACAAGCAATATGAGGAAGCATTGCGCAATGCGATAGATAGATAGATAGATAGATAGATAGATAGATAGATAGATAGATAGATAGATAGATAGATAGATAGATAGATAGATAGATAGCCACAATGTTTCGCTTGAAACGTTAATGACAAGGGAAGAGTCTCCAATTCATATTTATTTATTTATTCTAACCACACGCAACACCCGCTCTTAACGGTTGCGGTGAAGCAGTTTAACTCGTCAGGGCAGGTTTCCGCAATGGTTTCATCAGAAATCCAGTATACATGTGATTCAGTATGCGTGGGGTTAAGCCACGGCGGCTTGCGCGCGGATTGCCCCGAAACACGAATCGCGAGGTGTCATAAGTTGCGTAACTCCGCTTCGACCACCGCGACGCGAAGAGCCATCCAGCCCGGAGACGAGACATGCCTTCTAGTGCACGCAACTAAGAAAAGGGCGCGAAGTATGCGCAGGAGCCACACGGCATACGCCAGGGGGCAACGCTTCGTCAGGCACTTTTGCTCCATCGAGCGTGACCGAGCTCACCGTCGTTTTCGTTTCTCGAGGAACTAACTGGTCCAGCCTGCCACGAGGCCCGATTTGAAAAGAAAGAAAGATAAAAGTAACTGTACACAACGACGCCCCCGCACACACTGTACAATCGTTCAAAGGGGAAGGCGCCATCTGTTGGATTATATAATCGCGTATACGTAATATACCAGCACAGCACGCTACGCGTCGCCTGTCCCACCACCACAGGGTCGCTTTCGCTAATTCGCTGCATCCGCAGATGCGCCATTCGACGCTACATAGGAAATGACAAATAAAAAAAAGAACGAAAAACACCCTCTACGTACATAAACAGCTGATTTACATTCACAACGCAGTGATGGCCAGTTCGCGGATAATCACTTTCGGGTCGCTAAGAGGGTTTACTTGTATCATCATCATCATCATCATCATCATCATCATCATCATCATCATCATCATCAACATTATTATTATTATTATTATTATTATTATTATTATTATTATTATTATTAGTAGTAGTAGTAGTAGTAGTAGTAGTAGTAGTAGTAGTAGTAGTAGTAGTAGTAGTAGTAGTAGTAGTAGTAGTAGATTTGCATACACAGATACACAGAGGAAAGAGGGAGAGAGCGAGCTGGCAACTGCCTCCTGGAGGGGCACGACACCTGCTCCCTCTTTCGGGAGGAGGGAAGAAACAAAGGAAACAAAGGTTTCGACGTTACCTAGTGAATGCACCAGAGGACACAGACGGGCGAATTACAGTTAGTATTTCGTCATGCCGGTTGACGGATACGCACTTGAAGATCATTGCGTACGCCGTGGTGGCGTAGCTGTTGTGGTGCTCGGCTGCTGAATCGAAGGTCGCGGGTTCGATTCCGGTCGCGTTTCCGTTGAGACGAAACGCTCGAAGCCCACGTGCTGTGTGATCTCAGTGCACGCTGAATAACACCGGATGGTCGGAATTTCTGGAGCCTTGCACTGTATAGGGCATCGCTCATAATTACATGGTTGTTTTGGGGACATTAAGCCCTTATTATTATTATTTTTATTATTAAGACCAAATATTATTAGGGGGAAGTGTTTAAGTTTAGAAGAAGGAAAAGAGAAGAAAAGTGAGCCCCGCAACTGTCTGCATCGGGGTGCAACACCTCAGCAGTAGCTCACAAATGATGGGGGTGAGGAAAGATTAAAAGAATAGGAATAAAGGTGTAGAGAAAGAGAGATGAGGGAGGCCAGAGAAAGCGACGACAAATCGAGGGGATAGGAGAGATAGGAGAGATGGAAACACGGTCACAGGAGTCCGAAAACGGGGCACCACTTGCGAGAGCTCTTGTCGACGTCAGCAGGTGGCGTAGAGCAAGTCCAGTCGGTCAGAGCTACACTAATATTATGAAGACAAGCCGAAGAACGACTTTACAGGTGTTGGGAGATCCGACATCACGCTGTCGCCACAGTCCACTTAGACGGCACTCTTGCCCCGTGCGTTAAAAATAAAGGGTTTGAATGTAAACAGGTTTCGTGTACACGCATCAGGAAAGGTTTAGGCTAAAAGGCAAGAACCTTGAAAGACGCGACGTATGAAATGCACGAAATAGTTCTCCTTTATGCAAAATGTGTGAAATATGCATGTGAAGCATTGCATTTCTTCCTTGCGCCACATTGGCGGCTCCTAGACATCCTATCTTTAATGTCAACACGTTTGCCTAGCTTTCTTAGAAACTTGAAGACTATAGGTTGTCATCGTTGCTAGGCTTACGGGACGGCTTCGTGCTCTCCCATAGTAGAGTACCACGTATTCTAGATCGTTACCCACTTTTTTCTGACCCAGTAATTGATGCTTTGGTGCATTTTTCGATTTTGGGGACGGCTGACTGCTCTCCCATATACTCGAAGTCGTTAAACTCAGTTTACAAACACGTTTAGCGATTGCATCCGTCTACGCTGCGGTTAGTCCGTTCGTTCGCTGACGTAATTTTTTAACGATGCGGCCTCTTCAAATGTGAGGCCCAGGGGACGGCCTTCAGCTCTCCCTTAGTAGAGTGTCAGGTACTCTAAATTGTCAACCACTTTTTCTAAATCCCCCCGGTCTTGAAACGGGACAGCGTATTGTTCTCCCATGGTGTAGAGTACTTCTTACTTTCAATCGTCGAACATTTGTTCTAAGCACAAATCCTTATGGGACGGCTTGCCGCCCTCAAATAGAGGAGTCCGAAGTACTCGAAATCGTTGAGCACTTTTTCTAAACACACAATCCACTATATACGTATCCGGGACAGCTTGATGTTCTCGCATAGCCGCCGAACATTTGTTCAAAACATCTAGGGATTTTCTATCCCCATCAAGGAGTTTGCATCTTTTTATTTTGAATAAAGAAAGTTTCGCAAAGCACATAATATGCTGCACTGCGTGGCCTAATGAAAGTTATTATGTAATATAACGAAGTTCTTCCGACTATTAACATTTTTTTTCAATTATTAAGCCTAGCAAAACAAAAAAAAGAAAGATTAGAGCTTTTTATTGAGATGCGCTTTGTCGTTCTGCTTGGTCGAGAGAAGGTGAGCCCTCGCAACACGAGATTATTATATACGCTGAATACTTTGGCAAGCGAAACTTTGTCTTTGTAAGTATTTAGCATGCACACTTGACAGTGATGAGCACCTTGAAATAATTCTGCCTTGGGAAGCAAAGAAACTTGATATTACAAACGGGAAAAATTTTAAATGAGCCGCCACCTCGACAGCTGCAAGTATACAAGACAAGAGCTACATACTTGTCATTGGCCCAAATGGTTCCATCTATGCCTTCGATGAGCGAACTTGACATCAAATTGAGTTCAGTGAGTGAGCTTAGAAGTGACCTTAAAAATTTTCGCTGTTTCTGCAGCAACTGCGCCACTCAAAAGCCTTTTCTAATGCAACTCGTTCACTGAGATGTAGAAAAAAGACCCCCAGTGGCTGTAGATACGATGCTTTTTCTAGCAAGATTCGCATAAAGTGGGCCCTGAAGTGAACTATCCTTATACTTGGTTAACGGTGAATCAAAATAAATAAACGACATTAAGAATTCAATCTGGTAATTTTTCACGCAGTTTAGGGTATTTCGGCAAAGCAATCTATAGGGAGCGAACTCTGGCTTAAGTTGGCATCATTGCTTTACTAAACCCATAACATTCCCGCTAAACCAAAGCTGCGATTACTTCGAGACCCGAGCCACGGCTGCTTACCACGGCTGCTTGACTCGGACAAACTGCGCACTTTGAGGGTCGCCCACACTGCTCGTATTCATGGCTCATGCACGGATTACATGTCAGAAACCAATCTCTCGGAATTGTCAATTCACTGTGTACATACGCGCTCTTCCCCACGTATTGTCAAGGAACTCCGATTTCGCCCTATATTCGCGATCTCTGGACAAAAGATGACGCATCCGTTCACACAGGTACCCTTCTCTGCCGATAGAAATTAAAACCGAAGCGGAAACCGCAATCACTGCAGCACCTTTTCTTATCAGTTTCCCTTGAGTGGGGTATCTGTATACGTTGTACACACATGACAGAATACAGGGAAACATGTTACTGATGGACAAAAGAATATTACGAGTGAAATCGGAGACACGTTCGGCCGCCCACATGCGAAAACGGCAGAGTTGCGGCGAAGAAAAAAAATATATCGGGAAATAATGCCCAGTACAGGTTTGATCTGACTGTAGGCACTCTATTCGACCCGCGTTAACTGTATAAGCTGGGCTGCCGGAAAGGAAGCACGATAAGGCGCCACGCCATATCTTAGGCTGAGTCAATCTCCCGCCCGTAGCGTGCGTAAGTGCACAAAAACGCCCGACATTAACAGGCAGAAATACTACCGGGCATAAATAAACCGGGAACTTAAAAGGCAGGAACTCTATCGGGAACTACCGGGAACGGTTTTGAGATGTTGTGAACTGACCCTCGCTATTGTGGTTACGCACCGTATCATGCGCTTGGCGATTGCACATGTCACGGTAATGTAGGTGCAGGTACGGTTTATACGTACGTGCTGTCCGCGAAACAAACCTGAATCTCACGAGACATTCGCAGGGACGTGGCGGAAAGTTTTTTTTCCGGGGGGGGGGGGGGGGGGCAACCACTTCTACCTGGGGGCTGGGTTGGCAGATGTGGTCGCCGGCATTACACGTGTTTTCCGTAAATGTAAGAGCCCAGAAGGAGATAGCACTCGTATAGGAAAAGCAGTAAACGTGATAAAGAATACATTTGAACTTTGCATTGTCTGTAGGGGCCCTTTGAAAGCATAGCCCGTCGACGATTAGTGCCGGGCGAGGTGCGTCGAGTCGTAACTTCAGTAGGCCGTGACAGGGTTGTCGCTTCGGCGACATCCGACAGTGCCCGTGTTGTGAAAACAAAATTTCCTTATCTGCCGCAGTTAATGAGTTCAAATTTCAAAGAAGTAGGGGTGATAAGCTGCTGCTTATCTCTCTTGCTGCAGTTGTGCCGCTACAGAGGAGCAAAGTTCCAGCAGAAGAGGAGGCGGCCATACATGAGAAACACAACAGCGGTTTTGCGAAAGCTATTTCGGTTCCCATTACGGCCTTGCGCCCGATAAGACAATAACAATGACGCAGCTCCAAGCATCGACATTCCGTTCGTTCCAGGTACGAGACGTAATCAGGCTCTTTTTTTTAAACGTATGTACTGTTGTTCAGTAAACAAGGTGAGAAATTCGTTTGTCAAACACAATAACATGTTTTAATTACGCACTTGTACTTCAATTATCACAATAACAACATTGTGAAAGGCAGCTCTGGTATACGCACCTATCGTTGATATCAGTAATAAATATTCCAATTTATCGAAAATATCGTAAATCACAAAATTTCGACGGCGATGTGATACGCGAAACACACGGCGCCGACAAGCTCAGAGAACTGCAGCCCTCGAAGGCATCGTTGATTTCATGCAAAATTTGTGTGCAAATTTGCATGCATTTGGACGTCGAAAGACAAGCAGGTAACTGGTGGGGTTTTTGAGAAAAACGGACCTGCACAAGTGGTTGTGACAGTGATGTCGCATTCCACGCCAGATATGTGGACTGTTACTTACTGCGTGCTTGTGTGCGTGCTGTGTGGTGTGTCTTCTTTCTTTTCTCTCCCTCTTTCACTTTCCCCCATTCCGTTCCCACGTGTAGGATTTGATTGATATGTGGAGTTTAACGTCCCAAAACCACCATATGCTTATGAGAGACGTCCTAGTGGAAGGCTCTGTAAATTTCGACCACCTGGGGTTCTTTAACGTGCACCCAAAACAGAGCACACGGGCCTACAACATCCCTGCCTCTATCGGAAATGCAGCCGCCGCAGCCGGGATTCGATCCCGTGACCTGCGGGTAAGCAGCCGAGTACCTTAGCCACTAGACCACCACGGCGGGGCCCCACGTGTAGGCTAGCATACTGGTTATCTTGGACTGGTTAGCCTCCCAACCTTTTCTTCTCTACCATTTATTCTTCCTATTGTATGCACTGTTCTCCAGCAGTTGTTGGTGGAGAGCTGTTTCTGAAAGATAAGTGTGATTTTTCATCGAATCAATTTTCATTTCAAGCTACCACACTACCTTAATTGTTAGCTGGGTAAGAACGCATAAGCCATCGCTGCATAGTCTGTAGAAACGGGATGTTCCGTGTTTAGAGTCCACGTGATTGAAGATGTAGGCGAGTTCATGTACAGCTTACAGCTGCACAAAAAGGTCGCAGGTCATAGTGGTAAGCGCTGTTGTCATTTCTGCGGAGCACGCGTTGACACAAGCTTTAGCACATGTCCGTAAGGGTGGTTCAGTGGTTACGGGCTTGGCTGCTGACCCGAAGGCCACGGGGTCGATCTCGACCGTGGCAGACGCATCTCGGAGGAGACGACATGATATATAAGCCCGCGTACTGCACGATGTCAGAAGGAGGAGGAGGAGGAGGAGGAGGAGGAGGAGGAGGAGGAGAAAGGCAAGAAATTAAAGGCAGGGAGGTCAATCAGATTAACTGGGGGAAGGAAGAGGCATTAAAAGAGAAGAAAGAGAGGATAGGTGAAGGGCACCGTGTGGGTGCACGTGACCATGTCCATTGCACGCTTATAAGCGGTCACTTATTCCGGTCGACTTTGAAAAGCCTAGCGTTCCCGCGTCGCTTTGCTGGCCTGCGAGGCGTAATGGCATGATTTGGCCGCAAAAGAGACACACACAAGAAAAGGAACACTCAAACGACAAGCACAGGCGGCACTCGTTTGAGTGTTCCTTTTCTTGTGTGTGTCTCTTTTGCGGCCAAATCATGCCATTAAGTAAATACCAACTAGGCCAACAATCAGTATTATTGCGAGGCGTAGAGGAGCATGAACCGAGGATCGTCTCTTCGGGAAAAAAGGTATATTATCTAGTTTCTCAAGCGTTTCGCGTAACACGCTGCGTTCACCCGCAAAACGATCACATGAGCACAGTGGATGTTCTATTGCCTCGTGCGTGATGTGAGTGCACGTAAACAGAGGAGTAGGGTAATTTTTTTTTCGTGGGGGGCGGGAGACCTTGATTTGAAGTGAAAACCTGCCAGGTAGATGTTGTCGAGTGTCATTTTGAGTTCTGTATGCCATGGCAAAACAAAAAATAAAACAAGGGGGGGGGGGGGGTTAGTCCTTGGTGTGCCACCCCCTGGCTATACCCCACTGCACGTAGAAGTACACCAGATAGTCGAAATTTGCGTAACCCTCCACTACGAAGTGTGGCAGCTTGGGCTAGTTGGCACGACATGACGATAGTTATAGCGCGAGAGCAGAACGACGACGCAGCCCCGCCGCGGTGGTCTAGTGGCTAAGGCACTCGGCTGCTGACCCGCAGGTAGCGGGTTCGTATCCCGGCTGCGGCGGCGGCATTTCCGATGGAGGCGGAAATGTTGTAGGCCCGTGTGCTCACATTTGGGTGCACGTTAAAGAACCCCAGGTAGTCGAAATTTCCGGAGCCCTCCACTACGGCGTCTCTCATAATCATATGGTAGCTTTGGGACGTTAAACCCCATATATCAATCAATCGAGGACGACGCAGAGACAAGAGCGACACGAAAGACACGAGTTCTTGTCCTTCGTGTCCTTCTTGTCTCTGCGTCGTCGTTCTGTTCTCTAATATAACTATCATCCTTCAATACGGCCGCCCTCGTAGCCGTATCCCGCTTTTGGGTCGGAAAACCACGGTTATTGTTAGTACAAGTTTTAGTTTAACCTATTTTTGTAAACATGCGCGCAGTCGTCGCCACCGAGCGTATAGACAGACACCTGACATTACTGTATATCCTATAGCGCTTTATCGCAAGTTCGCAATTCTGTATCACAGCTAAAGGCACGCGACCTTCAACGAATCTGCATATACATCGTGCGTGCATGCACAATGCGTGTCTCGATAAGATGCTATGCGGTTTCCATTACTCGTTCTGTTTACCAAAGAGCGATCGACGGACTCGAGCGGACCACATCGCAGGATAAGCGCAAGCGATTATTCCGCTCATTATCAAGGATGGTGGTTCTAAAAGGCCACTGCGTAGTGGCCTAGCTGCTCGGACCACGAGAGTGCGATGGGATAGCACGCTTTTTTACAGAACCTTATTGGTTTTGTTTTATTTTATTTTCTTTCTTTCTTTCTTTCTTTCTTTCTTTCTTTCTTTCTTTCTTTCTTTCTTCCTTTCTTTCTTTCTTTCTTTCTGCTTCACATCATTAAGCTGGACAGTGGGAAAACAGTAACAAGAAAAAAGTGAAGCCAGAGAGGGAAAAGGCAAGGATATTAGCCAGTTTTGAAAAAACCGGCGTGAAATTATGGCGCGCAAAATGTTTGAAACGTACCGGATGATGTGCATCAGACAGGGGTTGTGTCAGTGCCTCTTCGCTCACCTTAACAGACAACGAATCTCTGACAATTATCAAAAGCATCTCGGTATATATCGGCATCTAAGCACGTATAGCTTATTCTCTATAAGGATTTTCCTACTTTTCCGCAATGTCACCTTGCTCTTGTATTTCTTCTCCCCCCTCCCCCCTTTTTTTTTTCAGCACAGTTGCGCTGTGCAACGAATGTGAGTTGTGGTATACGTACCAGAGGGCTATTCAGGTGACTCATAATGTCGCCTATCGTCTCCTGCACCACGACAATCGTGTATTGTCAAACAAATAAAATATATAAAAATCAGTAATGTCATCGTCACACACATGCGTCTAAGTCACCTTCCTTCTCTTTTCCCGTCCCTTCGTTTTAACCCCCTTTGTATGTACGTCAACCCGCCATAAACCAACTATTGGCAGTCACCGCACGTCCTTGTTCTACTACTACTACTAGTATACTACTACTACTACTACTACTACTACTACTACTACTAATAATAATAATAATAATAACTAGGGTTTAACGTCCCTAAAAGCACGATATCATTACGAGAAACACCGCAGTGATGGGCTCTGCAACTTTCGACCACCCATGGTGTTATTCAACGTGCACTGACGTCACAGAGTACACAGAACTCTACCACTCCACCTCGATTCGAATGTGACCGCACAGTGGTCGGGTACGAGTCCGGGACCTTCGGATCAGCAACCGAGCACCGTATACCCACTGTTCCACCGAAGCGGACAGACCTTACTCTCGCCTCATGTGTGTGCTTATTAGGCGTAGGGAATTCAAACAGCGTGCTAACTAACACCTGAGAAAAGACTGTAAGTGAGTTTGAAGGTTGGTATAGCAGTGAGGAAACAAGAGACAGGGAATAAGCATGCACAACGTCACAAAGCGTCAGTCTTGTGCCGTACACGACACAGAAACGTAATTTTTAACAGACAACATTTTGTCTTTAAGTGGACGCAACCACCGTTAAGCGGCTATCCCGAGCTCACGATATGTTTCTCGGCGTTACACTGACAGATTGTTGAGAGGCGTGTCACGCAGTTTATTGAAGTACAGACCTACTGGAAGGCCGAGGAACGCCAGAAGAGCGAGGAACACCAACAGGCCGAAAATACAAAACAAACGCAAGCTCGGGTCGCGCGTGCACCAACGCTGTGGCTTGCCCTTTCATGCTGCTTCGTCGTCGTTCGCATAGTTCCCTACAGGCGAATTAATCTCACGCATAACTTTTTAAAGTACAAGTGTCACCCGCCCCTTCGGCCATTTTTTAGGCTTTCTTTCCGACAGGGGCGGCGCTAGCGCGCGGTGTTCTGTGGGGCTTTGTCTTCGCTATTCCTCAAAGAGCAAACCCTGTCAAAACAGAACACATTAGTTACCCGCCTTCCGGCTCTTCTAGAAGAGCTGACTTGTCAAGGGTGCCCCCTTGGGCGAAAAAAATCCTGGCGCCGTTCTTGTTTCCAGCTCTTATACTAAGATCACTTGATGCGTAACACCAGCTGTCAACAAAATAGTGTTCCACACAATGGCCGTCATCGCTGCAAGAGCCCTTTGTTAACTTACCACTGCCTGCAGGACTGCGCATTAAAAAAAAAAAAAAGAAAGCATCCCGCCAGAGTATAGGTGCCAAAGCAATCACCCCTGTAACTCATTCGGTAGAACAGCAAGCACGTCATTTGAGGGTCGTGGGTTCAGCACCCTACCCGCAAAGAGCTCATTTTAGACTCACTTTCGTCACCTCCCATTTATGAACTAGTTACTGCGCTATAGTTAAAACAAAAACATACTGTCTACTATACCTTCATTCCCTTCATTGCCCATGGTCGTTTCATTAAGTTACCCTATTTCAAATATTATTGTGAGAGAGGGAGTTAGAATTTATTAAAAGACATAGGCGGCAGCCTGAGATATTATTGTTACAAGTTTTTTTTTTAGTCTAGTATTGTGAAACGTTTTGAGGCTTCCACTGAGTTTTTGCTGCTCTAAAGAGAGTTCCTGTTGGGATGTAACTTAACGTTCGCCACGATTTCCGCAAAATTTAATAGTACGCGGTTAAGGAGAGTAGCGAAAGTGTTAGCGATATACGGCCATACAGTCATTCTCCCGGCAACAGTACTTCTTCGTACACTATGGGCAGGTTCATCGAAGCAAGTCAAACGATAACGCGGTTCCTTAGTGTTGTACGACTATACTATATCCTATATCCGCGCGTGCCCAGAGACGATACATGACCCCCCGCAGGCTCTCGTGGTTTTGGGGGAGGTGGGTTTCTAAGCGCCGCCATCAAAGATCCTCCATTTCGGTTCAAACTTATCCCGTAATAACGCCCACTCGGCTCCAGCAGTGCGGGTTAATGAATCAGCTCGGCGTGGCCTCTCCGACAACGCTGAGCCGGCCGTGTGCGGGGTTAAAACTAATCGGCCGCCGATTATCCGTCTCTCTTCTCGACGCGTGCAAGTTTCTTTGTTCTGAAGAACGAGGAGACGAGATGATTGCCCCAGAACCCGCGACGGGAAGTGCGCCTGCGTAGAGGTGGTCTTCGCGGCGCACGGAACAAGCGGCCGGGCTGCATGCTTCATCAGTTCACAGAAATGGGGCATTCCGACGAGGGTAGTCTTTATTTCTGTGCAGTGCACATTTGTACTATACGTTCAAGTGAGCAGTGAATTGAAAAGGTGTGTCGATATGTCGGTAAACTTAACTTTTGGCTATGCCTTGCTTTCCTATCGTCCCGCCCTCTCTATAGGCAGTTGGCGGAACTTATGCAGAGAAACTTTTCATGACAAGTGAATGATATTTTCGCGTAAATAATTTGACATACAGAACAGAGGCTGCTGTTTAGTAATCTGAGGTGCCCTATATATTCCTAACCGACGCAAAAGCTCGGCTTTCTAAATAGAGAGAACAGTTTAACCTTTTGCGAATTTGAGCGTGGCTACACGGAATCGATCTGAGAATTTTTTCCTGAGGGCACTTCCACGGACTAATTGTATCACAATTTCTAACAAGTAGTAAAATGCTTGATAAAGCAACAAAGTCCTGCACTCTTGTAAACTATTACGCATCATATTTCTTTTTGCAGCTCATCAAACGGTCAGCAAAATTGAACAAATTGCACAGTGAGATATCAACATGACATTCATTTACATTTTGTAAGAAATAAACCCTGGGCACGAAATAGTGACTCATATGCTCAAATAGTAATTCCTTGATTCGTATTTCACTACCCTATAGATAGTTACTCATTCGATGTAGTGTGCTTGATATAGAGACCATAGTTTAAGGTTACTACTCATATTAGCCAAGTGCGTCTTTACAGGGTTGCCAATATTTATCGATACTTGTTAGTGAATTTGTTTCTATAATATAGCATCCCAGTTATACTCCATAAAAGTGGTGGCATGCTACAAGACAATGTTCACAACAGTGCACGTAAGTAGCAATAATACATGTGCGCACATATATCGCTAGAAGTCATTTCTTGGTAGGTTACGACGCGAGCTTCATGCAGTGCAGCACGACACGGGGTTCAAGTTCACGACGAGGGAAGTGGTCTTTATTAATTTCGATTTGCCGCCGCAAACTCGGAGTTCCCCTCAGGGCAATGACTTTTTCTGGAGAAGGCTTCTTTCAATGAATCCCGCGCTATAGAGCGGAAAGGTGAACAGCGGATCTCAGGACACCCCGTCACCCCAAAAACTTCGACGCACGCCGTGAAGGATGGTTTCGAGGGTGGCGAAGGGTTTTAATGTGAGGCCAAACGATCTTGCTGAAGAGATATGTGCCTATATATAGTATGGACGCATGCAGGAAGATACGTATATATCGCTCAATCCTGACTGCTCCACTGCTTGTGTATCTACGTACCTCGATTACTTTTTCTCTTTTTTTTTTGTTATTTGATCCTTCTCCAACAGAGCCCATAATGGTTGGGTGTTGGCGCAAGTGTTCCCGTCGGAAAAGATTCATCCCTAGCGAACGGGCGGGGAATGGAAGTTTTTAAGGGAGTCGATTAATGCCGAAAGAGGCGAGAGCTGATCGGGATCATTTTACGTAGCGAGGTATAATGACACGTGCTTGAAGCAGCGCATCTTGGACTTCGAAGTCTCGCGAACGTTGAGCTCTTTACCGACGAGGTCAGAGGACTTAACGCACGAGGTTGAGCAAACGGCGCCATTTGTTGCTGAATATGAGCGAATCAATGACTTCAGGTGGCACCAGTATCTATGTAAAAATTATGCAACAGGTGCACCCAAGATGCTAAGATCAGTGGACTAAAATGGTTTTGATTTTCCATATTATGAACCTCAAAGAGTCAGCACATAATATTGCAACAGAAAATGTCAGTGAAGTTATACTCCTTGGGTTGTTGTTTTTTTTTTTCGTTATTTAATACCGAAATTCTTATGGGGGTTTATCATGGAACAACTGAGTGTACGTGCCAACGTGCATACGTAAGTGAGTGAGTGAGTGAGTGAGTGCACCTTCTCTAGCATGTGGCTTTTGAAGGCGACACGAAGTGATCGCCATGTCAGCACATTTTTTTGTTGTTGTTGTGCATAGATGCTCCGTATAAAAGGTGATGTCTGTAGAACAGGTATTCATTGCACAGGTGATGTGTATACAGTGAGTACAGGTGGTGATACCGGGAGTACACGTAAGTTCAAGGCATGAATACACATGCGTATGCATATTCCACGAACAACATGCATACATGCTTCACAGGTAGTGCCGGTATTAGCTGTATTCAAACCTTTCAAGGTTAGAACCCGAATAATGCTGAATTATTGCTTCGATATGGGGATGTATCAATCGCAGCGACACTATAGAGCATGCGATGGCGCCGTGACTACGGCCCACTACCTTCGAAAGTGGTTTCTGGCTACGCTACTGGATGTTGCATTGCGTGTGTGTGGGCTCTCTTTCTATCTCTCCTTGCTGTCTTCGGAGTCCGGAATCCTGAGCTAGCTTTATTTCAATATATGATTTACTCGTAAAGTCATACGTGTCAGCTTCCATCGCTTTTCATGCTAACGACACTGGCAGAATGAAAGTTCATAAACTTTGCCCCCACGCGGCGTGCATAGAGGCTGCTTTTGCAAAACAGGAAAAGAAGAGAGGGAGAGATAAAGATGCAAGGAAAGGCAGGGAGGTTAACCAGACGCACATCCAGTTTGCTACCCTGCACTTGGGAAGGAATGAAGGGGAGAAAACAACAGGAAAAGAAAGAGGCGAAGAAAGTATAGGCAAGCGGGCCTACGGGCTTGAGAGCGATGTGTTTTTCTCGGGCGATGAGACATCGCAAGGACGAATGGGAGGTGCCTCTTCGCTATTGGAACGAGGTCTCCTTTTTCGTCTTTGCTCAGCTTTTCGCGCGGGCTCGAAAAATCTCGCGCGGCCGGCACGACGGCCGTCGAGATCTCGCATCCCGACAACGAAGGGTGCCCATCTATCGTACACACATTTATACCACATTTCGTCGTGTCACAGCCGCGTATACCTTCTGATTTAATCGTGGTCATGCGCGGAGTGGAGACGGACACGTATCAGCAAATTAAATCTGAACACAGCGCGCACCGATCGGCTGAGGATTTCGACAACTGAGGAGAGTGTCGAATGAAGGCGCATCACACTTTATTTTGATGAATTACAGAACCGACCCATCCTCCAATTTTGGTGTTATCTATATTCCCAAATAACTAACAAAAAAAGGGGGGGGGTAGGGGGTGTCAGCTTTATCCGACACCTAATTTCGATCTCCTCATATTCAACGTTAGTATGTACCATTGCTAAATGTTTGCCGGAAATGTCTTGCAGCTTGGGATGATGCCGGTGACGTATACATAACACGCCAGGAAGCGTCACGTTATTTTTTTTCTCCGTTACTAAGAAACCCTGGATTGGTGTTTTTTCATGCGCTATAACGTGTCTGTAGGGGACGCTGTACGAATGGTGAGGCTACAGATGATTCCCAACCTCGATAACCCGATGATCGCAACTCCTCTCACTCTATTTGTTTTTGTTTTTTTTTTTCGTTTCTATCCCTCTTGCTCTCTGGTGGCGGTGGCATAAATTTCTGACCAGTGGGGTCTATGAGCACGCCCTTTATTGGGACAGCTGGATCGAATTCAAAAAGACAGAAGCGGTTCTAGGCACGAAATTTTTCGAAAGCTTAGAAGCGATGGCATTACGCCGCAACATACGGTAACCCGACGACACCACGGAGGGAGAGAGGCTTTCCACGAAGCATCGCGCGAGCCAACGCCGGTCGGTTGCCGTTGCCTGTGCAAACTGGATCTTCGAAAAGAGCGATGGAAAAAGACGGCGGGACGGTGTAGACGGTTGGAAAAAGGAGGCTTCCTTGACGGCAGCCGTTATGTGCCTGAGTACACACATAAGTCAGTCGGCCAAGAAATCGCGCACGCACTCTATAGAGGGCGACTCGAGGCAATAAGCGGAGAGCATAGAGGTATAGCGCTTAAGGTTAACAGCGCGAAAATAAAACACGGCGGGCAGGAGAAGGACAGGAGGAGTGCGGGTCGCTCGAAAGGGTGGAGCTTTCAGCGCCGGAAGCAGTGGAGGAAGAAAATGTGTTGTCTGTGTGGTTTGCCATGTGTGTGAGAGAGGAGAGAGAAATAAATAGAGCGAGGGAAGAAAGGGATATAAACTAGAAGTGAGCACAAGATCAGTAGATTAAACTGGTTTTGGTTTTCATTATTATGAACCTCAAAGAGTCAGCAGATAATATTGTTAGAGAAAATGTCGGTAAAGTTACACTCTTTGGATTTTTTTTTTTCGTTAGTTACTACCGAAATTGTTATGGGGGTTTATCGTGGAACAACTGAGTGTACGAGCCAATGTGTATATGTGAGTGAGTGAGTGAGTGAGTGAGTGAGTGAGTGAGTGAGTGAGTGAACGTGTTGTCGGTCCCCACATTTATTCGTCCAGTTTTGTGGTTGTTGACAGGCTCACGACGACCGCCATCATTCAACCAAAAAACGGAGAGCCAATGCAAACGATAGGCCCCAACCTCCTCATTCATCTATCAACAAAAAAGGTTCTTTCCACAACTGCGCGCCGACATTAACAAACATAAGCTGTGGGGACAATATGAACGATTATAAATAGAACGAGAACGGCAGTGAGCGGTGCATGCGTGTACATAGCATAAGGCTGGCATCGCTCGCCCAGCATGGTGCATGCTGCGAAGGCCTTCAGTTCGCTGGCGAAGGTCGCTTGGGCTCAGACACATTGCCGACCTTCGCTTCAGGGGTGGACTTCTTTTTTCGCCTCGAACTGAATGTTATCGACTCCTGGCCACATTATCTGCCTCTGATAATGAAACGCGTGAAGCCAATTAGACGACGGCATCGTCGTCAGATCTCGTGGTCATCCGCGGAATAAAAAAAAAAAAAGAAGAAGAGCAAATAATTGAAGAAATTGGCGGCGGTTCAAGGCCGGCCTGCAGTTGAGGCACGAGTGTGCATGAACCATTAACGCAATCCCTGACGCGATTACTGACAAAGAAAGTGGGTACGTGAACATGTTTGGCTATCGACGGAACTGCGCCACTGCGGTGGTCCTGCTATACGAAGCTGACCAAAGCTTTGAGGCGCAGCTAATTGGACGTAATCGCCATGTTTGAATTCTCGCTATCCCAACATAGCGATCAACGATCTTAGTTCTATACAAGAAGATGTATGCAATAGAAGTATTCACAGACAAATGGCCGCACTCTTTGGACCTTTCAGTCCCTCTGAAGTGAAACTTGTTTACTTATATGCCCATGACCGTATGAAAAAACATGCGAAATGAATGCACTAACTTTCTTTGAATTGTTCAGATCTATCTATCTATCTATCTATCTATCTATCTATCTATCTATCTATCTATCTATCTATCTATCTATCTATCTATCTATCTATCTATCTATCTATCTATCTATCTATCTATCTATCTATCTATCTATCTATCTATCTATCTATCTATCTATCTATCTATCTATCTATCTATCTATCTATCTATCTATCTATCTATCTATCTATCTATCTATCTATCTATCTATCTATCTATCTATCTATCTATCTATCTATCTATCTATCTCTTCAGTCATGCACAGGAGACAATGAAACAGTACATACCCACTGAAGTGCTCGTCACAGGCTCATGGATGTGTGGCCAGAGGAAAACATCTGAAAGTCCGATCTGCGATAAATTGAGGAATGATAAGTTCTCTTGTGAAATATATTTACATAATGAACACTAGTTAGGACAAACAATAAAACTCGAATTATACTCTGAGTCACTTCTATCATTGCTCGAACGTAATGCGCAGATAATGTACAAATCATGTGACTACCTTACAGGCCTCAAAGTCAAATGCTGTCAGGCAGTCTTATACCTATCTACAAGAAAACAAGGCTACAAATGCGCCAACTAAGAATTAAAAAGATGTCTTTAGACACGGAAGTAGGTATTTGATTGCACGGTTAAATTGTTGATGGTCCGAAAATGCATTCCCTCATTCGAAAATACTGTGTCAAGGCACCTGAAAAATGAAACAGTAACAGAAATTAAATGTTCGAATCGAACGAAGCCAAACCAAACATTCAGATACTCAGTGCTAATTTGTAGGACAAAGATGTGTTATTCTTCGAGCTATTCTGGTTGTCTTATTGGTGATATGTGTGAGATGTATTCCCTAAATATTTAATACTGTGAACGGGAGAAACATGGAGGTGAACTGTTACCCCCATCTTCTTGCCCTCTAAATTTTTTTCTCTTTTTAAATCACTTTCATGCATTTTCTCACTTTGTTCCCTTCCTTACCTTTCTATTCTCCCCCATCCCTTCCCCACTGCAGCGTAGCAAACCAAAACTTTTTTCCGGGTTAACCTCCCTGTCTTTCACGTAACAATTCACTCTCCGTCCAAACTTCTTCGCTGTGTGGTCCCTTGCGCGTCTCAATTCCACGACGCCTGAGGTTAATTTGAGGTCCCTGATTTATAGGAAACACCGCAAGGGACGACAAGCAGGAAGAAGGAACTGACAATCACGTCTCTGCCAAGGAGACAAGTGACGTTGGGAGAGAGAGAGAGAGAGAGAGAAATTACAACGTCCTTCCTCTTGGAGGAGATTTCGCCAGCCCCCCAGAAAGTTCCCAGGCCACTTGACGCGCCCACTTAGCCGTAGCTGTCAAGTCGTGTATATAAGGGGGCTGTACTGCCAACGTCGCCAATGGAACACGTCAGGCAACGGCAATCAAGGCGCGCGATCGGGGCTGCCAAATTCAGCTACTTTTAGTAAATTTGGCTGCTTTTTAAGTCCGGTGGCGGCAGAAAAAAAAAAAAACATCTTGGCTGCCTGGCTACTTTTTGGCTGCAGTCTTTATCCGTTGATTTTAACCAAATCATGATGTCTCGCGACGTAGCAGCCGATGACGCACAAGCATGTGGTGTCAAGACACGGCGACTAAGGGGCGTTTCCACCTCTCCAAAACGGAAGTCGACGCTTGCCAAACAAACAAAAACAAAACTTTTCGATACGTTTTTGAGATATCGGGGAAGACTGTTGTGTGGGACATCATTTTCCAGACCACGTATTGATGAACGCAACTAGAACCTATAACTTAGAAGTGCTTGTTGCTGTGCTAGTCGGTACATTAATATGAAAGGAAATTCCAGACAACCAAATTTCCAGTCTTTCACAACGGTGTCTCTCTTATAATATCGTCGTGCTGGAACAATAAACCCAGACAAATTATTATTATTATTATTATTATTATTATTATTATTATTATTATTATTATTATTATTATTATTATTATTATTATTAAACAAATAATAACGTGGTACACTCCGGATCTATTAATGTTGTCTACATCTGTAGCGGTCAGTTCTTGTTAAAAAAATGTCAATAGACTTTCTCTAAACTGTATAAATTTTGGTGCGGGTCCATTTGCGAGTGTGAGCATACAGGATGGGTACGGGGCAGGGCGCGGAGAGAGGGAGTGAATTGAAGAAGCGGTGCCTAAATCGAACCAAACAGTGTCGGCCTTCGACAAACGGTCTAAGAGAATTATCCGAGTCAACCCACCAAGACGTGCCAGCTCATGCAAGCAACGATGCGGCAAAAAAAGTAATAATAATAATAAACGAACTGAGAAATAAACAAAATTCTCAGGCCTCCGAGAGGCAATACTTCAAGGAAATTACAAGAGGCGGCAGGAACCTCGCGACTTCTTTTACGAAACCCGGCGGCGGAAGCAGGCAAGCAAGCTTGAACCTCAGGGCTGGAAAGGCCCCTGAATGTCTGGCGCAAAGACAGCCGAACGCCCACACGTGTTTCTCCATGTTGGTGAAACGAAGCTTCCGTCGATGCATGCCGTGACAGCACGGCAGTGACAGGGCTGGGCAGTAAAGCGATACAAGAGTATTGCGTCATATAGTTTCTCTGACATGTGGAGTATCGGTATTTCGGCATCGACAAGTATTTAAGAAAATGTATTTGCACCTCAGTAGTGAAACACTTGTGCTTTATTTATTGTGCTCCATATGATCAGAAAAAAAGAGAACCGGGCGGGACAGTTGTCTGAAAATTATGGCAAGGCTATATGTCCGCCGGTCGCACGCTAACCCTCTTGACAGTGGCGTAATTTTATAAAAATCACAAAAGAAGACACACATTTCAAAATGGCAGCCATGTTGTTTTTATACATGTGGTATTTTTTAGGAAGAATAAGTCATGCTTTGAAATGAAAATTTCAGAACGACCATTGAGTACCAACTCGAGCAATTGCATTGTTCTATTTAGTCTTCTTCGAGCGGGTCGCGTGGCTTTTGCAAAACTTTGTAGTTTACACAGCCGAGAGATATTGAACACAGGTACATACTAAAATATAATGAGCCTTTAAAAGTTGAATGCGCTTTATCTAACCGTCAAGTAATTGAAATGCATTATGCTATGAGGCTAAATCTCAAGCGGGGACACTTTCAAGGGGTGTCCCTTCCATCCTAAATCCCCCTGACCCCCCCCCCTTTCTATTATTTACGCCAACGCTAATTCGATATCGCAATACTAGAGATGGACGCGGCTATCTCGTTACTTTTTTTTATCACTTTGTCAAAAATGACCACAACGCGTTTTTTTTTTTTTAATCGGAAAGGGGCACTTTTGTGCGCTAAGCAAAGCAAGGGAGCCTCACTGGTCTACGACATAGGAAGGTTGGCGATGGGCTCCACGCACGAACCGAATGGCCCATAAGGTACAGAGCGCCCGACGTCGTTGATGATATATAATCGTGGAAGCAATATTCGACAACCTTTCCGACGAAGTCACTATCTCCCTCTAGGCTGGTACAACCCCCTAATTTTTTTCGGGGGGCCAGCCAGTTGGCGTGTTAGCGAGTCTAATTGTGTTGAAAGCCGAACTGACGCTGCCTTGCAGACACACTGAGAAGCTGCTGCTGCCTGACTGGTGTTTACGGACAACCTTCCCAGCAAAGCAGATCAGAGCAAAATAAATGTACGGTTTTCTGAATGTCCCGGCTAGCGATGTGGGCGATATGGTTTAGTTGCAAGTTTCAATATACCTCAGCATCAATGAAAATAATATGCTGCACTTAATGACTTCCGGAGTATCAGCATAAATATTTTAGATGCTGTGGTACATCGAAACGTGCAGTGAAACGTCGTCGCTTGGTCAAAGGTGGGGCCGATCGATCACGAAGGCCGTGCGAAGCCAGGCGATGTGCAGAAAGCTTCGAATGCTTCCGATGCCGAGTTTTCTGCACGTTAAGTGCAGAAAGCTTTCAGATGTGATGGTTCAAAACAGCGCTAGAAGAATAAGTAAAAAAGAAGAGGAAGGAGGGGGAGATGAAAATGAAGAAGGTTTTAACCTTCGAGTTTTCTGAAGCAGATGATGCGTATAAGTAACCCTGCGAGATTTGTTGTTGTTGTTGTTGTTGTTGTTGTTGTTGTTGTTGTTTGTTGTTGTTGTTGTTGTTGTTGTTGTTGTTGTTGTTGTTGTTGTTGTTGTTGTTGTTGTTGTTGTTGTTGCAATTTCAAGCCATCCACTTATACCTAACTTTCGCCCTTTCGGCACATAATCTACAAAGCACATAGTCTATCTGAACCACATCAGCTTGCGAATTCCCAACTGAAGTACGGTCGACTCTCATGATAATTTTCTTAGTTGAGAATACTCGGAAGCTTATAACAATGGCGCGTCATTACAACGCTGAATTTCCTTGAGCAATGGATTGTAGCTATATCGATTATAAACCACCAACTTTTCCATTCTACACGTTCTTCTACTTCAGCAAAGAGCTACAAATTATGCCCACACCAACAATGTCTTCTTTCGCTTTATCTTCCTTGGCTTCGTTAGGTTGTCCTAAGGTGGCTTCCTTGCAGACTAATTATGTCTATACGTCCAACTATGTATACACTCATTAGGTCCTCCGAGACAACACCGCGTTGTAACGAAACGAATCGAACCGACAAACCGGAAAGAAAAGAAAAAAACACGGGGGACATGATTTGCTGCTTTTAACTGCATTGTAAGGATTATGACATAAATTGCAAGGTATACTAAAAGTGAACGAAATCGGTGGTATCTGCACCGACAACCTTCGAATGTTGACGCCTACCAACATGAAGTTCTTGGGTTTGGATTCCACCAGCGGAAAGGATGCTTTTTCACCCATGTGCGCTTTGACGCCTTGTGATTTGTGCCCTGACTATTATGCTATAGTTAAAAACTACAAATACTGACCCCCTAGCATTTCTTGGCATAACAGTCTGTTTGTTAGACGCAACCGAATCAATCGGATATACAATAGTAATAACTGATGGGCTTTAACGTTCCAGAATCACTATTTGATCATGAGAGACGCCGTTATATGGTTCGAGAAATTTCGTCCTCCATGCGGTACTGTAACTTACAACTTAACCTAAGCTCGCGGGCCTCGAGGATTTTCGCCCCCACCGGAAATGCGACCGCAGCGGGTGCGATTAACAAAAGAAACGAGTCCCTCAGACAAAAAAAAAAAATACTGCATGGTGCGATAAACAGGAATAAACAAACACAGACCGAACAGCATCTTGTTGTGCAGCCACGGATGATTCGCTTCTCTCATTGTTCAAGGTCAATGAAAAGTGTTCGCGATGTAGCATAGGAGCATCTCCTTCAGTGTAATACGACGAATAGCTTTCGCGGTGTAGCATAGCATCTCCTTCAGTGTCGACGAATAGTCTTCGCAGTGTAGCATAGCGGTATCTCCTTGAGTGCATACAAACGAACAGTTTTCACAGCGTAGCATAGCATCTGCTTCAGTGTCGACGAATAGTCTTCGCAGTGTAGCATAGCATCTGCTTCAGTGTCGACGAATAGTCTTCGCAGCGTAGCATAGCATCTGCTTCAGTGTCGACGAATAGTCTTCGCAGTGTAGCATAGCATCTGCTTCAGTGTCGACAAATAGTCTTCGCAGCGTAGCATAGAATCTGCTTCAGTGTCGACGAATAGTCTTCGCAGTGTAGCATAGCATCTGCTTCAGTGTCGACGAATAGTCTTCGCAGCGTAGCATAGCATCTGCTTCAGTGTCAACGAATAGTCTTCGCAGTGTAGCATAGCATCTGCTTCAGTGTCGACGAATAGTCTTCGCAGCGTATCATAGCATCTGCTTCAGTGTCGACGAATAGTCTGTGCAGTGTAGCATAGCATCTGCTTCAGTGTCGACGAATAGTCTTCGCAGTGTAGCATAGCATCTGCTTCAGTGTCGACGAATAGTCTTCGCAGCGTAGCATAGCATCTGCTTCAGTGTCGACGAATAGTCTTCGCAGCGTAGCATAGCATCTGCTTCAGTGTCGACGAATAGTCTGTGCAGTGTAGCATAGCATCTGCTTCAGTGTCGACGAATAGTCTTCGCAGTGTAGCATAGCATCTGCTTCAGTGTCGACGAATAGTCTTCGCAGTGTAGCATAGCATCTGCTTCAGTGTCGACGAATAGTCTTCGCAGTGTAGCATAGCATCTGCGTCAGTTATGATATCCAAAATGGATTCTTTGTCACACGATAAATTGCTTGTATATACGGACTCCACGCAGGCAGTTCGAGAGCTGCGAAAAGTGACCAGCTCCATCGATATAGCCTCCGATATACACCGACTGATCCACTCATGTGCCTGTCCTGTCCGCGTTCTGTGGACCCGCCGGTCTGCACCGGCTCAAGTGGAAGCAGATGCCGCTTGCCATCCAGCGACTGTTCAACACCCGCTGCCTCTACTTCGTTTGTCCCCGAAGGACAGCTTGCTTGTGCACAAAGAAACCCTCCGGCGCTCCACGCGTGCTCTCATTCCTCCGCGTGGATCTGACCTTCCCGGCGGCTTAACTCGCCGAGAGGAGGTTGCGCTCAGGAGGATTCGTGTGGGCGCCGCCTTGACTCCTGCAATCCGGGCTACATGGACATCTGGTGCACAGCCTCCCCAACGACGTGCCCATTCTGCGTTGCCCCAGCCACAGAGGCAACGCTTGATCACCTATTGGGAACCTGCCCGGGCCTTCACCAGGCTCGCACTCGCCACCTACGCGGCCTTCACCACCACCCCGGCCGACCACCTGACTTGACGCGCTGGACGCACGGTCCACTGCATCGACAACTCCTGGCCTTCATACAGGAAACAAAACTTTTCCTTTTTATTTAACTGATGCCGTAGGGCATACTAGCGCCAATAAAAAAAAAAAAAAAAAAAAAAAAGAGTAGTCCTGGCAGTGTAGCATCGCATCTCGTTCACTGTAGAAAAATAGCACAGTACTGTACGCACGCAAGACGTTTCACTATCGATCGGAAGGAGCCAAGGGTGATGAAACGTTCCTTCACAACCAGGAACTGCATGCATGCGGGGCGGCGGCCGCAACGAACGCACGGAAAGGGAAGCGGGGCGCCTCCTTCGACTGTTTCTCGAGATGAACGAGATTTCCAGGTCGGATGCAATGCGGCGGTGGCACAAATGGGAAAATCCTTACACGCTAACAACGACTGACGGTTATACCGACACCAGATTTAGAAGCGGAGCTTACTCCGCCGAGCAAATCGATGGTATATACGGCTTGAGCAAGTGTGAAACACACGATATGCTCGAAATATATTTACAGATACCATCATTTACAAAGAACCGCCATGACACGTGAGCGTTTGGGTAAGATGAAGCAGAGAACGTTTCGCGGTTGATATGGCCTGATCTCATGGCTGCCTGTTTTGTTTCGCTCGCGACAAAATTACAGCAAACCTACATGTATTAGCCTAATTAGTGTCGTTGGCATCGTCCTCGCCATTTTCGTCATAGAGTAGAAGAAGTGGCCGTAGTAGTAGCAGTAGGAGTAGTAGTTGTAGCAAAAATGGTAGTAGCTGTAGCAGTGGCAGTACTAGTAAATAGTAGAAGAACGTCAAGAAGAAGAAAAGAAGTGGTATTGACATCATTGATATGTGGAGTTTAACGTCCCGAAACCACCATGAGACGCCGTATAGTGGAGGGCTCCGGAAATTTCGACCACCTGGGGTTCTTTAACGTGCGCCCAAATCTGAGCACACGGGCCTACAGCATTTTCGCCTCCATCGAGAACGCCGCCGCCGCAGCCGGGATTCGATCCCGCGACTTGCGGGCCAGCAGCCGACAACCTTATAGCCACTATAGACCATCTCGGCGGGGCAAAAGAAGTGGTAGTATTATATTAGCAGTGGTGGTTGTGGTGGTGGCATAGTATAGCAGTGGTAGTAGCAGTAATATTAGTCCCGCAGGTGACGTATAACTACTGGGGGTGCTGAATTATAAAGATGATGATGATGATGATGATGATGCACCTTTCTTCATTGAAATCGCTTTCCTGCACACAACGTCATTTCATATTGACGTCGGGTTCGGCTCACGTTTCACCACGAGATGGCATCATGTGATGCCGTCATAGTAACGTTGTGATGACATCATGGGTTGACCTCATGACGTGACCACTTGCGTTGATGCCGACGCCCACTTTTCGCGTTTCGTGATCGTCTACGGCTTTGTCTTGAAACGACTGTTCAAGCGATTGCGTGAATATGTTGGCGAGCTCACGGAGCCTTTACAACGCGGTTTGTTTGCTCGAGAATTTAGCGCTGTCCTTTACATAACATTACTCAGTTAATGAATCTGTCAAACCAGATATCTGTCTTGGAAGAACTCATATATATATACAAACAAAAAGAGACTATAGTCACGGAGGCTTGAGGAATGGCAGTGTCGCCGCAATAATTGCAACACACTCGTCCCCCATGCTTCAGTGATCGTGCACACCATGATATTCGACAACCATAATAATTAATGATACGATTCACCCCGGTAAGACCGGTACAGCATATACAGGTTGCGCATGCCTTTCTCTTTTCACAGAATGCCCCGCCACAATGGTCTAGTGGCTAAGGTACTCGGCTGCTGACACGCAGGTCGCGGGATCGAATCCCGGCTGCGGCGGCTGCATTTCCGATGCAGGCGGAACATCTGAAGGCCCGTGTGCTCAGATTTGGGTGCACGTTAAACAACCCTAGGCGGTCGAAATTTCAGGAGCCCTCCTCTACGGCGTCTCTCATAATCATACGGGGACGTTAAACCTCGCATACAAATCATCAATCTTCACAGCATCGCCAGTTATAACATTCAGCCCATCGAAACGTTTCGTCGAAAGATATATAGCCGCGTCGAGCCACATTCACGCCCGAAAGAAGATCAAATGGAACGGCAACTAAACAGGCACAGATATTTTTTACAGCCACGTTTTTTTTTACCGATCTTTTTTTTTTTTGTTCCGACTCTTTTTCTCGGCTTATGGGGCGAATAGCAAAACGAAGCTACGCAGCTTGCTTGCAGGTCGTTGGCACCAGCCAGAACACATTACGCACTGACAAAGAAAGATACGATAGCGAGAACGTTATATGAACTGCTCGGTGCATCCGCAGCAGCGGGCGAAAAAAAAAATAAAACGCGTCGCCCCTCGAACGCAAGCAGGCGTAACAGAGCACAGCCGCAACGCAAGTGGGTTTCAGTTGTTTTTCCACCCCGGCGCATGCGCAGAGCGGGCGATCTCGGAGGCTGTAGTTGCTTTGCGCGGCTGCGGCGCGCCGTTCGGCGAAGTCGCCGCGCCCAAGCGCTTCCTCCTCCGCGGTCGCCGTATTGCCGAGACAAGTGTGCGCTAGTGAACGCCAGCTGCGCTGATTATACACGCTTCGTCATTAGTATACGACGCACGCACACGACGACGTTTTTTTTTTTTTTGTAGATCACCACGTGCGCTCACCGCTTCTCTGCACGCGGGGTCATCGTACGGCCCACTCCTGCAGTTCCGCGAGGCAAAGCTGCAGAAACTTACGGGAAAACTGTCCATTTGAAGACACCGACGAGACTTCAGTAAATAGACTTCAGTAAATAGACTTCAGTAAATAGGCTATTTCTCGTCCGTAATTGTATGTCTGTAAGTATACGCGTGCGGACGCGTGTGCATAGACTATTCTGAGTTAATAGATATCTACAAAACATCTGAACAAATCCAGAACAGCGTGACAGACGTGAAAGGTCGAAGAATGCATTATAAGCCTATATTCACAGACATCTCCAAACGCCGTCGTATAGTTGTCTGCCAGGACTCAGGAGACTTTCATATAGCTATGAGTTGGGCGCCTTAGTCACCAAGATAGGTATAATTTAATTATTCCACATGAGTGAGGTACATCAATACACCTGCCAGTAATGTGTATGTATGTATGTATGTATGTATGTATGTATGTATGTATGTATGTATGTATGTATGTATGTATGTATGTATGTATGTATGTATGTATGTATGTATGTATGTATGTATGTATGTATGTATGTATGTATGTATGTGTGTGTGTGTGTGTATGTATGTATGTATGTATGTATGTATGTATGTATGTATGTATGTATGTATGTATGTATGTATGTATGTATGTATGTATGTATGTATGTATGAAGGTATGTATGGATGTATGCAGTGGTTTTTGAGAGACAAAGCTAGAACGTTAGTGCTTTCATAGCACACGTTTGCACGCATCTATAGCTGACGGTAAGTTTTCGACGAAAAACCCCCAACACCCTAGTTCTAAACTTAGCAGCAGATGCAACCCCGTCTAACCTCTAAACAACAACAATAGTTACTCCCTCGGCTAATTGTTCGCTCATTATGCAAACTAAACGTGGCGCGAGACGCAACTTTCTCGTGGTCTGTCAACAAGCACGCCAGATGCGTCACATGATGCATTCCATAGAAGTGTCAGGTAAAACTTCTGATGTAAGGGCTTTACCCCGTTCAACTATGCAGATATGGGTGTACGCACACGGGCAGATGGTTCCTATAGATCAATATTAGTGACACCATAGGCTGCGCAAAGAGTTCATGCAACTTCGGTTAGACCATGCGTCGTCTGTGCCCCGTTGTTATTCTTGCATAATTAACTGGCTGGCCAAGAAACACTGTATACCAGCCGTTTGAGTCAAGCTAATTGCGGATTGATAGAGGCCGTATAGCACCTGATGTTGAGGCGTTTCGAAATAGATTACAAGCCACCCCGCAGATTCCCGTATATAAATTTGTAGTTTTAGCCAAAACATCTAAGTCAGTTCCAATCGGAGCGAAAGCCGAGCACCTGAGTTTACTTCGGGTAGATCGACGCCAAAAGATTCAGCCATTTTGACGACCAAAGCCACTAAAAAAAATCGTTGTGATTTCTCGCATCGAAAAGAGTGAATTGCTAAGATAATTTGGCGTACAATTTTTTTTTTGTGGCGTGAGAGTCTTTCAAATTACGTAGAATCTCGGCAAGTGCTCTCTTTGAGGAAAATTAATCGTAGAGTATCGTTTTTTATTCAATACCAAATCTTTTATATACTAAGCAGAGGCGTTTGTTCAAGTTTTTCGACACTCACTGCGATTACTGCAATTTTTCTTCCATATACACCTCCAGAATGTTTGCTGAAGTGTTTTATGTTTACATTTTCTTCTTAAATTACTTATTTCTTTTTATTTAGTTGAAATGCTCTCACGGTAAATACAATACGTTATACAGGGGAGGGGAAAGAACAGTTACTTATAAAAAGGCGCATAGAAATGACGAAAGAAACACAACGCATATAAACCAATGAATTGAGTACAGTAGCAATGAAAAAAACAAAAGGAACAAGAAGCAATAAATGACATTGATATAAACATTGGTATTACAAAACTTTAAGCTCAGTTGGGTAAGCTGATTAGCAACGTATAATAATAACAAAAACGGCACAAGCTCGGAACAAGCTAATTATCAAAGAAAGAAAACTCACAACACTAGACCACTGATTTAACATTGCTTTTTTTGAAAATGAATGACGAATTTTTACAATTGACAATGGCAGATTCTTCATTCGGCTGAAGTTTTGGGAATAAATGACTGTAGTGAATATAACGTCTGTAGAGTAAGCATTCAGTACTCAGATATTCATAAATAATGCACTGTTTTAGGGGCACACATTAACCGATAACATCAGGCTAATCCAGCGTCCCGCCTGTCCAACGTACGAGCGGAGATTATTGGAACGTAAGATTACAAGGTAAGCCTCCCTAAACATTACATCTTCGCGAACGTGAATACACGCCAATATTCGACGATGCCCAGTTTCGCGCCCGCATGATAGTGAAGCAACCCGTCTGCTGATTGGGGCACGACATATCGATAATAGCGGATAGCGAATGGGTGAGCCAACCGTCGATTAACTTGAATAAAGAAGAAATCAAATGCCTCAACAGTTATCTTTCACGTATATACACCCACGTGTGTCACCGTCGTATGTTCGCATATTGCATGCGCAGATAAGTTTTCGTGTCTTTTTAGATGCGGAAGCATCTTATACTCGCGCCTTGTAGTGCGCCGTCCGCGCCGTCCGCACCGCTTCTCGAACATTCGACAGCTGACGCGCGCGCATGCGCCGTCGCGCCATCGCCCACTCTTCCACCATCTGTGCATCCCTTCCTCCTCTACACACCGCGCGCGCTTCACTCCTCCACCATCTGTGCACCCTTCCTCCTCTACACACCGCGTTCGACATCTACAATTCTCCTGATTCTCCAGTGGACGCGCATGTGGCGTCGCGCTTCGAGAACATTCAACAGCTGACAGTGCATGCGCCGTCGAGCTGTATATATACTCAAGGTCGGCGCTCGCTCGCTCAGTTGCCGCTCGTCGGTTGGTTTGTACGGCGCGTCGACGTCCAAGGTCGCGGTGAAATGAATTCCAACGAATCCACAAACACAATGATCGACGTCCCTTCGACCAGCGCCGCCCTTTCGCATACGTGTGTACGTGTTCACTCATTTAACACCCCCTCCTACAACCACGTTAACCAATTTAGCCATCGACCCAAGTAAGTCGCAATTTAACACCCCATTTCACAACCACGTTAACCAATTTAGCCATCGACCCAAGTAAGTCGCACTTTAACACCCCGTTAACCAATTATATGCTCCGCATCCTCCTCAGTGTTCCCCCGAGGGAAGCTGCGGGCAATTTTTTTTTTCTTTTTCTCGCTCGTGTGCGCATCTTCAGTTGTTAGTATATACGTTCGTGGTGTCTTGCCTTTTTTCTTTTCTCCGACATGTTTGTATACGTCCTGTCCTTTAGAATTCTTTATTATGTGATTCTTAAAGAGAAAAGAAGAGAAAAGTGAGCCCCGTAACTGTCTACTTCAGAGTGCGACACCTCAACAGTAGCTCACAAGGGATGGAGTAAGGAGGGATTGAAAGGATAGGATTAAAGGGTAGAAAGATAAAAGAGAGAAAGGAGAGAGCGAGGCGGAGGGACAGCGAACGACGGAAGTAAGGAGAAGACAGGAAAGATGGACACGGTCGCGGGAGTCCGAGGACGGGGCACCACTCGGCGAGAGCTCTTGTCGGCGTCAGGAGATGGCGTAGGGCGAGCCAGTCATGCCAGAGCTGCGCTGTCGTCGGAGATCGCAGGGGCACAACCGGTCGGCACGAAATTCAGTGAGCGAGTTCCTCTTTTAGAATTAAGACGTTGCAAGCCATTGGGCTTATGCGTATTGAACGTGATGTCAACGTGAGACACGAAACGACTACAGGGTCATCCCTTAGAGTATACTTCGCAATTAAGATACGCGCACGCGTTTTATACTGAAGCACGCTTTCCATCAAAACGAGCGCAAATGGGACCACTGCTAAAGGAGTTTCATTTTCCATTGTGCTCTTCGATCGGCGACAGTGTCATCAGCAGCGGGGACAACGACGTCGAGTTAACACACGCGTAAACACTGCGACCACAAAAACTGCACAATGGAGCCATTGTTCGGAAACTAATCAAGGACGCAGACGCCCGAAGTCACCTGGGACTTGCACGCGTACAGGTGATGATGAGCTGTGAAACAATCGGGCACAAAGATGACGTTTCGGAAGAACACTAATCGATAGAGAGACAGAGAGACAAACAGATTGAGTTTATTTCACCACCGGCGAAGGCGCTGACGCTTGCCGTAAACCATTGAAGCATTTTAAAAAACGGGGCTGTTTAAGGCCGATCTAAATTTTGGGGGATCCATAAAGTTAAACTCTAGCCCAGCTACGACATCGAAGCCCGACGAAAAGAGATTCTTGTGAAGAACAAAACAAAAAAAAGTACTCGCGCCGTCTTTTAAGCCCTGCAGGAAGACGAACGATATCGTCCTTCCTTAGTTCTGCGCCACCACCATATTAAAGCTTTCTGTACCTAATGTGGTTTAGCATTACCTCCGCGATTGACTAAACTAATACGCATGTGATGACGTCACAAATTCTGGCTACATGCGACATCGTGATGACGTCATCGCGTGATGATGACTTTTTTGCAGCACTCGTCATGATGACGACGACGGGAGGCGCCGACACGGAACGCCGGTCAGTTTTGTTGTTTGACGAGGCCTCTAAAGCCCCGAGAGAGGGCGCGCAGCTTTGTGTAGCTGCTCACCCTCTCCCTTCATAGGGAGAGGGCACGGCGCCAACTCTAGAGGTTCGCTGCAACACGTACATGTGGTCAGGCCTTCAGGCTTTCGCCCTGATGGCCGTAACCGTGGCCTCCGAGATCGCGAGCGCGCGGGTGAGAACCGCGCCACGCGCCCGCAATCTCGGAGGCCATGCCGCGCGCCTGCAATCTCGGAGGCCACGCCGCGCGCCCGCAATCTCGGAGGCCACGCCGCGCGCCCGCAATCTCGGAGGCCACGGGTCCGGCCTTCAGGGCGAAAGTCTGAAGGCCTGACCACACGTACATACGAGACTGCGAGCGCGCGGCGTGACCTCCGAGATAGCAGGCGCGCGGCGTCACGCGGCGCGGCCTCCGAGATTGCGGGCGCGCGGCATGGTTCTTCGCCGCGCGCCCGCAATCTCGGAAGCCATGTCTTGACCACACTTGCACGTTGCAACCCGTCAGTGCTTGTTTTTTTTTGTTTTTTTACCTAGCAGCGCGCCCTGTCCTTATGGTGAGAGAGAGAGGAAACGAAGGTCCGCTTAGTCGTGCTTCTCCTTTCTCCATAGGGAAAAGGCGCGCCACCACGTCAAAAAAGCCACACGCTGAAACGCGCACGTATGTTCAGGCCTTAAGAGAGAATGGTAAAGCAACACAGTAACTGTCTCTCGTGCGTGGACACCACAACTGCGCTCCTTGAGGGATGAGAGAGAAGTACAGACGGGGGAGGGGGGCAGAGAAGCCTGACGAGAGGGAGAGCGTAGGTAAAAGCTAGAGGGTGAATGCTATATAGCACTCTGAATCAGCTAGGTCCCGTTTAAAGGTCTACATATAGCCAGGAAGCCGTATATCTTTTTCGTGTGGTTTACTGTATGTATATCCAGGATTTCGCTAGGACCTGGTTAAGAGTATAGCGAGTTGAGTCTTGGTATAGAAAGGGGGTAAACGTAGATAGATAGGGTGGAGACGGAATGATGGGAGGAGAGGAACTATGAAGCTACGTAGAGAGCGGACGAGGCGAAGCAGAGAGAAGGACCAGCGAATAACCATCCGGAAACATCGTTCGTTCTGCAATGTTCGGCAATGGTCACGCTAAAACTGATGCCGCCAACCGTGTTTTTTTTAAGCAGCCTTCACGACGTTGTTAGTTGTCGTTGCGCATTGTTTTTTTTATTTACGAATATACTTTGTTATGGATATGATGGCAACTTTTAATATAGCACCGGCTACACCTTTTCACGAGATAACTAAATTCGTGAGAGTTCCAACAACGAAAAAAAATAACATAAAATAGTAAGCTTAACTACGGAAGGGGCACTTAAGCCAAGCCATAAACAAGCTCACGAGCCCGGAGTCCGCCTATAGATCGTGACACGAAAACACACATTATAGAGTGTAGTAACATAAATCACATAAAATGAACTGATACGGAACCCATAGATCACATAAAATGAACTGATACGAAACCCAAATATGTCGAGAAAAATAAATGCTGGGGCTGCTTTGCACTGCAGTGCCAAGCCTCAACAGAGTTCAGATCTGAGCCTTTTTTTTTTGCTTCTTTTCTGTTTCCCCTTTATTTTCTGCTCTCTTTGTTCTTTTTTCAGATTATTTATATTTCCATTGTTTCCATTCTTTCTCTCTTTTTCTTTATTTACTAGCTTCCTTTTCTAAAAAAAAAGGTAATACGCGGTTTTGCCTGCGTTACACAAAATGATAACGACAGCATACGACAGCGGAGGTGCGCACTTAACTCTCTACGTTACGTACAGTCCCATAACGACAATAAAATTCGCAAAGCTTATGAATTTTTTGCTGGGGTTTAATGTCTCAAAACAACAATATGAGTTTGAGAGACGCCGTATATAGTGGTGGACTCCCGAAATTTTGACCCCTTAGGGGTTTATAACGTGCACCGAATATAGGTACACTGGTCTCGACCATTTTAGCGATACCGTGTCCTGGAGGTCAGACGTCGGACACCATCAACGCTATAGACCACCATGACGGAGCGATTGGCCAAGCTGCTATTGTTATACTGTGGGAGGAAAAACAATGTATAGATAAAAAAGTAGAACAACCCGACACCCGGCCACCCCTAACGTCAGTCATTCACGGGGTGCCTGAAGTCCACCTCCCAAAAAGGCCGCGTTACAATGCAGCCATAAATTAGTGGCAGTATTTTGTTCGACACACTCAAACATAACGCCGGAACGAACACTGCCCGAAGTTCAAAATGTTGATCGCAACAATAGCGAATTTCTTTCTTTTGTTTTCCGCTGAGCTTTTATGGTTAAAGACTGCCGTGTATGGCAGACAAAACTGATGATTACCATGCACCCGTACGTGCTCAATCACCACCCAAGCACTTAATGCAGGTATAGTTAATACGGGAAGCTGGAACGTTCGGCCTTTAAACGGGTTTCACCGCCCGAGTGTTCCTTTGTTAATATTTAGTGGACCTGTGTGGGGAGCCGTGCGATTTGCCCAATTTCTGTGGCCCATACGTATAATAGGAGACACGAGGGCTTTTATGGTAGAGATTTGCTTACAGGCATAGACAGATAGAGATATAACGAATATATAAGAGGAAGCAAGCGTAATCATGTATAGTATATAACATAGCATATATAGTATGTATATCATAATATAGCATACTACAGCATGGCATGGCGAGGGAGCAAGGGAAGTGTGAGGGTTAACGCCTAGTCAAGTCAGGATGAGCCAGGTGCCCACTAGCTGTGTGACCCAGCCTTGCACGACTTTCTGCAAGCTGTGCTAATTTTTTTGTTTAAAGACGATAATTTTTCTTGGAATATTTGAACGCGGAAATTTCTGTCTGTCTGTCTGTCTGTCTGTCTGTCTGTCTGTCTGTCTGTCTGTCTGTCTGTCTGTCTGTCTGTCTGTCTGTCTGTCTGTCTGTCTGTCTGTCTGTCTGTCTGTCTGTCTGTCTGTCTGTCTGTCTGTCTGTCTGTCTGTCTGTCTGTCTGTCTGTCACACAATTCAGTCACCCGGCCAAAGTTTAAGTACTTGCTGAACGCCCAGCCATCTTGAACTAGTGGTTGTACTTAAACTTGTGAACATTAGCGATCAAAAAACTATAATTACGCATATCTGACGCGCAACGTCAACACGGAGGTAATATGTGGCGTGTTCCTTTACAAGAAAATGCGTACATACGTAATTGCAAAGACCCTATAGTGTCTCTTAGGCTGCACTGAAAATGCAACTCCATGCAGGACAGAAATCCGGCAGAAGGCTATCGTCTTTCGACGACATGCACGAGTCCTTCCTTTGAGCCTCCCTCTGCTGGCATTGACCATCAGTCTCATGGCAACCACAAGAGAATTACCACATATGGTGCTATTTTGCTCTCAACTGAAACTTGACGTTTCCTTACGACTGAATCTCCATCCTCTGGAAATGAGTACTCAGTATACTATAGTTGCCTGTGTGCACGGGTGTTGGTTTGAAAGTATAACGGGAGGAGGGTCAAGTAAACATGATCGACAGACTGAATCAGCTGGGGATGGTGATATATCTCCGCAGATTAAGGTTGTGGTGTATACATTGTTTGACTTTCATACTTCTTTATTGCTGTGTACACTTTTGGCACGATCGTTCCGTACGATAAGAGGTAATATACCATTGCCGGGAAATGCCGCAGGTCCCACCTCACGAATGGCCATTGCGATGGCTTATCTACAGGAGAGTGGATGCAAAGGTTTAGGTAGTTCCACGAAAAGAGAACGAGAGATACAGGAGGGGTAATGGGCAAATTTGAGCCAATAGTCATGGATCACTTCAGAGGAGAGGACCACCTGCATATAGCGTAATCGCGTCTGCAATCAGCACTGATTGTGATCTCCGAGTTGATTATAGCGACGGACAATCGGTCAAACAATGCAATTAAGCGCAGCTAATGAGAATGCGGCCAAGCTTCGTATCTCGAAGCAGTCACATATCGCTTTTCAAAAAGAGATGCCGCTGATAATGAAGGTCCACAGATGAATCGACAGCGACTTTTAGGACGATTTCTCGATTGCACAGCATCACAGCATTGTTGGGAAGCTTGGTGAAAGGACGGGACGCGGAACTCGAGCTTTTGCAAGAATGCGGTGACTTCTAATCGACTTGACAGGAAATCGTCACACTGCGATTAGGGATTTGCTGCGATACATTCAGTTCCGCGTTGAAGTGCGCGCTGTCATTCTGCGTCGTCATTGGGACAACTTACTTAACACAGTCTTAGTTAGACAACTGTCAGCTCTGACGACTTCACGATATTCCATCAACATGTTATTTCAAACTTACTTCAATATTCGCTTCACCGAAATCATTTGTTGGCCTCAAGTTCAGGTTTTCTACATATGTACCGTCTCTCATGGTATTGGGTGTCCTTTAGTTAAATGTTTTTTTAACAATGATGGCATTGTATCACAGGGCTACAATATACTTACGCGAACCACCTTAGGAAGTGGTGGTGGTTCATAGGCAGCGGCGGAAGCTTACTTTTCTCTGTCAGACACAACCTGAATGAGAACCAACCGACCATGAAGCCAAGGAAAGTAAAGGGGACATTATCTTTAGTAATCGCGATATCATTCTCATCATCATTAAATCAACTACACCCATTGAGGGACAAAAGCCTCTCCCGTGTTGCGCCATTCAACCCGGTCGTTTGCTTATGATACAAATGTGAATAAATTAAAACGGACGAAAAGACAGCTGTCCACCAGCAGGTAGCGAACCTTCAACCTTCTGATAATGCTTCCGTTGCTGTATTCATCTAGCTACGGCGGCTGTCGTTTCTGTGCGCGCAAACCTGGGAATACTCGACGCCTGTAGCACAGCAGCCGTCGGCGACAGACAAGAGACAATCGACACCGGCGCCGCGACATCCGTTACACTAACCCGGCCAAAGCCTGATCTGATACGCTTAACTAAACCAGCGGCTAACGCAGTCTGCCATAGCACGCCTGTGTACATATCCCAACTCATCCGCCGACGCAGCCAGTGCACCTAAATCGCGCATGCGCCGCAGCACGGCGCATGCGCAACAAGGAGGAGGGGTGCACGCCGCGCAAAGTCGAAAAGCGAGCCAGACGACGCCAGCTCGTCTGGATCGTCACACGTCCTTGAGGATCGGGATTGCGGCCTACAAAGAGTGAGCACATCTCTCCTCGCCGGCCGATGTCGCGCCGTCGTTGCACGGAATTTATTGTTGACAACCCTGAGAGTAACCCCCTCCTCCCTCTTCGCGAGCATGGGAAAAGCGGATGCCTCTTGCACGAACGGACGATGGGCCGCATTGTCTAAAGGAATACAGGGCGCGACGGCACTCCACAAAAGAAAAAAAGAATCAGGCTGTTGTAGTTGCAGCGACAGCGGGCAGGCACGGAGGCCGCGTTATTGTTACTTGCCATCACAAGCCTCTCTCTCCACCTAGCATAGAGCGCGCCGCCGAGAGTTGGAAGGGGAGAAGTTGATGAAGGGGGGGGGGGAGCGAGGCGCTCTCCCCCCCCCCCCCCTCGCCGCCCAAAAGGGGGCGAACGCGACGACCAGGAGCCGCCCCAAGGAAACCGGAGACGGTCTCCCATTGGATGGCGTAGCGATAAGAAGTTGCGCGCCCTCAGCGCGGGACGCCCCGTCGACCCGTGCCTCCCAAGTGTGCCCCTTCAAAGGCGAGGATGCACCGCCCGCGTTCATCCAGAAAGAGAGGCAATGCGAAGAGGAGAGAAGAAAGAAAAAGAGAGAGAGAGTGTGTGTGTAACGGGTTAGGACGGTCGGCGTCAGGAGCCAGCGCTAAACAATCGGGTGCCGCCAGTCTGAGAGCGTTATACTGTTTCAACGGCCAACGATGTGAAAATGGCATGCCGTGTGGTCCGACTATACGACCACAAATGCGTGATTGATATGGAGTAAGGAATCATTTGGAGTGAACGAGCGGAAAAAATTGGCCACGTACAGTGGCAATCGATGGTATGCGAAGCACGAATGAGTAGGGTTGATACGTCACTCTCAAATCAGCACCCTGCTGTGAGAGAGTACATTACGAAATACGAAAGCACCAAACGAAATGACCCTCACAGCGTCACGTTTACAGCCGTCTGTGTGCGCGTGTGTACGCTGGAATCACACAAGCTAGCGCTTTTTGCTTTATATCATTACTCTATATTTCCGCTAGAAGCATTGAATGCTACCAAGTATAGAGGCGAGTATTATAATCATAGCTCATTGAACCACTTTGTTGTCTTACGTTTGTTATAATCATTTTTTTTGCGTGTCTTATGTCGTCATTCATACACGTACGCAAGCGTCAATATGTGCTACGAGTTTCTGGAACTTGCATGCACTTCAGCGGTCTCCATCGATATGAAAATGACGCGTTCGTCGTCTGTGTTTCTTCTTGGAGACCGTGGACTACAGGTACCACGAAACAATTAACCTGTCGACGTTTCCAACGTAGCCTGTGCGTTTTCGCTGATCCATTTGTTGCTCTGACGAATAGTAAAATGGGAATTTGTGTGCTTATTGATAGGACTTCGTTAAAGGTTCCGTATTCTATTCACGGCTGCGTTATACGGTGAAGGGAGAAGAGTGCGCAAACATGCTTATCAATCAAGCGCGTCTCGGACAAGGTTGCCAGACCTGACTACATTGAGTCAATTCGGCTATACTTTTCGAGGCTGTTGACGGGCAAAATGTTGCCTTAACCAGAAGTCTGTTACTATAGGATATCTTTGAAATAACCGGCCTGTGGCAAAAAAAAAAAAATTGGATAGGCCCACAGCTATACGCCGCTCATATTATGTAGCAAAATTAGAAAACATCAGCGCAACAACATTAGCATCAGCGCTTCTCATCAGCCACTCCATGGTCATCACCAACTCAACGTGGGCGCTTTCATTTTGCCCCAAAAATCCAAAAGTTTGTATTTGAAAATCGATAACATGGAGCGAATTAGCGTGAATAAACAAGTCGTAGATTACTAGTCGAAGGTGCACAACTATAGGAATATTCGTCCGGCCAAAACCTCTCATCTTGCCTGCACAGGTATAAATGGCTGTTGGTCGGCTTATAGAGTGCGAGTCAGATGACAGGTAACCGTTGCCCTCAGCATATACAGGTGATCATATAGGTGGACCACCCATAGTTGCCCTGAGCATATATTTGCACAACTAAACGCTTCTCAGTATAGGTTACATGAATTAAGAAAGTATCATTGACCCGCAGCGGTGGTCTATACGGTTGCGGTGCTGGGCCGCTGACTCGGATCGCTGGATTGGATCCTGGCTCCGGCGGCCGCATTTCACCGAGTGTGCTTCGATAAAATTTACACGTTTGAGAACACGACATAGTGAACATTTCCGTAATCCCCCACGGCGTCCCTCACAATTACGGCGTGGTTTCGGGACGTGAAAGCCCAACAATTAATTATAAAGCGTTTTCCTATCAATGTCATCGTATAATCGAAGGGTGGGCGCTGCGTACCACGTGACCTACACGTGTACTTCGTGCGACAGCTGCGCATGCGCGTTCTTGGAAGCCAATCGACAGGTCCTTACGCCATCGCTTCAGCGCCAGCTCGTTTCCCTGCATACTGCGCGCAGAAAAACAGGATGGAATCGATGGATAAAAAAAAGAAAAAATCGGCGTTAGGCGAGGTCTAACAGCGCTGTTTTTGGCGTCGTGCGGCCGCCAGGGGGTCTGACTCATATGCGATGCGGCGCGCTGCCTCAGTTGTGCTTCGGCGATGGCCAGGAATTCCGGAAGGAGGAGCGTCGAGGGGAGGACAAACGCGCGCAAAAAAACAAGGCTGCATGCGGCTGTGCAGGTGCGAGTGGGAGATTCATTACCATGGCTCTGCGCAAGAAGGCCCTGGCAAGAAGAGAGAGCGCGTACGCTGCTTGGCAGGCATGCGATCCTGCGTCGAACAACAAAAGCAAAGCGGGGGGGGGGGGGGGGGGGGGCGGATGCAGCCGAGGGCTCGGAGAACAAAAGGGGGACGAAGGCGGAGTCCGTGCCTCGCCTTTTAGGAGAGGGTAAGGAGGTCGAACGGGTGGCCACGTCGTGCACTTGTCGCTCAGGCTGAGATGAGGAGGAGGAAACTTGTGGAAGGTTGCGTTAGCCGCCGACTGGGTAGCGACTCCTGGTGACAGCATAGGTATGTGAGCTCCAATGAGAGACCTCTTGAAAGAAAAAACGAAAGACTCGTTTTTCTTTTTTTCCCCTTTTCCTGCTTAATTTGACGCCACGTTCGTTTCCTTGCTTGAGAAAACCGAACATATCAAATTGATAATTACTCCAGTTAATAAAGCTTAACAGGTTCGGTTGTAAAGCCCAATCAATGGCGTAGTTGTCTGTTAGATTCGTTTGCCTCTATTTGAAGTTCCCTCTAGACCTTTTCGTGTGGCTCATAGCATACAACTGGACTGTCTTATGCACGTTTACCATCTGGGCTGCAGAAACTGGCGTCTCATCCTCAAGAATGACCATACAACCCTATTCATCTTCTACCTTTTTTATACTCACTAACATTCTTCTCCCCTCCGTTGAACCAGTGGGTAGCATGACATGGCGTAAAGATGTTCTTATTTTTCGGACCCGTACGCGATTGATTGATTGATATGTGGGGTTTAACGTCCCAAAACCACCATATGATTATGAGAGACGCCGTAGTGGAGGGCTCCGGAAATTTTGACCACCTGGGGTTGTTTAACGTGCACCCAAATCTGAGCACACGGGCCTACAACATTTCCGCCTCCATCGGAAATGCAGCCGCCGCAGCCGGGATTCGAACCCGCGCCCTGCGGGACCCGTACGCGAGGCGGCAAAGTGCGCGTGCTTGATGCATGACAGTTGGTCGGCTCTTCAACAATCAGCCGAACTGTGGCAGCAATCAACAGGCACTTCGCAAGTTCACGCGCAGGTTTCCTGTCTTTTGCTTTAAAGGAACATTCAGCAAAAGCAGGGCCTGGACTCTTCTATTGATGAAGTGGCAGGAGGTTGAGGAGGGGGGTAAGAGGAGAGGAGGAGGAGGCTCCACGGCGTCGCCTCGACATTTGGGACTGATACGTCTATAATGAGCAACATATATACTGGCTCTGCCGCCCACGAGTTTCTAAACGATCTCTCAGGATTTCCGAAAGGACATTGAGCGCAAAGAATGCAAGCTCTCTCTTTTATATATTTTCGAGATGTACGACTCCCACACATTCATCACGACGGCAACAAACAACGCGTTTATACGAGTGGTGCCCGTCACCTCCTTTTCTTCAGATGCGCAATGATTTAAACCAATGGCTGTCAGACACCTGTTGCCCCGGGATTGGTAAGTGCATTTGTCCAAGGAATGCTTATCTTATGATCATACCTCGTCCGGCTCCTCTGTTTCTTATAACGGCGTCACACCAGTACTTTTGATCGCGATCAGGGTTGATACGAATCGGACTTCTTGATGGCAATAACAAAGGAATAGCTACTACACGGTGCAGCCTAAAATTAACAGTGTTTGAAGTAGACGTCAGCCAATTCGCGATCGTCTCGATCCCAATCGCATCCGATGGCGATTAATTGTGAACGTGTAGGAGCACCTGACCAGGATAGAGCCCAAAGTGGATAGCCCCTCATCGCGATCGAAAGGAAAATTAGAAAGAAAAAAAGCTCTTTTGCGGATATCGCCATAGATGCATCGCTCTTTCTGAACTGCAGACGTTCGTGCACAAATGCACGAGCGGGCCTTGCCACACATCTTCCCGTAAGCCTATTTTTGCGCGGCGAAACCGGAAGGCCACGCGTCGCACGTGTCCTTCACGTCGGGCACGCGAACACGCGCGCCGATCTGCGGCGCCTTGGGCTTCGCAAAACAGCCGGAACCACACGAGAATGGAGAGGGTGAGTGCTGCAATGCACGTGTTGTGATGTACGGAAATATTTCAGACGTACATGGATGTATGGATGCATGTATGCTATACGAGCATCCCAATTATAACGGGGGCTGCAGGGCAGTGGCGTAGCCAGGAGTGCACCACATCAAACTCGTGCCCCCTCCCTCACCTCCCCCCCCCCCAAGTTTTCTTCGCATAGCATGCAAAGCGAAAAAAATGACCATAAGGAGGCACCCCACCCTGATATCAAGGTGTGCCCCCCCCCCCCCTCTCCCTACGCAGAAAAAAGTTCTGCCTATATATGCCCCCGGGGCTGTGACCTGTAAGCCATTATGCTCGAAAAAAAAATTTAATAGGGCGAGTTCTTAGCGAGTCTACTTCAAGTGTATCTCGCTAAGAAAAAGAACCCCACAGTATCACAGCCGGGCTCTCTACCTCTCACGTCAGAATTATATATATATATATATATATATATATATATATATATATATATATATATATATTATATATATATATATATATATATATATATATATATATATATATATATATATATATATATTAATGAGATCTGACAGGAAAAACGAGCCCTTAGGTATACACCTCTTTCCCTTATATATATATATATATATATATATATATATATATATATATATATATATATATATATATATATATATATATATATAAGCTTTCCAATTTTGCATGCGTATGCATGTACACTCATGTATTCATATACACACATCATAACACGTATCAACGTGCACACAGAAACGCACGCGCAACCATATATAAAGGATAGTTAATTCACCCACGCGAAAATATATTTCTGGCTAAACCCACGATTACAACAGAAGCGTGACATTATTAATATCTGGGGTTTTACGTCCCAAAAGGACGATATGATATGACGGACTCCTTTATGGAAGGCTTCAGAAATTTCGATCATATGCAGGCTGTTCTTTAAGTGCACTAAAATCGCACAATATGCGGGCGTCTACTATTTCGCCTCCATCGAAGCGCAACCTATAATAATAATAATAATAATAATAATAATAATAATAATAATAATAATAATAATAATAATAATAATAATAATAATATAATAATAATAATAATAATAATAATAATAATAATAATAATAATAATAATAATAATAATAATAATGTTTATTTTTCATCAATAGTTCGATGAAGGACAGCTGCAGGTAAAAGCTGCTCTCCAAAAGAGGCAGCTTGACAAAGGCCCACAGCTATACCTTTTAGCACGACAGCAGTAGCAAACAATCAGCAATGTGAAGTCAACAACAATAACAAGAACACCAAATAGATAAGTAAATAAAAAATAAATAAAGATATAAAAAATCAAGTCCAAATTCCCCCCCAAAAAATAGCAACCATGATAATAGAGCAACTGCGAAGAAGTGGCCATGATCCAACTCGCGACGTTCGGGTCAGCAGCCGAGCATATATCCACTGTTTTACCGAGGCGGACAGAAACGTGGCATTGTGTGTCTGTATGCAGTGACCTTTCGGCTAGCATTGTTCCGCAGGACGTGGCCATCACATGTAGCCAAGGCGGCGAGAAGGGCATCGCAGAGAATGGCTCACTTGCTCAGGACAATCGGGCGACGCAGGAAGGGGAACACAGGAAGGACGATGCCAGGCGAGGCGATGCGAGTCGAGGAGGGGGGAACAAGACCTTCGCTGATGGCCGTGGGAAGCGGATGCCATGCTCTACTGCGGTGCCCCCTACTTGGGTGGCGAGTGATGACATAGAACGACCGGGCCGGCCGCGCCCCACGATACAGACATGCGCGATGAACTGCGGTGCATATACACTTCAATAATGATAATACCTGGGGTTTTACGTCCCAAAACCGAGATATGATTGTGAGAGACTGGCTCCGTAGTGGAGGACTCCGCATATTTGGACCAGCTGGGGTTTCTTTAACGCGCACTGAAATCACACAGTACGCGGGACTCTATACCATTCCATCATCTCAATTGAAATGCCCCGGTTGGACTCGAACCCGTGACATTAAGGTCAGCAGCTGCATGGGCACCTAAAGCACTGCTCACCGTGGTGGACCACACTCTGCTGTTCCTATACATACGTACATTTGAGAAATTCGAGCATGATTTCGACTCCACTTTCGGCCCTTTAGCCTGTCCGGAGCAACAAAGGCATGCGATGGCATTTCTTTTTAAGTACTTGAAAAGTATCTGTCAGCTAGGCAAACCTTATGTTGTATTCGTTGCCTGTCACTGCCACTCCCCTTCCCTGCAGTGAAACGTGCCACGTTATTGTAGGGCGAAGCACAGAATCAAGGACTTTAACGAAGCGTGTCCCTGGCTGAGAGTCGAGAAACTCATGGTGGGAATTTCATTTTTACCTGTTTTAAATACTATTTCCAACAATATTTTTTTCGCGCCTCTATCCTCCTTCTTTCTCTCCCCCTCCCCTTCTTCAAGCATCGTCCTAGTTCAATCTTAATCGGGCTTTATGTTCCATAACATATGTCACAAGTGAGAGCGCAGAGAATTCAGGTAACGGAAAAACCAGAACAAACTTGACTAAAATTCTTCGCATAAACATAAAAAACCCCTACATGCGTCCATGAGCTTGCCCTTGATATAAGCTCGTACGGAAGCATACAAAGGTGTTCATGCAGGGCCATACATTTCACTGTAAGATACAGGAAATGGGGGCTGTGGGTGACAGTAAACAGGTAAAAGTCTCGAAGGGTATACAATATAGATCGCAGCAAGTTCCCGTGTCTTTCAACAGCCGGCCCTCTCGACTCGCCGCATGTTGCATTGGACGGACGGACGGACATCGGGCGTGACATTGCGTATTAGGTACCCGTTCTGACGATCCAAGACCGAATCGTTGTTCGCGACAGCGCCAATTTCCAAATGGGGAGGTCTCTTCGCTCATAATTAGGATTATCATATATATCTGAACTTTTCTACCACGAAGGATTCTCGTTTAAGACGTCGTGATTACAGGAACATGATTTGAGTCACAATAAACAATGCATGGTGTGCGAATCTCTCTCAAACATCCGAGGCATATTTATTTCTATTCATTATGTGTTCTAAAGGTAACTAGAAGAATAAGAATGAAGTGGAGCACATTTGGCAAGCCCTCTCAAATTATGACATGTAGATTGCCACTATCCCTCAAGAGGAAGGTATATAGCAGCTGTATCTTGCCGGTACTTAGCTACGGAGCAGAAACCTGGAGACTTACAAAGAGGGTTGAGCCTAAATTGAGGACGACGCGGCGAGCAATGGAAAGAAAAATGGTAGGTGTAACCTTAAGAGACAAGAAGAGAGCAGAGTGGATTAGGGAACAAACGGGGGTTAAGAATATATATAGTTGAAATCGAGAAGAGAAAATGGACATGGGCCGGGCATGTAGCGCGTAGACAAAATAACCGCTGGTCATTACTGACTGGATTCCTAGAGAAGGCAAGCGGGTTAGGGGAAGACAGAAGGTTAGGTGGGCAGATGAGATTAAGACTGAGTTTGCGGGTATAAATTGGCAGCAGCAAGCACAGGACCGGGTTAACTGGCGGAACATGGGAGAGGCCTTTGTCCTGCAGTGGACGTAGTCCGGCTGATGATGATGATGATTATGTGTGCACTGCGCACACGCTTTCATATTTTTATTGCTTTTTCGTGTGCACGTCTCACTGCCCTTACACTTACTCGTGTGGAAAGTGCGTACATAGAAGTGGTTATGACTGCAAGGAGTGAGTAAGTGAGTGAGTGCGCTCCTCCTCTCACTCTATTTTTCTTTATTTGTATATATGAAAAACAAAAAAATGGGACTAGTGTACGCTTCAGTCGGCTGTTCCATCAACATGATGGAAAAGAAATGAATAATATAACGAATATAGGAAAAAAATGTAAAAGGATCAGATACACTTTATATGTTTTTTCTCTCTCTCCCTGTCCACCTTTATTTTTAAAACTCACCCACCCTGCTCTTAGTGTGTGGTATAGAATATCGGTTCTTCTAGACTGATTAACATCATTTCATTTTCTCTCTCTCCTGTTTCTTCCTTTCCTACCTTTTCTACTCTTGCAACAACAACAATAACAACAACAACGACGACGACGACCACGACAACAACACCACCACCACCACCACCAACAACAACAACAACAACAACAACAATTAACAACAACAACAACAACAACAACAACAACAACAACAACAACAACAACAACAACAACAACAACAACAACAGCAACAACAACAACAACAACAACGACAACAACAGAAATCTTTCGTGACAATCATTGTATTTGCTCAGGCGAAACGACTGAACGTAATCCAAAGTAAATCTAAGCACCACAGAACTTCTATCAGTTTTTCGTGCTATTTTCTCGCCGCCTAAGGACCTGAAAGGCCTAATTTAATCATATACGCCTTGTGAAGTACCTTCATTATACATATGCTCCTATACGTCATCTATACATGTTCTATTCTCCAATACGCCAAACCTTTAGTCTATACTGCTATGCCTTACACTGCTATATACTCTATATTCCTGTATAGTACAATCATTTAGCCTATATGCCTATAGTGCATAACCTTATACCCTATAATCTTATAGTATATGTTCCTATTCGCTACATTGTCACGTATTATACACCTGTACGCCTCATATGTATACGCCTTTGTGCGCCTTGAAATGTGAAACCCTCCTTGTACTGACGGACTCAATTCTTCGGCACAGGAATGCGAAACGATGCCCTCGATGGACTTTGCATACATACGGCTTGCTTGAAAAGGTCCGCGGAACCCACCCATCCGTCGCAGAGCATGGCGAGTCTGCTAATCATCGTCTCCCGTGGTATCCCCTGCATGCAGGCGCGCTCCCGAGTGGTATACTTCACGAGGAACCGGATGGGAGGGATCTTCATTAGGCTAATTCGATCAGTGGTTTCGCCAAGGATGCCCCTTGTCTCGTGCATGGCGCGGCCGCGCCCTGTGTATACGGCTCTCGATCCACACACGCCGTGGATTCGGCTAAAATAGCTCAGTGTAGCAGCTATGAGTTACGGAGCAAGTAAGGCATATATTGCGCTGGTTATAATGCAAACGAGAATATTTTGGTAACAGTGTAAAAAACTGGTCTGAAGGATTGAAGTTTTCTTTTCTATCCTTAGTAATGTATTATACCGTTTCATTTTGAGATCAGTTTTTTTTTCTATATGGAAGAAGAGGTAAATCATAATACAATTTTTGCGAATCAAGTCGGAGCACACAATCACATTTGATTTAATTATATACAGGGGCGTATAGGCGGAAATTATTTTCACGGTGCAGGTGAGGGGGGGGGAGGGCACCTACTTGAAATGATCTTTATGAAAACAAATTTTGGGAAAAGGGGGAAGGACGGGTTGGGTGTGCCACCCCATGAGGATGCCACAGATTTTAGGTACGCAATCTTTTTTACCCACTGTGAATAGTATAAGGAAAAATTGTGCGCACGCAAGATTTCCTTTAGAAATTTTCGCGCCTTCTTCCACCGAAAAGAAATCTGATATTTGAATAAGTGTTCTCTCCCCACCCGCAAGAAAATCACGTGTATGTAGAATGCAGTTGTTGTTGTTGAGCTCTGACATTATTCGCTGAAATTACACTGCCGTATTGCTCTTTCCTGCGATCAAAAAGAAAAAAGCAACTTCCAAAATAAAACGATGTAAATATATGTGAAAAACACACTATGTAAAAATACACTATATTTGGCAATCAGCGCTTCCTTTGCTTGAGTCTATTCGTGCCGTTCCGTGCGTTGTTGTCCGATTCTCCGAGTTACGGGGACGTGGGCCATTCACGTCTATGAAATTGAAGTTCAGAATCGGGCATATAACTACCCTGTCAACGACTGTATATCGTTCGGTGCAGTAGAGAGAAGTGTGCACCTTGCGGGTTCAGTGATAAGCTTATTTCTCTATTGACACAATGTTGCCTTTTATAAAATAGCTAACTAGACGGCAGTGTAATACCGGGAAGAAGTGGAATCGATAAAGACTCGTTTTTCTTTTTTTGAGCACAACTCAATGAAAGCAACAGACACTGAAATGAAGTAAAGTATAGGGGACATTTTTCGCGTAATATTTAGCTATATTGCGACATTTATGAAAGAATGTAAGTGAATTAGTGTATGAAATGATGAAACTTATATCCATGGCCCCCTCTAATTATCAACTCTGTAACTGACGGTGATGCATATAGTGTGCTAAATTCGGACGTATATAGGGAGAAGTTTCACCGAACGGAAACAATAAACAAATTGGCGTGTTTCAAGACTTTTAAACAAGCCCCCCCCCTCACACACACACACACACACCACCACACACACACACACACACACACACACACACACACACACACACACACACACACACACACGCAAAATTCCTAACTACGGACCTACATCGCACCGCGACTGTCACACCTCGGTTAAATACAGCCTCACTTCGAACTGCTCGTTCTGCCTAACAGCGCAATCGTTTCGCTGCAGCCACGAGGCAAACAAAACGCAATACGCGCATCATTAAAATAAGAAAAGGCGAGGTCGGCGTGTTAACGAACCCTTTCGATGCAAGCCTGTCGCCCAAGCGAAGGGCGCGCGTTTCGCAGCTCTCACTCATAACAAAAAAAACGCCGCCGCAGCTGATGCAACAGAAAGCACGCGGTGCCTTCAGCGCGTAGGCGTGCTGCCTCTTGAGACGGATACCAGGTGGCAGCAGCATTCAATGCAACCGAAGCGTATGTGCCGCGTTTATCGGTTGCTCGGCTGGGCCGTGCTTTATCTGAGAGAGGGATACCGGCGGTGGAACAGCTGTCACCTCAACGAGCACAGAGAGAATAGCACACGACGCAAAGGAGCAGCGGTGCAAGTCCACAAGAGCTCCAGAGGGGGGGTCCCACATCATGCAGCGGCGTGTGGCAGCTTGGGCTAGTTGGTATGGCATGGCGATAGTTATAGCGCGAGAACAACACGACGACACAGAGACCAGAAGGACACGAAAGACACGAGCGCTCCGAGAAGGAACGCAGGTTCCTCGAAGGTTTCGGTGCGGGCAGGTAGTTATTTTATCTTTACCTTTCTGTTTCGTTTTCTTCTAGGTTTTTTCTTTGCTGTTTTTTCAGTGCCTCTGTTTTTGTGTTGTTTGTTTTTGTTTTCTTACTCATGTTCTGCTCTTGTGCCATATGGTTTTTATCGCATGGTCACTGTCTCCTCTATATATTTTCGTGCTCTGCGCAATAAACTCAGTCGAAAGTAGCGCTCGTGTCTTTCGTGTCCTTCTGGTCTCTGTGTCGTCGTTTTGTTCTCGCGCTATAACTGTCGTCTTGCAGGGGCGGCCACTTTCTCTCTGTGAAATTTTACTTACAATTATTTGTAAATACTAAAACAACGCTTTCAAATGAAGTAAAAGGAAAAAAAAGCTAGCTTTAGCGTAGGGTCAGTACAACAGCACAAAGCAGCCAATAGCGAAGTTCAGTGCCAATGCGAGCTCGTAGATAGCGATATCATATTTCTAGCCAATACGTAATTCGGATTAAACCACTGAAGTACAAATTCATGCGTGCCTGCGTGCGCGCGAGTGTGTGCGTGTGTGTGTCATAACGCGTATAAAGGTATACAGCGTCCTTCTTTTGTTTTTTAAACTCGAGTTTCCAGTTTCACGACGTATCTCTGAAATATCCCTTTACGATTGAACCCTATACGCTGCCGGAAACTTCCTTGCGATGAATCTTTATCTTCATTGGGGACTTGCGTAAAAAAGCACATTTACAGTCAACAATCAAATTTATACTTCATGGCGAATAACTTCCGGATTCTTTATTCACTTTGCATTTGGAAGCCCTGCATATTAAGAATTTGCGGCACGGCAGAAGTAATTCGACACATTTTAGAAAGCTCGCGCTCTTCAGTTCTTCTCCTTGCTTTCTGTAACGACAACTAGTTGACACTTTCGCACTTCGTCTCTGCTCGTAAAAACGGCTATATATATATATATATATATATATATATATATATATATATATATATATATATATATATATATATATATATATATATATATATATATATATGAAATAGATGATCAGAGTTTCTTCCGGCTACCGTGATAAAAGTTATAAACTTCGAGAATAGTGCAGTATAGGAAACAAAACAATAAAATATTTATTTAATCCTAACAGTTTCGGCTGGTGGGCCAGCCTTCTTCGGAGGATGTAAGTGAAATGATACAAGTTCCCGTATGCCAAATTACCCGCTCGTTTCCGGCGGCTCTCCGTCGCTCCTTTCTAGTTCCTCTCCTTCTTCTGCTTCTTGTTGTCTGTTGCTACCTCGTTCGCCCGTTTGTCCCTTTTTTTTTTTTTTTGGAGGGTCTTTAAACTGTGAGGGTGACCCTCTGCTACGGGAACTTGTATCATTTCACTTACATCCTCCGAAGAAGGCTGGTCCACCAGCGGAAACTGTTAGGATTAAATAAATATTTTATTGTTTTGTTTCCTATACTGCACTATTCTCGAAGTTTATAACCATATATATATATATATATATATATATATATATATATATATAAGGGAAAAGAACAACTAAACTGCCTGATTCTGAACGTCCACATGAACAAAAGCAAAACTACGCAAAAACAAGAACCACCACATTCAAGAAAGAAAGCAGGGGCACCGCAGAATCGGGGGCGTATTCGGTCGTCGCCGCGTGTGGGGTATCCCGGTGGGCGTCCCTTCCAGGGGGCAGCAGCAGCAGCTGTTGACGCAAGGCCGGAAGCGGGGGCCGCGGACTTCCGGCGCGTCAACCTTAGTCGATCGCACAAACACGCATCACACGTCTGCGCCGACACCATAACTGCACGACACGCACGCACAAGCAAAGTGGCACTGTATGTACAGGCCTGCAGCGCTCGGTCAAGCCGTGGCACACCGTCGCACCTTCCGCCATCTGTCGGCGCTGTGGGGAACTCGGCGAACGACGTCGCCGATGTACGCGCGTCATGCGCGGCGTTTGATTGACGTAGTAGCAGGAACGGACACTCATTTTGCACGGCTTCACTTGGCATATGACGTGGCAGATTAATCGGAGCTCGGATAGCGTGTGTAACAATGCACGGAGCCCAACTCGCCCCTGCTCATATAGATTGATAAGATAGGAAAGGAGGTCTAGAACAAAGCTAACAACAGCGGCAGAAGCGTCAGAAAAGAATGAAGGGCAGAGTGGGAGGGTGACAAGCCCGTAGCCAAGGTCTTCTTTTGTGTGTGTGGGGTGGGGGGGGGGGGTGAAGGGTACTTGTCGAAAGCCTTGAAAAACACCTATTTGCATTATTTTTTTACGGTCAAACACCTCCTCCATCCAAATTTTAAGAGGGGGCGGGGGGGGGGGGGGCTGGCTCCAGGCCTGGAGGGTGCATGAAAAACAAAATTTCTAGCACGTAATCATTTTTGTAGCGCAAATTAGTAACACTCATACACAACACAAGACACGAAGGAAAGATGCACGTTAAAGAACCCCAGGTGGTCAAAATTTCCGGAGCCCTCCACTACGGCGTCTCTCATAATCAAACGGTGGTTTTGGGACGTTAAACCCCACAAATCAATCAATCAACGAAGGAATGATGTCCTGTCTGTATGCTTTGTCTTGTGGAAGAGTGTTTCTAATTTGAGCACCAAAACTGATTTCAAGTTTCGGCAAATTATTAGGCCGAATTACTGGCTTACTAATTGCAGCCTATCCATCATTATTTTTCTTTAGTACTGATTTTTTCGCTTACGTTCTGATATGGCTCAGGTATAAAACAAGACCCCTCGTAGCTTCCTTCTTTAAGAAGTTTCCGAGGCTTCGTAAGTATTCTAGCAGCGCGGCGCGCGCCAAGAAAGGTGATCCACTTCTATGGAACTACAACGCTTTAAGTATCCTGAGAAAACTTAGGACAGGCGCCCGTAGGAGCACACTTTTTTTCTTACGTACGTTCTTCCTCGCTGCGTGTAAACGAACACAGGGAGACTACAAAACCAACCGACTCTGTCTTGGACGTGACCCACCGACTTGACGACGTCCTGATGTTGCTATAGACAGCGGCAAGCTAAGGGAGACGGCTCGAGGCAACTTAAGAGAAACGATAGACTGGGACAACGCTACGGGCTTGTACGTGTGCGCTTTAAGTGAACTCAGCAACGACGTCGTCTTAATGTTGGCATTCCAGGTTCTCACTGTCATTGCATGCATGCATCCAGCTACACCCCCCCTCCCCCCTCTCTCGCTCTCTATCTATCTATCTATCTATCTATCTATCTATCTATCTATCTATCTATCTATCTATCTATCTATCTATCTATCTATCTATCTATCTATCTATCTATCTATCTATCTATCTATCTATCTATCTATTTATTTATGTATCTATCTATCTATCTCTATCTCCTTTTCTCTCCTCTCTCTCTCACACACACACACACACACACACACACACACACACACACACACACACACACACACACACACACACACACACACACACAGCTTTTTTCTTATCCGCACAGGCAACTTGTGTTCCCGAACCCTTCCAAGCCAATGAAGCAAACAAACGTAAATCTCCTACGTCGAGTTCCCTGTAGATCGTAAGGAGAGATGGCAAAGGCAAGTCAGCGGGTGCTTCGGTCAAGACACCAGGACCGCGCATCTCCATGGCCAATGTATATACATAGATTGCTTCGGCTCACACTCAAAGCAAACAAGCGATGCAACAGCACGCTCCATGCAACGCGCCTCGATCCCCGGCCCGTACTAGCGAAACGGAGCGAGTCTTAATTTAACTGGGAGAAAAACGCGCAAAGGAGTTTGCGGCCTGCATTCATTACTGCACGAGCGTGGTCCAGCCGTTTTCTTTCCGTTTGTTTCCGCTAGGGGGCGCGACGACTGCAGCTCCTTGTTTGTCCCCGGCGGGTGCTTAATTAAATTACGGCCCTCTTTGCCGGACTGAGTTATCGCTATCTCCCGACTCCGCTGCTGGATGCTCTTACTGTTGCCTGCGCGTGCACGAGAGCAAGCACTCGGAGTGCCCTGTATGACGCGGCTCGCGCGGGCGCTTTCGTTACATCGAAGCGCGTATAGTGTTTCACACTTGCGTGTCAAGAGATTGTCAAGACACGGGGGTCCAGTACGCATATAGTTTGTCTCATGACAGTGAACGGCTCGTGCCATTCTTGTTGTACTGCTTGCTTGAGCGCGGCTGATGCTGCTTGCCTCGATGAGTTCGGTGAATACATGTAGATGGCTCGCACTGACGTCACCTGACGTCACTGCGACCGCCATGTTGGTGCACCGCTTGGCGCACGCGCGGTTTATGACGCTGCGTTTGCGTGTCATCATTACATCACTCAGAGGTTATCCTGTTATTGACGCACTCGGACAGTAAGATTCTGGGCACTTCCTGAAGATGATATGTGGGGTTTAACGTCCCAAAGCCACCATATGATTATGAGAGACGCCGTAGTGGAGGGCTCCGGAAATTTCGACCACCTGGGGTTCTTTAACGTGCACCCAAATCTGAGCACACGGGCCTACAACATTTCCGCCTCCATCGAAAATGCAGCCGCCGCAGCCGGGATTTGAACCCGCGACCTGCGGGTCAGCAGCCGACTACCTTAGACACTAGACCACCGCGGCGGGGCTCTGGACACATCCTAATTATATTGAAACAGGTTAAGCGCGATGTGATTACGCTGCCTATACGTCATCAACCCCTCTATGTTGGTGAACCAGTACATTATGAAGGACGCGATCATGACGTCAGGTGCAAGCTATCGTATATGGTATTCCTACGTATCGTACCTAGAGCTGCCGCAATAACTGTCACGTTGCCGTGATGATTGTGGCCCTGTTGGTTATTGTTTGGCGGCGTCTGTCCTTATGTACGGATGGGTTGACTGTTGAACGTAACATTCCAGCACATGCCATGAGGACATTTCGCTCTCTTGCAGCAGCATAGTGGCTCAGAGTTTGCACAGAACTACCGGTATATAGCCTGCAATTACGACTTTTTTTTGACAAACTGTAGTGCCGTTCACGAATGTTTGCGCATGCACCAGCAGGTGGGGGGCTTGGAACACGATATGTGCTCCTTCGAGTGTTCTTTTTAGCCGTAGATAGTACTGTACATGGTCACCATATTGAGCTTATTTTTTTTAGCTCAGAGCTACCGCAATGATTGCCACTTTAAAGTCAACCCTATAGCTGGCATGGTAGGGTGAAATAATGACTCGTGTGCAGCTGTCGTATCGACTTGCTATAGTGCAATCATAGTGGTGGTTGTGGGCCTGATGGTTCTCGCACTGACCCTGCAGTTGTGCCCGGCACTGATAGTTAGCACACTGAGAAGCTCTGACATGCAGCTTTTATCATGGCAGCATTCATGGTGCGATTCTTGTATACAGTTGCGTACCGGTCGTCTAATAGATCTATTTCGCACTGATACTTGATTGATTATTTGTGCTGGCAGCCGACAGCTCTGATAGTTGAAAGCCTCGTTCTTACATGTATTGCACTATTTGGCATAGCTTATAGACCTCTCACCATGCAGGCCTATAGGGTTTAGGGATACGCCCAGTTCAATGAAACAAAATGGCCGGATTTTCCTTGTTTTCGCAGGAGCTTGTCCACCCGTTCGTGCAAAGAAACTTGAGCGCTGACGCTTCGAACGGCTTACTGCGTTACGCAGTGCAACGCTGCAGCTATACATGTTCGCGACGCAAGCATCCATATTCCTCGGACCGCTAGCCGAGGCGAGCAATAGCGCACTGTTATTAGTCATTCGGCCACTCCTGTGAGTAATAGCAAAACCGAGAAGCCCAGAAGCGAAAACATCCGCACGAGGATTTCGCGCCGCATCTGTAGCGACCCCCACAAACCAGCGATTTATGTGTGACTGTCGGTGCACTGTAGCACTATTCTACGTCATTTTTTTTTGTAATTCGTACCAGTGATATGCCGTCCGGTTATTAAATGCGAAGCATTTCTTAGCGAACTTCGGCGAACTTCGGTGACAGGCATCTATCTATCTATCTATCTATCTATCTATCTATCTATCTATCTATCTATCTATCTATCTATCTATCTATCTATCTATCTATCTATCTATCTATCTATCTATCTATCTATCTATCTATCTGTCTATCTATCTATCTATCTATCTATCTATCTATCTATCTATCTATCTATCTATCTATCTATCTATCTATCTATCTGTCTATCTGTCTGTCTGTCTGTCTGTCTGTCTGTCTGTCTGTCTGTCTGTCTATCTATCTATCTATCTATCTATCTATCTATCTATCTATCTATCTATCTATCTATCTATCTATCTATCTATCTATCTATCTATCTATCCATCCATCTATCTCTATCTATCTATCTATCTATCTATCTATCTATCTATCTATCTATCTATCTATCTATCTATCTATCCTAGCCGCCTACGACTTTTAGCTCACCTTTATGTCCGCAATTTATGTCCGCCTCGTAACGTTGTGCTGATTTTAAAGTGACATATCAAACTTCCTCATTCAGGCTTCGCATGTAATCGATTCCCACTGTACGTGGGATCTGCCAATTTTTTTCTTTCCTGTGTATTCTCACCTTCAAACGAAATCACCTTCAAGCGCAACCGTGTACTATCGGTGGCTGTTACCAGCCTCCCCACCCACCATATCCCATTTTGTCCTTTATGCAGTGTGCATGGGGAATGAGAGACAGGAGAATTCGGCTTTTACTTTCTTACGGCTTGCCCTTCGTACCTACTTCCCACGTTTAACCACCTTGAGTTCATGGCATACACTACTTCACTGTATTCACGGCTCTGCAGCTCGCTAAACCTTTCTAAAACCAAGGAGGTTACGCCCAGCGAGTATAAAGTAGCAACCCTTTCTTGTCAGATAGTGCTCAATGTACATGCCAATGGCTGCTAATGGGGAATGAGAGACAGGAGAATTCGGCTTTTAGTTAATGCGCACGCTACGAATTTTTTATTGCTCTACAACGCACCGGAGAAATCTCCCATCGGTACCACCTTGCAGGTCAAAACGTAAGACTGGTTACATACTACGACTACGACCACGACTACGACTACGAGGGGCTTCGCCCCTAAAACCTCGGACTAGGAAGACAGGTCCCCGTGAGCGCATCACCGGCACGAATACTCCTATTACATGCCTGCGAAAGAATTTATCCTCCCTCTATCTTCGGACTCGCCGTCACAGCAGCGGCAGCCGCGAAAAGAGCGTCACACTCTGTAACAACACAGCTTGCCTCCCGTTGAGGTGAGCGGGCGCAAAAGAGAACATGCGGCAGTATCCCGCAGCATCATCGGCTTCCTCCGCTACACGAAGGCGTCGGCGAAACTTCATTAGTGATGGAGCGTGTGCAAATGACTCTCCCGGGGTGGTTGCGTGTGCGTCTGTGTGTGCACATCACACACGGTACGCGTGGGAGGTCACGTCGACGTGGAAAGGGAGAAGAGAGGCGAAAAAAGGAAGGGAGGATCGAGTTTACTTGGCCGTGGCTAACCGTCCCGTCCCGTTTCTCTCTCTCCCGCTTAGGGAAAAACCCGACCAGATAGGCATCAATGCAAATGGTTCAGCGCCGGTGGCGGCGCGCGTATACGCGAACCGCTACTTCCCTTCGGACAGGAAATTAGCGCCGCCCGCGGCAGTGTCATTAAAATGCGTGTCTCTCCGCTGAGCCGCCTGCCATGCCTTCTTCGTCTCCGAGGAAACGAGAAAACTAAAAGGCCTCTCTTTTTCCGTAGCCGAGTCGAGCCGGGCCGTATATAGTCGACTTGCCGATACGCCCGCTCTGCCTGCCGCCAGGGCGCCGGCTCTCGATTCCCGCCTCGTGCCTTATTCGTCCCTATTTTCTTCTGCTTCGGCTGTCACCAGAAGGGACGGAGGTGCGCAATAGCTACACGAAAATGCGTGCGTGTAGGTGGACTATGCGGTGAGGAGAAAAGGGTTCCCTATATTCTTCCCCAATTGCCTTGTCGTCGTCGCATGAAGAGCAGGCGCTGCGACACGCGTTGTGGGGAACGACGTTACAGACTCTGCTTGCCTGGCATTTGGCGGGTATTAGTTTCCAAGCGCTTTCCCCTTTCTTGCTAAGTGTCCGTTGTTCTTTATAGTTTGCCTACGTTCTAGCCTAGTTACGTTGGTTGCGATATACACACGGAAGGCTAAGCGGCTGTGAGCCTATACGTCCTTACAGGACTATAATTGCCCCACAGGCGAAATTCGAGAATGCGAGAAGGTGCAGAGGCTTTTTCGATCAGACAGGCGTGACGTACCGAGTTCGTATGAGAAGCACTGCTGAATTACTGATAGAATGATTCATAGGTTTTGCATTACGGTAGAGGAAACCAATTTAATCGCAGGCCCCCGACCTCCTTTTGGTCCTGCGCGAAGCTTGGAAACGGATGCAAAAATAGAAGTGATGTATAGCGTGCTCTTCAAGATGTCGTGCCTTAAATTTGATCCGCTGCTTTCCAAATGTATAATGTTGGGGAGTAAAAACTTCTATAGGAATGCGATATGAAGTGGCTTCAGCCGCGATTATTGTTAAGGAGCTCTGTGAATAGACGAGAGAGGTCTGGCTGAGTAAAAGTGTGGCGCAGATTTTGACCTCCCCCTCCCCCTCTTCAGGATGTCGGCGGGATTACGACGCCGTCAACAGCGCTGATACGCACTATAGTGCAACAGCAAAAGCTGGAACGATCAGCCGCTTCATTCAATTCAACGACTAAGGATACACGGTGCAGAACAGTTGCGTACAAAGCAGGGCGATCTGCATCTCTTACGCGATAAACGAGAAATATAGTAAAGATAACTGTAATGCCCTACGGGCCCTGAGGGTATTCTAATAAATAAATAAATAAATAACGAAATTTCCGGAAAGCACTGGCAAATACCGCGGAAAGGGCGAAGACAAAGGAACGCTAAAATAATAGAAGCTAAATTGCGGCTGCTGCGCGCCTTTAATTCAACCGTGCCCCCTTTTAGCCTCCAGCGAACTTGACACTGGAGTATGCACAACACGAAGAAGAAGAGTGGAGGGAGTCGGCGTGTAAAGCCGTCGGGAAAATCCCCTTCTTATTCTCATTCTAATGAAGAAGAGTGTTGCCGTTGATTCGACCGATCCCCGATAGCCATGGTGGCACACCGGTACGATACCTTATAAGCGCGTGTGCGCACCGCCAGGAATTGCAATCGAGCACTCTTTGTAGTTGTGTGCACCGTATGGTAAGTCGGAAGGGAAGTATGCATGTACGAAAACCGATCAGCGCCACCTAGAGGATGAAGACAATATATAGCTTCGTTTACGTGAGCTTGAGGCGAGCGCGTGTCGGGTCAAAAGTCGAGCCACCAATCCTGACTCGACGCATGCACCTTGTGAAGCGCGTCGAACGACACGATGATTGAGCACGTATTCGATTCTGCTTGATTTTGTTCGAATTCACGTATTGCGTGGCTCATGGCCACGACTCGGATACGAACCGCTTCCTCACTCGCCCTTTCGATGGAGGCCAGAGGCGTGGTTCATTTTTTGTTTGTTTTAGGTAGACGGCGGGGGGGGGGGGGAAGGGACGATATCTATATGCTATCGGTAATAAAAATGAAAAGAAAACCTTCAGTTGAGCAATATCTCGGCCTGTCATCTGCTTTTGTAAAGCCTACGGGTTAATTGTCTCGTTGACTGCTATCTACATCAAAATATAAAAAGATTGGTGAAAGGGAACAGTATTGCAGTATTCGAAAAAAATGGAGGAGGGGATGTATACTAACAACGAAACATCCCCCCTCCATCTATATACCGGCTGTAGGCCCCTGATCGAGGCCAACTTATTCTAGTGAGTCTGCGCATACAACAGCGAGAGGCGTGAATAATAGCCTTCATCGTACTGTACAAAACTAGCAGCGCTCTCGTTATTCGTGCAGTGCGAAAAAAACAAAAACAAAACAAAGCAAAACAAAGAGTGCCCACTCACAACCCGATCGAGCAATAGTGGCCGGGAAACAACCGAAAAACATGCGACTAAGTGCTTAGAGAAGAGAGAGTGGGGGGGGGGGAGTATGTTAAAGAAACGTAGAGAGAGGTGGAGGCTCTAGAAAGGCGTACCTACAGAATGCCCCCTTTTGTCTCAACTACGCGGGAAGCTCCTTTAATCCGCTGATGCTCTACGCTGACGCCATTCGTCCCGGAGCGTGGCCGCGGAGCTTCCAGGTCTCGACCGTGAGTTGCGATGGTGACGGAACGCGAGCGCTCGTCCCGCTTTTCTATACGTGTGGCCTGTCGTGTACTGTAGATGCTTTTATGAGACGTCTACGTATGCTACTTATCGATAGCCAGTCGACTTGTATCACCTTATAATGCTGTGTTGAAAGATATCTCTAAAGGCTCTCTGCAGGACAGCAAATCGAGTGTCTATACACAGCGATATCAAACTGGTTCGTGACATTTTTTTTTTTTTTAGGACCGAAGTTCATATATAGGTTCGCCCGATGTCCGTTTGTCGGCGTAGTCGTACGTCCCCGCCGGACCGAACTACAGGTGTTACATGTACATAGAGCCCTCCCAGTGCGCACACCGTTTAAAAATGGTCCGTACTCTGTCCGTTCATCTGTCCATACGTTCGTCCTTTGTGTATACTGGTGTATGGTATACTAGTATTATGGACCCAGCTCTTCTCTCCATCATCAGCATTCACTTCGTGCATCGGCTGGCAATTTTTAAACAGTTTGATGAATTTTTCTACTAATTGTGCAAGCAAATAATCAAGAAAAACAAAACAAAACAAAGACGACATAACAGTGGAACTGACATTTTCATTCATGCTTAAAAAATGGGGCGTCCAAACACGGACCCGAGTGAGAAGTCGTGACAACCACAAACGCCGACTTCTCCACCGTCTTAACTTCTGTCAATGTTTGCACGTCATGTACATTCAACATGAATACCAACCAAAGATGTCAGTCCATGTGTTATTCTGCAAAAAAAAAAAAATGGTACTTTTAGGCAGCCACTATTCATTTTCGCAAAGGCTACTTTTCGCTGGACTGAACGAGCATTCCTGTCGACCTATGCCTTTCCCAAATATTCCGCCGAATATTATTGACCACATCCTTTCAAGCAAATAGAACTCATTGATGACATTGTCGACAGAGAGCCTAGACACTTCATCTGGACATGTCAACAATTCTATAGAAATTAATTTTGGTCGGTGACAACGAAATCGTGGACTAATCTTGATTCACTTACATTGAACTTCCATATACTCGCGACTGGAGAAGCTGAATGACTCCGTCCACTAAACAAAAGGTATATAACTGAACTTCCGGACAGACGTCGTCCCTATCAGTCGAGACTACATCGAAGTATAGACAAGCAAGACTAGACAGTTCGACGACAGCACTGCGATGACTGCAGGCACAAGACCGAGACAGTCACAGGTGAAGAAAGAGTGGAATGAGGGGGGTACTAGGGGGTTAAGGAAGGGAGACTATGCGAGAAGCGGTCTGTGGACGGACGGAAAAGGAGCTGCCGGAGAAAGGCCTCGCAATGGGGCTCCGCGCTTACAGAAAACTTGGGGCGGATACACGCCCATACCAGGAACGGAGTTTGGCGAGCCACCTTGCCCAGGCGTCGCGGTCCTTTTGCAGGAAATTAAAGTTTTGGGGCTCGCGTATTTCCGGTTCCGCTTCAAAACCAAGCCGGGGGGCGTCTCACGCGGCCCTCTTTCCGTCGCCGTCTCTTCCATCCTTCCGCTCCTATCTTTCCCGCATCCCAAATTCCTTCTCCCCATTCTTCCTCCGACGCGATGGCAGCCAATCAGTGCAAAGCGGCGCTCCCGCTCCACCGGTATATATATCCTGCAGCTCCGGTTTCGCGCGCTTTCCGCAGTAACGGTTTGCTCAGTCGCGCCATTATGTATAAGAGTGAACGTCAGAGCAGAGTCGGGCGGCTCCGTAGTTGTATACCGGTCTACGTAGTCGTCTAGAAGGGCGAGCTTTCCTGCGTGCACTCTGCAGACCAGGATTGATGATCGCTCGAGCGCGATGCGTGTGTCTCTCCGCGCGGGAGTATAGGGAAGTGGTTAGGGATGCGAGGATACAGGTCGGTGGGAAAGCTGCAGGTCTCTTTCCGCTCGGCACCCGCTGTCCGACCCTTGGCGCGCGAGCCGAGACCCATTACCGTATACAGACACAACGCGCCTGCTCGCATCGGGGTCACCGGATTCCAAGACCCGGCCAACGATACGTCCTGCTCCCTAAAATGGGAGGCGATATCAGAGATTAGGGAAAGCGGGCGAAGCTTTGGAGGAAGCGATTTCGTGCCGCGTATGAACTATACCTTTAGACATGAAACGGTCGCGTTGATCTTAATCTGGCCTGCCGCTGTACTGTCTCTGGCTCTGTGGTCATTCTCAGTTTGCACAGTGAACAAGCCTTTATGTAGTCCGGTTTTAACGTGATGACATGATCAACACGTGGGCCTGCGCGTCCAGCGTGACCTCTCAGCGAGAAGCTCAATCAGAGACGAACTGATGTAAACTCGGAGTATAATTGATTAACGACCGAAGCCGATAATCCGTTGAGCTTACGCGCTGGGGGACAACTGAGAACTTTTCGATTCTGAAATTTGTCTTTCTAACAAGCTTCTCAGATATTATTGCCTGACAGCAAACAGTATAGCTTGACTTGCATTCTTAACTTTCCCTAAACAGTGCCGGGACGCGACTGTGTCATCGATAGCACACACATTTGAAAAGCATGAAGGGAGAATGTGTGTACTGAGGCAAATGTGTACGCCGAAGTTAGCATACCATGGCGCAAGTCGCCATATTGTGTAAAATTTCAAACGTGCGCCTCAGCAGAGCGCGAAATTCATTTTTGACAAAGAAACAGTTCGCAAGAAATTGACGTTTCACCGCCGTCAGACGTGCACCGAAAATGAAAAACTGCAAGCAAGGACTGGAGGGAAGAAATGTAGGGGCAACCACTCTGATAGAGAAATAGATAGAGAATGGACGCCTCTAAAGGTAAGAATGGAAAGAAATCTGGTTTCGGTTAGCTACCACACACACACAAAGAATGGAAGAAGCGGGATTATGATGAGGAAGAGTGTGGTAGAAAAGATAGAAGAGAGCGAGAGCTAGTAAAGACATACAGGTCTGACCATGGAAATAAGTTCGTGTGTCCGTTTTAATTCGATGCGCATAAAAACTTCCAGGCAGCAGAAATTAAGAAAGAAAAAAAAGTTACCCTCCGTAAAACAATAGGCAGGTATCCGTACCGCAGTTCCGTACCGGACGGGACACGTTGTAAAGACCTCCGTAAGCCTCCGCGGGGATAAAGAAGCGGCCGTGCTCATTCGACTGACAATGCTCTCAAGGCTCTCTCGCCCGCCCTGAGAACAATGGGAGCGATTTAACGAGACTTGAACCCGAGCAAAAAAGTACACGCGAACGGCGAGACTTATCTAGGCTATGAGCACCGCGTAAAAGAGATACACCCCCTCTCCCCCCCAACCTTCTTTTGTAAGACTGCGGGTCCATCGTAATATTGGCAGTAGTGGCGCGAGAGCTTCCTCCCTTGTATTGCGCGTGTATAGTAAGCCCGACATCTCGCGGAAGAAGAAGGAAAAAAAAGTGAATTCAGTGAGGGAGTTACATCGGCCAGAAAGTCGTGGGTGGAAGGAAGGAAGGGAAACCGGAAAGAGAGGAAGGTCAGGGATGTTGACCGGTTCAGAACAACCGGTATGCCAAAGAACCCGAATACGCGAAGCAGACTCTTCGAGTTGGAAAAACGGAGAAGCTCTAGGTGAGTGGACGAGAACGCACTTATACCAGTGGAATCGTCCGAAGGGGGTAAGGGGGGGGAGGGTTAGGGTGGCTTTAATTTTCTTCCAAAATTCTCAGTTTTGTTCGCTTATATATGCACGCACACACAAAAACGCAAGCACGAACGTACATAAAAAAATGTGCTTGAACCCCCACCCCCACGGAAAAATTTCTGGCTAGGCACAAGTGAACAAAGTGTGTTTCTGTGAACGTTAGTTCGAACTGGAACGTTAAGCTGGGTGAATTCATTCTAGGAAGACATGCGCGATTACTAGGTAGTCTTCTATTGAAAGAAAGAAAGAAAGAAAGAAAGAAAGATAGAAAAAAAGAAAGAAAGAAAGAAAGAAAGAAAGAAAGAAAGAAAGAAAGAAAGAAAGAAAGAAAGAAAGAAAGAAAGAAAGAAAGAAAGAAAGAAAGAAAGAAAGAAAGAAAGAAAGAAAGAAAGAAAGAACGGTCAAGACTGTCAATAAAGGCCCGTATTGAAACAAGGGCGATCAAAGAGGGGAATAAACTGCGGGATATTGTGGTGCGCAATTTCGGTGGGAAAAAAAGTTATCTCGCAGAAAGTGAATGCCAGAATGTCCGTGTATAGATATTGTGTGTGCACGACCCGTCATTCCTTATACTATACTAAGCTATCATTGCTGGCAGATCGAGTCTTTCGTTCTGCTGTCGCTTATACGTATGATAGCACAGCAGCGGAAACGACAAGTGCAAAACGAACGTGCACAAGGTGTCGCACACGATGAACCACAGAAAGCACGATTTCTTTGTTTCTCTTTCTCGTATTCTTTAAGAGAATCGTTTAATATTCCACAGCGAAATCCGGGCTCATGGTTTTGCATGTTCTTACTAAGGGGTGCGTGGCCCGTCAAAGACGCTGTTATACACGCAGTAGCGCGGGAGTTACGAACGCACCCAACACCCCTCGTATTCCATATTCATGGCTTCGTTTCCCGGCATTTGTGTTTAATGGGAAACAAAAGCGATTGTTCGCACTCGAAGGTGAGTGTAGAAAGTTACGCATTATCACAGAAGAAAGCAACAAAGATGACCGCATGAGAACCGTGCATATAGGAACTGAAATGACGGGCAGTTTATGTAAAATATCGATGTTAACTCGCTGCGGTATAGTATTATGGGGATGGTGCTTGACAGCTGATGCGAGGGTCGCGGGGTCGAATCCCGGCCGTGGTGGCCTCATGGCGACGGAGACGAAACGGCACAAGCCCGCGGGCATATATATTTAGCCAATGCCTCCTGATTCAGCAGAAGCTATAGCCTCCAGGGGACCGAAATTTCCGGTGCCCTCCAGTATATACGGCGTCTCTCATATTCACATCATGATTTCAGGACGCAAAACCTCGATGACTATTTTTTTATTATTGCAGAATTGCGTAAATATATTTGTTTTGGTATTTCATGACCATTACAGATTGAGGTCACGGGTTCGCATCACGGCCAGTGACGATGGTCGCAAGCCGCTTGAAGCGAGGCGGGCCGAAGAGGGAATGAAATACGGCTGTGTTCTGGCACCGTGTGTGCCAAATAAGTATACGCCAAGCGGTAAGGCATTGCAAGCTTTCCCATAAAATATGTGTTATATTTGCTGCCTTTTCTTAGGTTATAAAATTTTATCACTCTAATCTTCGCGTCAGCAGAAATGTTGTACGTGTTTCGCTTATCGCCACGATGTTGGATATTTCCTGTATAATGAGTACACGTTCATTACGACGATCGCACTTCACGGCTTCACCAGTACACTTTATAGAGATAAGCTTCAACTTATACACTTTATAGAGATAAGCTTCAACTTAAGTTAAACTGGTCGCTTATCAGCTAAGTCTTTCGATAAGACTTCAATTCACGTTCGTTTTAGACGTTGCTTCTGTGGCCGATTATCGACGGTACGAGATGATAAGACAAAATCGTGAAGAAAACGCCCACAATACGGCGAAATTCGCGCGCTTGATACTTATCATCGAATGAACTTACTTAAGGACATTCCACGCGGGGAAAGAGACAAAAAAAAAAGCGATATCGTTGGGGAGAGAGCACTTCGAAACGTAAGTACATTGTTCCCTTTTACTTTCTTCGCTCTCGTTATCACCCAGCCGCTGATAAGGACCTCTGCGTGAAAGAATGCAATCGCAGGCATGACGCCCGCGGTCTCGACCAAACACTGCCGATGATAAGCGGTTTACCTTGCAAGGACGAGTTGTGGCCACATCGCGCAGCAGCACTTACCCCCGTATTCACAAACGCCCCTCGATTAGACTTTCACCCTTCACTTGACAAAGTTGAGCACTGCGCCACCGCTCGGCTGCAAATGACGATGCGCTACTCAAGACTTGCAGCAGATTATCGCTGATATGCAGTGATTTACCATGCCTAGAGATAGCGCTCCAATAGTTTTTTTTTTTTTTTCAAGTGAAGGTGAAGCATTGAGTGAAGGGATGTTTTATAGAATACGGGAGTTAGTGCAGGCATGTGTACATATATTTGTACTGCCTTTATATTGAGCTGATCGCTACAGTTAATTCTGGCACTTCCATCGCTCAGTCACACTTGCGAGACGTTTGCATCGTGCTGCTTTGTGTTTTGTCGACTTCCTGCAGTCTTATACATATAAAGAGCGTATTCAGTGAGGAGCTTTTCGCAGGCAGCAGTTTCGATAAACACGTCATGGTTTCACGTTAAGCGGCCACAATGTTAACGGTCCGTGTACAAAAGGCTTTATGACCCCCGATGCATAGCACTGAAACTCTATAGCTTTTATCGGCTTTGTCTACTTTTCCTCTCCATCAATAGATTATGCGCTAATGAACATTGTTGCGAGCTTTCCTGAGTTGCAGCACGAGAAACACGCGATTCAGTCGGGTTTAGTCCTGGCTAAAGTGCCGGTTATTGACAGGACACTTGAAAAAAACATCTGGTTTCCTGGCTGTATCTAGCATTTTATACGAAAATTCATCGTACGTGCAGGAATACTATCATCAGAGCAACGTACGAAGGCCTCTGACCCGCGAAACATAACCTCGAACCACTATAGAGTTGATCTTGTTTTTAGGTTAGACATCAAGAGACTCAGAATCCATAGTGCTTTTGTCAAATTGATGCCGGAGTGATAAGCGTGTTTCGTAATCATGTTTCGAATACATTGTCCAAGGTTCGACGAAAAATCGTCAGTTCAGTGTGATTCATTGAAGAAATAAAAAAGACACGGTGTGTTCACGAAAGCATATACCCCTGTACGAAACAAAGGCCTGATACCTGCACTGACATCTTGCTGTTTTTTTTTTTTTTTGAGTACCTCAGAACAGATATCTCGCGAAGAACATATTGAGTTTTTTGAGAGCAAGCTTTTTGTGCGGAATGGAAGTACGTGAAATCAAATACATAAAAAAACTTAAAAAGATAACCGAGCGGGCAGGGTAGGGTGTACCTTGCTCGGCGGAACATCTTTTCCGGCCATCTTTTACGGTACGCGCCTATATAGCTGCCACGGTCTTTTGTGTTGCCAACGCAAGCAGTAACGTCTCGTCTTGCACGGAGCTCTTCCTCTCCGGAATTTCTTTTCATATCTTACTCTGCGTTCCACGTACCGTAGAGCTTCTTTCATTCCTTTCAGAATGGGATCATCTTACGCAACGGAGGCGAAAGTTGGTGGCACGAGCATGCTATGTCTCAGTTCATTTTTATATAAGTTTTTTTTCTATTTGGTTCGTTTTTTTTTTATTAAAGCAAGCAAATACTTAGAGCTCCGTATCAGTGTTGCAAGCTTAAAAAAATTACTATTCTTTATTTAACCCAGCACATAACCTGAATGAAAAAATAAGATTCAATGTATAAGTCGATGAACTTAGGAAGAAAAAAAAAACGTAATAAAGCTTTTGTAAACGGTATGCTGTGGAGGATGACTGCCAGGCGCTGTGTTGGTTAAAAAAAGAAGGAAAGATGGGGCGAACTTTGGCAGCGGTGATATTTTTAGTAATTCATTTCTTTATTTTTTTCTATGTGTGCACTATGTTCTACGAGATAAGGAGGAGGATAACGTTAAAGAGGCTTTTAAGAGTATCGAGTGACTTCGTGTGCATATTACACTCTCACCGTCTCTTAGTCTCCCACTCATGCATATCCCCCTCACCCCATCCCGTTCCCACATATATCACTGCTATTTTTTTTTTACTTTCATTATGCTACCACGCAAAGAATTGACAAAAACAAAGATATCTGTTTCTGGCGTTCGTTCATGAGAGGAAACGTGGAACAGAGAATCGGTGTCATTATTATTATCTTTTCTTTTATCGTCTTGGAGTTGACCTTGCTTTCGTCCATAATGATAATGCCCTGTTGGACAACCTAACAAAGAAATACGAACTTCGCTGCTGGTTAACCTAACACGGAGCTGGTATTGCGGAGGCTTGTGGATACGCAAGCACCAGCTAAACGTTACCACCCGTGAAAATAAATAAATTAAAAACAGCGACGAAACACGTGAGAAAAGAACTATAAGGAGCCGTATAGGCGCTTACATATCCATCGGTCTTCTTCTCACTACAACCCGCTCCTCCTCTCTCTCCCCACTCGCGAGCGCTTCATTTTTCACGAGGTGAACTACTCTGGCTCTTGCAAGCCGCTTGTCTCGACGAAATTCATCGAGACGAGCCTTGCAGTGCAGATCGAAGCCGTGTTTACAAGCGCTGATTTGATTGATTGATTGATTGATTGATTTGTGGGGTTTAACGTCCCAGTGTTTACAAGCGCGGAAGCCGACGATATAGTGTGGCGCGCCTTGCGAGCGGTCGCGTATACATTCGTCAACAGGGACTGACAAGCTTTACACACGTGGGTATCGACAGGAACGTTGCAAAAGAGCAGCCCCCTCCTCCCCCTCTTCATGCAACATTGCAAACACCCGAAACGAAATCCTCCCCCCCCCCCCCCCCCTTGATGCAACGCTGTATACAACCTCCAAGAGAAGATACTGCAGACGGCGTGTATCTTTGTATACGTACACCACATTACATCGAAGGAACGAGCCAGCCGTAAGCGAGGTGGTTGCCACCCCGTAGAATACAGAGACGAACGCGCACAGATGCATGGGGGTGCCCGCAGAGCCGCTAACGCGGCAGCCGACGTGCCTCCGTTGCGGCCGATGCTTTCGGCGAAGAGTTACGACGAGTCAACGGCCTGCATCGTCTGCGGCGACGGACGTCTGCGGGCGAAGGTGCGCGCGCAAGACGCAGCAGTCTTGTGCGGCGATAAATAAGACGCGAGAGGCGATAGAGCACGCACTTTTTTTTTTTTTTTTTAATGTGCGCTCGCGTGCGCTCCAAGGTGCACTCGCTGAATGCGCATCTAGTTAACCTCCCTGACTTTCCTCTCTGTTTATCTCTCTCTCTCTCTCTCTCTCTACTACTACTACACAATGCGTGTACGTCAGTGCGTGTTGAAGTACGAGGAGGAGGGGATGCAAGGAACAAGCATGTGCGTGTACATCGAAAACAACAAACGCCCTCTCTGTCCTTGTTTACTTTGCCTTCCATTCTTTTATAGCTGTCAAACACCAAATAGACATTGCCCGAGCTCTTTTATATCATTGAACAGTACAAACGTTTCTGTAAGGACACATTTTACTTTCGTGTTTTACCGATTCCTATGATGGAGGGATCGACCATGCTTTCTTTATAAGGCGTTATAGTCTTTCTTATATGATACCTGAACGCCGAGATATCACTCCGTCTGTCTTCCTGCTGTCTGTCTGTCACACGATCGATTCAGTCACCCGGCCAAAGGTTAAGCACTCGCTGAATACCAAGCCAGATTCAACTGGTAGCATGCGCTCGTACTTGTTAACATTGTAGATCAAAAACCAAATATTGCTAAAATTTAGCCACAATATCAATACGTAAGTATAAGGCGATGTGTTGCTTTACTAAAAAAAATACATAGGTACGACATTATAAAGATCTTACTGTTTCTTACGCTGCGCTGGAAATGCAACGCTACACACAAAAAAGACTGCCACCAGAAGACCATAATCTTTCGACATTTGCAACGAAGTATGCAGATACGCGCCGACAGGGTAAATTATAATGACTCGATGGTGTGCGACTCGTGATCAAGACTGTATAACGATATACGTGGGAAAGATTTAAGCAGCGCGAAAAGAGAAAGCACACAAATTGACACACAAACACAGGTGCGCAATGTGTTCCGTCTCTCTTTCCGATGTTTTCCTCGAGTATGAATCAACCCGGACCCATAGGAACCCTTTCGTGAACAGAACCAATGTTCGAAATAGCGGCCTATTTTTGTGGCGTAGCCAGGGGGTGGCACACTATAGGGCCCGTGCCCTGCCAGACATATTTTTTTTTTCCTCGCCACAGCGTGGCCACGGCATACAGAAGACTTTACATTTGTCCAAGTGGGATGCTGCGATGGGTAGTCTGGATTTATGGACAGAACTATGGCCAGTCCAACGGGCCCACGACGTGGCCGAGAGGCTATAGGCCTACTAGTCCCGACGTGGGAGCGGCCCGCTGCGTGTCAGTTCACCCCCTGACGGACCTAAATTAATTTTTTCCATACCATACCATACCATACCATACCATACCATACCATACCATACTCTATACAGTGAAAAAAATATCCTTTTTAGGGGGTATCCCTACCACCCCCTCTTTAAAGTTAACGAGGTGCTCCCCACCCAACCCCGAAAAAAAAATTCCGACCTATCCCCTGGCCTATATGCTGTGCATTCAGGTAATATATAGGAGCATATCGCGTGTCCCATCCTCTTCTTCGACCATGTTAGTCGCACTGTTAGCCACGGCGAATGTAAACCAACTAGTCCAGTATTCCGCCTTAACACCACAGGAGGTGTGGCTTATCACTACACCGACAGCTAATCCGTGATGACACGTGCACAGGTACGCGGGAGAATGTATCTCCGAACAACGAGGCTCAGCGGAAAGATTAGAGAGAAAAAACAAAACTTCGTGTCAACGTGGCCGCTATGTTGGCTTTGTCCTTCAAAGGGAGAGGAACAAAGAAAAAACCCGCGAACGACGACACCTTTCTCCTGCCTCTGAGCACGCGCGCCTTTCGAGCCACCCTCGGGGAATTCCCCCCGTCGCCCGGCCGGAGCACGCGTCGTCCCTCGTCGAGAAGGGCACAGACGCGACCCCATTCCAACGTGAGCCACGCCTGACTTAAGGTCGCCACCACGCTGTATAGCTTGCTCCAGAGCTCGGTTACGAGAAAGGCGTCTGAATAACCCGCACACCATCGCTGCTTCGCGAAGGCACGCACGTCGGGCGTATGCATGGTATACGAGGAGCATTGAATCACTTTTAAAGACGACAGTCTTTCCAGGGGACCTTCGACGCAAACATTTTGGTCTGTCTGTCTGTACATTTGTCTGGTTGTCTACTCTTAACGGCATCGGGTATACTTGAAACGGCCGACCCCATCCGCAGCGCCCACCTATGTTGCTCAAGGTTGAGCGTTCATGCTTGTGCAATTGTCAATTAAAAAGCAACTATTGGGCGTGTCTGGGGCACCATAACAACAGGTATGTATTCTCCATGTGCGTCTCTTACTGGAAGAGGCATATATAAGTAATTTTAAGGACCGTGGCGCTTATCATGCTGCGCTGACCATGCAACGCTTGCACGGAAAGGCGAGAGTTTCCAACGCTTCGCTAAAACGAAACGGTGGTGGCACCTACCCGTCGCCTTGCGTTATACACCTTATCACCTCTGAGATGGGCGCGCACACCCGTCTCAGAGCCACGCGCTTTGTTTTCTAAGACAACCGCCAGACGGCGCTTATGTCTGTCGTGTGACGTGACTTGATGCGCTCGTTCGCCTCCGCTCACTCTAACGCAGCGCCTCCAGAATACCATTCATCGATTTTCTTGCGCAGAACATCAAATAAACGTTTTGTTCACTCTCTCTCTACACGCAAGACTATCGTCTTTCGACAACATTTGCAGATTACATGCAGATACGGGGCCAATTTTTTTGTGGACCTTTATTTCGCAATGTTTGATTTTCTCACTGTATCCGACGGATCAGCGTATATATACGAGCTTCCTGCGTTTCTGTTGACATTCATTGACCACGTGTTGATTTTAACGCGATAACGTTAAAGAGCTCGTTTCGCAGAAGTTCCGGTGTCGGTGGTTGTAAGCGAGAAATCCTCATCTTGTCCGTGTCCAAAAAAAAAAGTCTAGAAAGATACGAATAGAATAAGTAATCAAGATTTCCGTGTCCGAGTGAGAATAGAAACCCGGGCCTTTTACGCGCAAGCTGGCGTTCAACCGCACTCCACCACGTCTGCTTGTAAATACAATGAAAACAACTTCCTCCGCTTGAAAACGCAGTGAAATTACAGGCACGCGTCCCGTATACAGGATTCACAATGCAACACGTAATATCGCAGTATATGCATATACAATGCCATCGGGCGTCACACCATGTGATCACAGTAATGACTTTGTGGTTTAAAGGTGGTCACCCATTTCAAAAGACCCACGTGTTAATGCGCGTATTCAAGTAACGACCACATAGTGGGTGCATAGCAAGTTTTAAAACATTTCACGGCCATGATACAGGAGAAAGCGCTGTGATACCCCCCCCCCCCCTTCCTCCTGCAACTGTGATTGGCCGCCTAGTGTGCGGTTTATTCTACAACAGACGTCCGCCTTGGTGGATCAGTGTTTAAGGCGCTGCGCGACCCGCAGGTCGCGGGATCGAATGCCGGCTGCGGCGGCTGCATTTCCGATGGAGGCGGAAATGTTGTAGGCCCGTGTGCTCAGATTTTGGGGCACGTTAGAGAACCCCAGGTGGTAGAAATTTCCGGAGCCCTCCACTACGGCGTCTCTCATGGTCATATGGTGGTTTTGGGGCGCTAAACCCCACATATCAATCAATCAATCAAGGCGCTGCGCGGTAGCGGGTTTACTAGCGGCAGCAGCGGTCGAGTTCCATCGGAAACGAAATGGTAAAGGTCCTTGTACCATGCGATGACAGTGCACATCAAAGAACACCACATAATGTCACATTTACGCAACCATCTACTACGGCGTTCCGCCTAATTTATCGCTAAGTTGTCGGCACGTAAAACCGCGAAAATTGATATCATATTATACGAACCAACGTGAACTCAAGGCCTCTCAGGCTTGAAAAAACAGGTGTGACAGTGCACTTAGCGTAGGAGTTTAAGAACGGGTCCCTTAAATAACGACAGGAGCAGAGTGCGGCGTGAGCTGTCAATAGCCGGGTATACGGGAGGAGAAGGAAAAACAACGAGAGAAGGCAGGGAGGTTAACCAGGCACATGGCCGATTCGCTATACCACGCCACTGGGAGAATGGGAAAGGGGAGTATAAAAATGTAGAAAGATGAGGGAAAGGGAGGACAAAATTGTCAGTACATTGGGCTGACGCCGTGGTGGCACTATACAAAAGTCAGCATGAGCGATGGACCGAAGTGATGGAGGGGGATATACGTGTCACCACTGACGTCACTCGTCTGGACGCTTACAAGCCGTAGGCGTCGTTTCTTTCGTTTCCGGCCTATACTCGACCGCGGCCGCTTATACACACTCCGTTCGAATCCTCCCGCCCTGGATAAACAAGACTCCGCGTGCGCACTCTCACAGCTACGGCTGTCGCACCCATCGTATACACTTCCCCAAGGAGCGGCTGTCTCCGCGACTACGGCCTTCTTTCCTCGCCTTCTTTGACGTTTTCTCGCCGATATTTGCCCGCGAGCCCGTTTCCAGGGGCGTTCGCGAGCGCAGCCTCTTCGGCGGCAAAGGACAATCGATGACGTCACCGCACGGGGCCGAGTTAAAAGCTCCGTTCACTCTCGATATACAGCGCTTACAGAGCGGAAATAAGATTAGTACGCGTATAGCAGCGACAACCGCGAAAGAAGTTGACGTCGTATAGATACCGAGAGTTTGGCGGGGAAACGGACGCCAATGTCAACGCTTTGTTTTGTTTGTTTGTTTTTGTTTTTTGTTAAGCTACCGGATTCTTGGCCGATCCTCCAGGGTGGGTGTGAACCACAAGTTAAGGATTCACATCTACATATACACCGTTTCCCCCAGACAGTTGGCGCACCCTTAGCAGGCGCGTAGCAAGACGTTTTTTTTTTTTTTTCGGGGGAAGGGGGGCACCTTTTTGATTACGGGGGAACACCCCCTTGAAAAAGTGATTTTTAGCTCTCCATGCCCCGGCGAAAAAAAAAATCGCGAAGGGGGTAGGGGGTGGGGCACGGGCCCTGTGTGCCGCCCCCTGGTTACGCCCGAGGAGGTTAAAAAAAATGCTAGAGTGGAAATTCTTGCCCTCGAGTGAAACTGTACCAGCCGCAAGATGGCAGCCATCTTACCAGGGACATGATGCGCTGTCGGCGTTCGGCGATTGTATAGGAGCGTCTTTCTCTCACCTCGAGTTCAACGTAGCAACACTTTCGGGTTAGATAGTGCCCATAGTGCGTCCTTCTGTCACTAGTTTTCTTTAGTAAGCCTTGAATTTAAGGCAAATTTTATTGGAGGTTAACTCACCAATATTTGTCTATGCAGATTATTTCATCGGAAACAACTATCTCTTAATTTATATTTAACGTAGCCTTCAGACTAACAAATCAAAGCCACTTGATGTCTAAGCGGTCATCACCACAACACATCCTGTTTCTGAGATATTTGAAGGGCAAAAGCTGGCTTTACTTTTGCAGGCAAAGCATTGCGGGAGCTTCCACTCCAGCATTTTTAAAAAATTTCCTTGGTTACGCCCCTGATCCCTTAGAGAGATCACACATTGCATTGAATCATGTCTCAGCGAAAAATAACTCAAAGAACGCCTTAAGAATCATGGTAAAGAACGTACGATGTTTTGAGCACATCTTACTCATAAGCGTTGCGGAAGTGATTACTGCTACACGATCTAGCTGAGGCAGGGAGCAACGACCACACGAGACCCGTTCGGTTATGCAAGCTTCATGACTGCATTGATTGTGCGCTAAGCGCTTCAATGACAAGAAATTAACGCTCATTAACTACTTATGATGCTAACTGAGTTTCGTACTGTTCGAGTGTGAAGGGCTATAGAAACGGTACCAAGGACGTACAGTTGCCTACAAAAGGTTGGCTGTATGTCACACTATGGTGATAACTTACAAGGTCAGTCAGCCCGATGGTTGATGACATGTCACGGTTTTGCTTAAACTTCACATACGTGGCTTCGAAGTGGCGTCATGAGCTTGCGATGAACGGCAACGAAATGTTGTTTTTGATATGCACAACAATCTTATATATAGTGCATGTCCACAGTGACTGACTGCTTTGCAGTGTTCACGAAAATGTGCATTCTCACACATTTAGAAACACACTGCACACCGGGTCGTCCAGGGCGTCTGAAGTAACAAGCAAGAAAAACGGACAAATCCAAGAGTATCACAACCGTAGTGACCAAGGCAACAGAGCATTCGCCACGTATGTGAAATTCACAGAGACCAATCTGGCACACAACCAGAAGAACTTAAGAGCAGCGGAGAGGAGTAACCAAGGCGTGAACGCAGCGCGACGGTCTCATCTAAGTCACACGACACAAATTCCTCGCGTGACAAAAAAATTCCCCAAGTCAAACGGTGTACTCCCAGACGTTTGACACTCGTTGCTCGTCAAACGAGTAGCGTCACAAGCTACACTCGCGTTCTCAAGGTGAAACGCGCTAAGCCTACAGCTGTGGAGCGACTTTGTCAGACGAGAGCGACGTTTCCTTCGGCTCCGAGGCAGTCGTGTCAAAACCGTCCGGCAAAAGCCGTGACGACGCATATCGAAAGCAGCGCGACTCCCCTCCCCCGGCGTCGCTCTACAGGTATTACTCAAATAAAAAGAGGAAAGAACAAGGCCCTTTCTCTGCCGAGCAAAAGGTGCTCGCTTGTGCGACGGATGCGGATGTTTGAGCGAAGTGCCAGCGCTGCTGCACGTAAGGCCCTGTCGACGCCTCGCAGGTTGCCCTTTGTTCACCTTGGCGGCGTGAGGAGACCCCAGGCACGCTTCGAAAGGCCCAGCCCTTCGCAGGTCTCTAAAAACACTCGCAGAGGCAGACAGCGGAGTTTTGTGTGTGTCTCGTATAGTTGTCGTGCGGAAGTTTCTCTAACATATAGAGGTTCCTGTGAATACACTAGGATCAAATGGTGGTTTTGGGACGTTAAACCCCACAAATCAATCAATTAAATACACTAGAGGAGATTCATTCATTTGTGGGGTTTAACGTCCCAAAACCACAATTTGATTATGAGAGACGCCGTAGTGGAGGGCTCCGGAAATTTTGACCACCTGGGGTTCTCTAACGTGCACCCAAATCTGAATACACGGGCCTACAACATTTCCGCCTCCATCGGAAATACAGCCGCCACAGCCGGGATTTGATCCCGCGACCTGCGGGTCAGCAGCCGAGTAGCTTAGCCACCAGGCCACCGCGGCGGGGCTACACTACTAGAGGGGAACTCTGGCGATAGTTACTACGGGAGCTACAACGCGCAGCGCTTCGCGAACATAGGAATGACATGTGTAGTACACGGATTTGTGTAGTTGTCGTATACTTTCGACTCCGGTTGGCTTCGCGTGGATTGGAGTGGCTTTCTTACGAAACAAAAATCGGCAAACTTCTGCAGTTGCGCTGCACCATCTTAATCTTTTAGGATTACCATTCTGAATCGCTTCACGAAGTTCTAAACAGTTCGTTATTTTTCTTCGAAACAAAAAAGAAACGTAGCATACAAACGAAGCCACAAGTGTGGTTCGAGGCCCCCAAACACGAAGACTAGGCAAGTCCGTGTACTACCCATCATTCCCATGGTCACTGAATGATCGCAGCGCCAGAGTGCCACCTCTAGTTAACTTAGGAAACTATATGGTTCCGAAGTCTAGCAGTAATGATGAGAAGCGGGAAACCGCGAAACTGCGTGTCACGAAGCAGAGCCCGTCAACTGAAGTGGCGTATCCAGGAGGGCGCTGCCATCCTGCCCACTTCACTGCCGCGACAGTGTTATAGCGTTATTAAGACCATAGAGCATTAGAGACGCCTTGTAAAACGCAATAGCTAATCGGCGTACCACGTCAGGCTTCTTCCGGGGGCGGCAATACGAGTGATGAAAAAAAAAGGTCACGTCACATGATGATGTCATCATGGCACAATTCAGTGTGACGTTACGCGATCACGTCATCACACAGGATTAATTGGTGAAACGTGGTGCCCATCTTGGAAGCAGTGCAAAATCAAGTAAGGTGCCTCCGATCCCGGAGGCAATGTCGAACCACATTGGGCACAGAAAGCTCTCGCAGGGGGTGAGGAAGAGTCAAAAGATGGATTGAGAAAAAAAAGGGAGAGGGGGAGATGGCTTACGCCTTCTTGACTGCTTGCTCAGTAAGCATTTTTATGTATGCGAAGTATTGTATCTATTTTTTAAATGGTTTTAGTTCCATTACTTTAAGCATCCTGCCACCCGGTTCCTGGCCCATCCTCTTTTGTGGGCGAGCGCCATCCATGTGAGGTCATCATCATCATCATCATCATCATCATCATCATCATCGTCGTCAGTCGTCTTAAATGAGTACAATAGAAGCCCCGTAAGTTTTTTCTTTCTCTTTCTCAGAAGAACAGTGGTACCTCTAATAGCAGGCTCGAACGCCGTCGTACGCGTCTCTCTCTTTCTCAGTTTTCTTCTTCCTCTTTACTATTATTATAATTATTATTAATTGCAATGAAGCTTATATACGGGCTTTTCCACAGATTCTGTTATCAAGCACACGCCTTGTACACTTTTGATCCGCCAAAGCACCGTATGCATTGGGATACGCAGTCAGCCGTACCTTTCAGTGCCAGGACTGCTTCGCACTGCCTTTACTGAACTGTACAGCACAGTACACTTGAGTTGCTTAGTATTGACAACGTTCTTGTCCATATAAGTCGAACGCTAGCACAAGCATTGCCGTAAGCATCCTGAACTTCAGCATGATATTTGAAGCCGAAGGCAACTACTCTGTATTCGAGTTCCTTGCGGCAACAGCGAAAGTGTGGAGTCTGTAATACAAAGTGCTTATAAGTCTGTAATATAGGTATATATAAGTAAAGACACCCGCCAGCATTACTTTTTCTTGATATTGCGTGTTAGTTTTCTGGTACACATATTGATAGGACTCACCGACACTTCAACTGGATGGACAGTCGCTCACAATAGACGCCGACACCTCTACCGAGCTAATCAGGTGATTAGGAGACTGCGCTAAACACACGTCGTGTCTTTCGTTTTTTTTTTCTTTTGTAGTCTGTCTTTTATATATCTTCTCTTTGTTGGAGTCGCCAAACAACAAAGCAAGAAGCAAAATAAGAAGCTCACCGAAGCGGGAAACTTTGAGGTCTCTACAAAAAGGCCGCTCCATTGACTCTCAAAAGCTCATTATCTTCCAAGTGCACTGCATAAAAGGCCGAACACGACGACCTATACACGCTTCACCGGAGCCGGCAAAGAACCGAGCAACAGAGCGCCACAGATGAGATGAGACAGGGTGAGGGAATCGGGGGAGAGTGTGAGAACGAACAGTGGGTGGGGTTCTGTGAGGCTCATCATTTATTTCTCTATTTGATTTCTTCTTTTTCGTGAACTCTCAGAATAAGCGAGACAAAACGAGTTAGGAAGCTTGGACGAGTTTGGAACACGAAAAAAAAAATGAAACTGGTTTTCTACTACGTACAGCAAAAGGAATAGTCCCTGAAAGACAAATAAGGCAGACTTATATGATACTTAAGAAAATAAGGGGGGAAAGGAGATGTTCAACACGGAGGATTGGGTGGGAGGAGGGCAACATGGAGTGGAGTACGCAGGTTATATTATGAGACAACGGTGTAGACATTCCCCAGACAATTAACTCGTAGACTTGGATCAGGTTAAAGGAGGCAAATACGGGGGAAAGAATCGACAGAGAAAGGAAAGAGAAGCCATGGGGAAAAAGGAGAAAATGAGGGTAGCGTATCACACGGCCAGCGTACCCAGGGATTCCCGGGCATAATGACGGGAAAAAAGTATGTAGTCTGAAAACAGGCGCAACTATAAAGCGCGAGGGAAGGAGGTCGAAGAGATTGGGGAAAAGGAACACGGGACGAAAACGAAGTGGGGATAAAAAAAAGCAGCAGCGTAGAACGCTTGTTCCAGAAAGCGTGCAGCTGGAAGGAACGAGTGCGTAAGTGTATGTCGGCAATATAAAAATTAAGAGGGAAAAAAAACAGACAGCGAGCGAGGGGAAAATGGGAAAAAGAACGATCCCTTCACTTCTTTTAGGGAGTAGCTGAAAGAAACATCATGGACGCTAAACTTGAGGGACGGGGAAATTAGGCCTATATTGTATGCGCAAACGAGCTTTCAGTCCTCTCTCTCGTGCGTTGCGGTTTTATTTCTCTGTTTCTCGAGCACTGTCTCCTTACATCCCGTTATGGAGCCGTTGTGTTCAGCATTGTTCGCCGCCAGCCTCCGAGCAGACACGTATAATTTCTTTCTTTCTCTTCCAATTCCCCACTCCCTACATCTCTCCTTGTGTTCTTTTCGGTGTGGTTTTGTTTTTGCGCGAGAACCCGTCGAAATCTTCCACTTGTTTTGATCATCTTTTCCGGCCCCTTGCTCCTCCCGAATAGTTTGTTTCCTTAGTTACTTAGCTGATGCTCTCCGTGGGCTAACTCTTCCTTTCTTTTATTGACGCGTAGGCGGAATAGAAAGTTTGGAGATGGGAGCTGGCATCGCAGCACTATCTCGTTCGGAGCGAGAAACCGCGAGCTGCAGGCTTGTCCGTTCGTCGCATCCGTCCCCCTCTTTCCCATTTTCATCCCTTTTTTATATAACTTCTCCAGGACTGCGGGCAGGCTCACTGCCAGCGATCCTCTCGTCTAAGCAACACGCCGGAGCTCTAATTACGCCAAATTTGGCTTTGATGCTCGCATTAACGAGCGTGCGGAAAAGAGGGGGAAAAAGGTAGACGAGCATCCGTCGGGAAATCAAGGGTATGCGCCATGAAACGAGGTATACGAATGGCGGAGCAGCAACGTGAAAAACAACGTGAAGGAAAGCGAAGAAAAAAATGGGAGTGGGCGACTTCGGCGCCTCCTGGCGGCGTTGAGAAAGGGTCGCGGAGAGGAATGAAAGGAGCGATGCTGATTGGAGTTGAGGGAGTGCAAGGGTTGCTTAGGAGGACGCAGATGCCCAACCCGCGAACGCAATTTTAACTGAGAATAGGCCCTGCGTTGGTACAGCTTTGTCGTTTTATGGCCGCTGTCGCTCATTCTCCGTTGATGGTTACGTGCGGAGTTTGATTCCCTAATCACGGCTCCCGTAGATGTGGCCATGTGTTCCCGGCTGCCTGCCGTCGGCATTCATCAGTGGAGGGTATCAAGCACTGCGGATAGCTAGCGGCTTTGGAAAAGTTGGACAACGTTTCATAAGATAGGCGTCGAAGGATCGCTCAGGCTTCGAAAAGAGAACTGGAAATGAAGCTGTCTGAATATATCAGATGGGGATTCGACCCCCTACTCCTATATTCTGTTGAGATTTCTGGGTCAAATAACGATATAGAAAAAAGAAAGCTTATACCAATGTCGCTTACGAGTTCACTACACTATACATTGTAAAATACCAGTGTGATCGAGGAATGACATGCGAAAGCCATATAAATCACCTTTTTTCGACATTCACAACTGCCTATGGTTAGCGCACGTCTCTCTACTTTAGTCAATTTCGACTCATACGTCCTGGTGGCGATGCCTTATTTTTCCACTATAGTCTGCCACTGTGGCGACTGAGCGTTGCCCAGAAGCTGAAGCCACCTGAACGGATTCCGTGCCGACCGGTTGTACCCTTGCGATCTCCGACGACAGTGCAGCCTGGCCGACTGGGTTGGTCGTGCGTCACCTCCTGACACCGGTCCCCGACGACGACGACGACAGCGTGGCTCTCTGGCCATCTGGATTAGCCCTACGCCATCTCCTGTGGCCGACAAGAGCTCTCCAGTGCATGGTGCCCTGTCCTCGGACTCCTGTGACCGTGTTTCATCTTTCCTATCTTCTCTTTACCTCCGTCGTCGCTCGCTAACCCTGCGCATCTCTCTCTCTTTCTCTCTCACTCTTTCTCTACACACACACACATATATAATATATATATATATATATATATATATAGATATATATATATATATATATATATATATATATATATATATATATATTGGAGAGGAGCGTTTGTCGCCGGATCCGGGAATAATAGGAGAATAAAAGGAGTTTGACTCACAAGTGAAAAGATTTTTTACTTGACGTTTCGACCGTGGGCCCGGCCTTCGTCAGAATGAATTCTGACGAAGGCCGGCCCACGGTCGAAACGTCAAGTAAAAAATCTTTTCACTTGTGAGTCAAACTCCTTTTATTCTCCTATATATATATATATATATATATATATATATATATATATATATATATATATATATATATATATATATATATATATATTATATATATATATATATATATATATATATATATATATATATATATATATATATATATATATATATCACAGTTGGTAATTTTTTCATCCACTTTTCTTTCTTCTTATTTACATTCCATTGATCTTAATAACTTCCCCTGTACATTCCTTGGCATTACTGTCTGTTATATCTCATATATATATATATATATATATATACCTTTAATCATATCCTTTTAATCTCTCTTTACCCCCATCCCCAGTGAGCTACTGTTGAGGTGTCGCACCAGATACAGACAGTTACGGGGCTCACTTTTCCCTTCTTTTCCCTTTTATAACCACATAAGTGTACATATTTTTTTTTCTATCACTGTGATCGGGTTGTCAATAGTGATGCCGCTACTAAAAAAAAAAACCTTAAATGACTGCCCACTACAATTATGTTCTCACTGCACTTTATTGTTCTTACTACACTGAATAATAGAGGGGTGGCTATAACAGCCGAACTGTGCGAACGCTACCGCTAACGAATGTAGTCCCAAAATTGTGCCCGTCTTTTGGGGATTGTAAATGGGACAAAAATTGTTTCATTTCGTACAGGATCTTTGAGAAGACGCAGCACACACCAGGGAGACAATTATTGCCTAAGCTTACACTTAATTGCGCCTTTACATATGCACGTGTAAGAGAGTCGTGTTTTCACGAGTGCCCCAACAACTGAATGGCGTTGATGTTTAATGTGATTGATTGATATGTGGCGTTTAACGTCCCAAAACCATCATATGATTATGAGAGACGCCGTGGTGGAGGGCTCCGGAGATTTTGACCACCTGGAGTTCTTTAACGTGCACCCAAATCTGAGCACACGGGCCTAAGCTGTTTAATATGAGGATCCCTCATATTCTTGTTCTTCAGCCTGCTTGCCTAAAAAAAATTGCCAGGAATTTTACCCACAAATTATGGTCTAAGCACACGACCAATGCTTATGCCGCGCAGCGACCACTTTACATAGTTGTGCGATACAGACCAAACTACTTCGCGTGTAAAAGTAGCTGTACAACATATTTCGCCTCCCCCAAGGCTTTCCCTCCATTTCCTAGAAAAGTTGTCCAGGACTACACCAGGACCACGAGATCGCTGATAACAATACCATCTTTACAACGACCCACGCGACAATCAGCGCAGCCTACAGTCACCACAAAGGACGAAAGGGAAGCACGCGTCGGGCACGCGCCTGAGGCAAGGATGGCCGCGTATGCGGTGCAGTAGTATAACGGCGTCTAGGCCAACGTAACCGTAAAGCATCAAAGGAAACCCGTCAAGGGTATATAGGGAAATGGGGAGGTGGATGCTGGCCGGGCGCGAGAGGGATAAAAGGAGAATAAAAAAAGGTGAAATGGGAGCGAGGAGCGACGGGCAAGTCGAAGGGAGAACGAGGGGGTGCGCGCGTGCGCAGTTGGTGACGTCACAGCTCGCAACCGTTACGTGGCCACCGCCATTGCTGGCCTATTGTTCGGGCCGAGAAAAAGGAACCCTCCGGTCGTTGGTTCGGTGGCTGAAGAGAGAGAAAAAAAAAGAAGCTATAGCTCCTTACCCATAACGGTGGTTTCAAGAAAATGGAAAGCTTTTTCAAAACTCCCCTGGCAGGAGTGCGGCGTGTCTGTGTGTGCACACTAGTAGGGCTCCCCTACTCCAGTTAAATAACGGCTTGTCGGCCGTAGAAAGGAAAAGACACGAGATGGAAACGGGGGGAGAGTGGAAGCTAAGAAAGAACGGTTGGGGACCCGATCGCCTTGACGTTTCTGGATTGCTAGCAGTGAAAAAGCGACACAAATGGGAAGCAGCTATAAGATGAGGGGGAACGTGAAAGTTACACGGTGATTCGACGAGCTCCCGTTATTTTGAGCTGAAAAGACGTCGACACGGCACTGCGCTTTTTTTTTTTATTTCTCTTAAGCCTACATTTCTTACTCGCGCGCGATCGTCTGGTTTCAGTATGTATGCTCCAACGGAAAACCGTCGCCTGTTAGAGAGAATGGTCTTCGTTCTTCGAGGGCTCTGCAGAGAGTGAAGAGACGCTTGACAGATCTAAAAAAAGAGCGTTTTTTGGGTGAAATAGTCTTGCTAGAAATCTAGAAAAGAGCACTCCGTAAGCAGTATTGCTTTCATTGTTGACCCCTTCGTGGTCAGTGCTACTAGCGGGACTTGTACAGATGTAGGTAAGCACGTATGCACTGGAAACCACTAGGCTCACTGGTGCAAGCACTTAGCTATACTGTCCACTCGCGTAAGCCTAAATAAACTTTAAAAGCATGTGATATTATCTCCGCAGTGTCATTCCATGGTCACTCGTTAAAATACAGTCAAGAGTGATTCGGGAACATTGTGAAACCCACTGCTGCATTGATTTTAAAAATAACACGCGCAGACAATGTCTAAAACACATTTTGAACCTGATGCCACCCGCATCTTTGTGAGACAAATGAAATTTGCAGGCGCTCCGATCCACTAGCCTTACCAAGTATCTAGTCTCAGTAATGATTTTCACCGGCTAAAGCTATTGAATGCGCTGGCACCAGAAAATGAAGAATATTATTGTGGGATAAATAAGTTGTAAATGTATCCGCAACAATATGCGCCCATAGTGTGGGGCCGCACGAACACATCACGTGGGAGTGTACATCGGATAGGGCAGAACATAGTTACGTGAACAATACAATGTGACCATGGGAGGCACCTACCCAGCCCGACGCTTCAAGATGATAGTATCTTAATAATGTCTGGGGTTTTACGTCCCAAAACTACGACGTGATTATGAGAGACACCGTAGTGGAGGACCTCCGGAAATTTTGACTATCTGGTGTCCTTTAACGTGCACTAACATCGCCCAGCCCTTCACGACGAGCTTAAGAGGAACAAAGTTCAGGGACAATGGCGATGGCCAGCGGAGCCATTACCTAAGGTGCCCGACCACTGGCGATGCCCTGACTTCGGAGGGCAACAGAGATTGCGTGTGTGGAGTTCTCTTTCTCACCTCTCGACCCCATATCGGCAGAACCGTTTTTTCTCGAAACAGTTGTTCCCAGATGCCAAGTTCAGACTGTTATTATTAGCTGCCACGGTGGTCTATTGGCTAAGGCCACTCGGCTGCTCACCCGCAGGTTGCGGGATCGAATCCCGGCCGTAGCGGCCGCATTCTCGATAGAGGCGAAAACAGCTTGAAGGTCCGTGTGCTCAGATTTAGGTGCACGCTTAAGAACACCGGGTGGTCGAAGCCTCTGCAGACCTCCTCTCATAACCATATGGTAGTTTTGGGACATTGAAGCCCCACGGTTATTATTATTAGACTGTTACGACACCCGGACGTAGCTTTGGCTATGATTCGACCAATGGCAAGTCCAGCTCACGAGTAACAACACTTCGTGATTTCAGACCCTTAAGTCTCACCGTAGAAGCCATACTCGAATCGAACTTCACGATCTTGTCTTCTTCGGAAGCCAGACAGCCTGCAGGTGGCACTTGTTTGTTATTGCCCGACTGTCCGCAAACAACAAGGGAAAAAAAGAGGGGGAAGAAAAAAAACTGAAAAAAAAAGAGGATGGATTTAAGTTCCGGGTTTTTCCGACCAGACAGAAGCCAGACATGGAGCACTCCGCACGCAGGACCTTATGTGCCACAGGACCCTTCGACAAAAACGGGTTGACGACTGCCGCTGTCCTTTCGCTGAGGGCTTTTCGCTTTCCGCTTGGTTGCCGGCTACCACAACCCAGCGTCGCCGCCGCACAAAACACAAACCCCCCAAGAGAGCTAGCACAGACCCCGACGGAGCGCCCCCCCTTATCTTGCAACCACCTGGCCTTTTCGAAGAGGGCGAACGGCAACGAGCACAGCGGTGTAGGGGAGTTCGGAGACCCAAACAGAGGAGAGAATAAAAGAGAAAGAATGGTGATATAGAAAACACGCAAGCATAATTCACAAAGACGGGTCGTCGTCAAAAAAGCTCTCCCCTCCTCCCCCCAACCTCCCTCCATGCTGACAAGAACGCAAAGAGCGGCCCGCGCGACCGGAGGAGGGCATCGTACACGGCGTCGAAGCAGCCGTGTAAGTATAGTAGATGTACAAAGTCTCGAGATAAAGAAGAAATAGAGGAAAGTGAAGCAGGCGTAACACGTATATCTGTGTGCCAAACGTGCGGAGCGGCGGTGAGGAGAGACGCTTTTCTCAGTTGCACTGGTATTGCGGGGGATTGGGGGGGGGGAGGGAGTAGTGCGGAAGAGCAGAGCGTTTGGGGGACGTTTCAGGGGGGGGGGGGGAATGGTAGTTGTTCCTGCCGCCCGGTGAAAGCCGAGAAAACGGTAGGACGCACCGGGGCTCGCCCACGAAACCGAAAGTAAAAGGAAAAGAAACACTCCCCCCCTCCCCGAGCACGGACACGCACGCGTAGTCACAAGCGCACGTACGGCGGGCCACCTACACCCACATTCACGAAACGGCCCGAGACCGGCACGCGCCTAGCGAGAGTGATAAAGAGGGAAGGGGGAGACTGGATGAGAACAAAGGTGGTTGTCTCTGATCGTAAGAGGAAAAAAAAAAAGAATGGGAAGTTGGGGGAGAGACCGTGCAAGACAAGTTGGCCCGGTAACGCACTGCTCCTCTCAACGTTGTTTCTGGGGCTGCCTGCTGTGTGTCGTGGGACTGTACAGAGACAAGTAGAAAGAGCTCTGCTTCTGCTAGGAGGGGGAGTAGGAGAGGCGCTGAGGGACTTCTCTTTGCCACTCTGCCAAGCGTTACTCCTTAAGGGGGGGGAGTGACAGACGCGAGAGGGGGGAGTTCAGTGAGAGGGTCTGAATGAAAACGTGGGGTGGAGGGGGGGGGGATGCCAAGAGTCCCGTAAGAGAACCGGATGGCATCCCGACCGCTCCTGCACGCTGGAAAGATGAGAGGGAGTTCTCTCTCCTCGAGCACCGGCGTCGGTGCAAGACCAGCTGCCCCGCGCGGGCCGGAGATATATTACCGCGTCCCCCCTTATAACGGTTTCTTAATTCCGTCTTTTGTGCATGCCGCTGTGTGTGTATGGTGGCGTCCTTTTCCGGGACCCACGGCGGCGTCGGGCTGCTTTTTGAGCCCGTATTGCATTTTGCGATGGCGAGTTGGCGCGCGCGGGGCGCGCGCTCTATACTGCGTCGAATCCTACGGTGGCCACCAGTTGGGGTGGCTGCATCTAGAGAAGCCCTCGCTTCGCGATACCATGTGTTTTGAAAGAGGAGGAGAGAGCGGTAGCGAGGAAGGTGGAACATATCTCCGACGGTGACGTAGGAGACGGTGTGGGCGCAATGACGTGTGCGTGCTCAGGGTTGTCTGCCTTCCAGCAAGGAGAGATCAGCGGGGTGCCCATTTCGCTCGGGACAGTCACGAGGCATTCGCGTGGCAGGGAGGGGGGTTGCACTGCAAGCAAGCGAAATAGTCGTCGGGAAAGGGGCCCCAGAAGCCCAACTGAACTCGTCTGAGGAGAGCGTTTTTCAGCTGGCTGTAGACAGATAGGGGGCGAAATTTTTCCCCTTGTAGGCGCTTCTCTTCGGTGAGCTTCCACAATCATCCCTCGTGATATGCAGCGATACTAAAAAAAAAAAGATGAGATGGCGAGCGTCTGTAGGAAAGTCTCAGTGATGAGGGTACAGACTTTGAGCCCAAAGACGAAGCCCCGTCGTTGCCTTCGGCTAGTGAACTGCGTGTTCCATGCATGCGTCATGCGTGGCGTCTGGCGGAGCCTTTGTTATACACGGGTGTTGCGGGTCGGTTCGGGAATATGTCTACGTACCGCAGCTCCAATAAGGCGCCCTCCTTTCCCACTTTTCTCTCTCTATACTTATTCCCCTCTGCATCTCCATTGTTTGCCATGTGACCCCACGTCGCTTGTTTATTTCTTTTCCCTCGGCGGTGGTCACGTCTGCGGGAAATATATGGGCCGAACGGATGACCTGTGCCGTAACGTAAAGTACGTGAAGGAGGTACGCCTACTCCGTTGTGTGACCCTTTCAAAGCCCATCCTCTCTTTTTGCCCCCTCTCCTCGTTTTCTAAGCCAACCGGCTGCTCGTAGCACATCGGTCAGTAAACCCGCAACTGTTATGAAGGAGAAGCGATGCAGTTTTCACGAGATCAGCTTAGACGGACACCGGCCCTCCGATACTGTAGGTTTTAGAACTCCAAGGGTACACGTTATCGGGGCACTGGATGCGCAAACACCAACAATGGTGTGTGCTTGATGTGAACTTTCAATGACAACTGCGGCTTTGAATGGACGGAGCAAGAAGCGTTGTTGGTCCAACAAGGTCATCTTGACCAAATGACTCGAGGTTATTGATATAGTCTGGCTCTTTCTGGTTGACCATGCATGGGTGTACGCGGTCGCCCTGATAAGCTGTTCGGCACGAACGCCCAAAATGGAGACACGGAGCTTGCTATACACACTGTACACAGAATTGTACAGCATGTGCTATGATGATGTAGAAAGAGAGAGAGAGAGAGAGAAAACTCTGCAACAAAGCAACCTATTACTCTGGTTGATCGTGGTGTTGAAGCCATGCTTCAAGTTGACGAGTAGGTACAATAGACGTATATCACTGTCGCACGTAACCACGTGGTGAACTGTCAGCGTAACAATGCTGTACAGTGCCCTGGATTTCTGTGTTGCGAAAAACTAACGCTTTCTCGCGTATAAACGCTATACAGGGTGTCCCCCATAACTTGAGCCAAGAATTTGAAAATGAAAGACACTTCAGTGGCGAATCGAACCAAACGCGTACTACTCGAACTAGTCTGCAGGTACTCAGGCTATTATTTCTCCCCATACTAATTATATGATAATTAATAATTACCTATTTTTAATTATGGACTGGAAACCCAAAATATGAAAACTGAGATGCAGAGCATTTCAGAAACCACCGACTAAATTGTTTCCTGCACGATACGTCTAGCACTGGTATTTTTTCAGCGTTGTATAGAAAGCCTATAGCAGCACTATTGCAGGGCGCAAGCGGTCCGTCACAAGGCTTCTTTTGACATTTTACTAGCTTTCTTTACAGCGTGAAAAAAATAACAGCGCGAGACGGATCGCACAAGAAACAATTTAGTCGGTGGTTTCTCAAAGTGCTCTACATCTCAGTGTTCATATTTTGGTTTTCCAGCCAATAATTTAAAAATAAGTAATTAAGGAAATATTAAATAATTAGTATGGGGAGAAATAAAAAATAGCCTGAGTAAATAGAGGCTATAGTGTCAGTAATATGCGTTTTGATTCAATTCGCCTCCTAAGTGTCTTTCACTCTCAAATTCTTGGCTCAAGTTATGTGGGACACCCTGTATATGTTGCATCCGACGAAAGTTGTGCAGACAGGTGAGTGAACCACAAACAATGACTGCCATGTCACAAACTTTCATGGTTGTATAATTACTTAACTGTGATTGCGAATAATGTGAACGATAGTAAGTCTCTATGCCATTGAGTATACACACGAACTGCAGCTAAAGTTTTCTGGCCACATACATAGGAGGTAGGGGGAGGTAAGTTTATTTACAGAGAGGCAGAGAGGTCGGCCTGATCGATAGCTTGCTCTATCCTGCTACTCTACACTGGGGGGAGGGAAAGGGGAAAAGAAAGATTAATGGATGACGATGGTGACATAGAGAGGTGAGTATGTAGTGTTCTTTCTAGTTGAGACACATTTCATAGCCACGCACGTAGTCCAGTTGTTTCCAAAAAGGTTATAACTGCTCTTGTGACCACAGTTGCATTGTTGGTGTCTGGCCAAGCTAGGGCCCAACATGGTCTCATCAATTAATGACCTACTGCGATATAGTTCAGTAGAAGAAATCAGTGTTTGTCGTTCACGTGCGTATGCTGGGCAGACACAAAATATGTGCTCAAGCGTTTCTGGCACATCACAGAAGGCCACATACACATGTTTCGTTGTTGTAGGCCCGTGTGCTCAGATTTGGGTGCACGTTAAAGGACCCCAGGTGGTCTAAATTTCCGGAGCCCTCCAATACAGCGTCTCTCATAATCATATAGTGGTTTTGGGACGTTAAACCCCACATATCAATCAATCAACACGCGTTTCGTTTCGCAACGCCAAATCGCTAAAGGAATCACGCGCGCGTACCAGGCTGTTATCTATCCGGAAACAGCACTTTCTTTTCTTTCGAGCCCGTTGACAGGGCCCGCGTGATGAGCTGAGCGAAGGAATCCGCTTTTTCTGTCTAAGCAGCGAGCGATCCGATAAGAATCGGCGGAGTTGCAGCGACCGCGACCGCTGTATCTTCCGGCGACTTCCGATAATGAGCGCCGTTCTCCGCCACTCAAGCAGCTTTCCAAGTGGATCTTCTCATTGTGTAAGCCAGGTGCGTCGCGTAACTGCAGGGCTTTGTTATTGGGAGCCAAAAAAACAAAAAAAAAAGCTCCTTTACTGTGCGCGGTGTCATACGCGAAAAAAAAATATTCGACAAACAACGCACGACATCAAATCGAATTTCAACTGATAAACATCACTGTCATCGAAGGGGTCATTGACAGCAACCCGACTGTAGCACAAGCCGCGAGGAAAGTGATGCAGATTCATCGAAAAAGACAGCTTTGTTGAAATATTCGTCTTCGTCCGGGAACAGAACTATGGGACCAATGCCTATCCGTGGTGTAGTCACTCTATATACCAATTGAGCAAATCAGGACTGCCGATTCACCCGAGAACTCAAGGCATATGTACATTGCAACTGTCCAATATGATGGAGCAGGGGTTATGGAACTCTGCTGTTGACCCTAAGGTCATAGGTTACATCCCAGCCGCGGTTGTCACATTTCGATAAGGCAAATCGCCGGAGGCCCTGGTTCTGCGCGATGTTATAGTGCACGTTACGCGGCGCCAGATGGTCGAAATTTCCAGAGTCTTCCACAACGGCATACATACCACGGTTATGGGTAGTTATAACCCCGGGTATTAGAATATTGCGAATGAAATAGTGGTAATCCCGCGATGGTGGCGGCTATAGGGGTTACGAAAGGGATTCCTTATCATAATTTTCAAAGCTAGTTCTGCTGAGACGTAGTTATCCCAACTAATCGGGGCTAATCACTTTTGCAGACAGCGCGTTCAAACGCAGTTTCCTTGCGCCATGACGCGGAAAACTTGGACACAGATCTCCTGGTATACACACGCATAATAGACGAGCTCCAGCTACGAGACCTCATCTCTATACCTGAAGCATGACAGATGCCGCCAACACTTGGGTACACACACATGCAATGCATGAAAGTGCCCTTGTGGGTCACGAAAAGGGTTTATTGGTATCATTCAATGGAGCGACCGTCCTGGGCAGGAGTTGGTCCCGGGTTCAATCCCCGGACCAGAACGAGGGCTTCTTCAAGTATCTTTTCTGAGAAATCCGCACGGATTCTCTGGTGGCTTCGTGTTACAATATAGGGCGGTTCTCAATAACCCTTCCGCCACCCTGCAGGATTAATAGGAAGCTATTTGCAACACCACAGTCAAAAGCAGTAATATAAAATCTCAGTAGCCACTCTTCTCAGAGAAAGCGGCGACCAAATTACGAAGAAAATCTTACAGGGGAGACGCCAGATTCGTTCCGCTCACGTGGTGCCAATTAAGGTATACTCACCGTGTTACACTGAACAGTTAACGCGTTTTTTTTTTTTTTCAGCATTCAAGTTCAATTCGAATTCTGCCTATGATAATCAAATCCACAACTCCCTCTCTCAACGACCGTGAATGCCATGTCCACCGATGCGCTACGGGAAGTAAGTTTCAACGCTCTTGCAGAAACGTATGATCTTTAGGATGTAGAGGTTAAAAAAAAAAACGAAACAGATATTGCAGCAACGGGACGCGGTATTGCAGATATGAAGTGAAAGCAAAATGGGCGGAAGCCAGTGCAACGTTGGACGGTGTGTTTGGAGTACAGTTACAGAACAACGAACGAAGGTGTCTCGACACGTACACAGAAGACAAACAGACTGACAATTCACCACCGATTTCACTTCTCCGTCATGCCTTTACCGGGGGCTATAGAACTTTCTTTCAATAACGCACATTCATCTCATCACTGCGTTCACCGCACTACAGTAGCAAGAATATCCGGAAGCTTGCATTAAAAAACAAAACAATTAATTCAGTCGTTTCGCGTGCCCCGCCGCGGTGGTCTAGTGGTATAAGGTACTCGGCTGCTGACCCGCAGGTCGCGGGTTCAAATCCCGGCTGCGGCGGCTGCATTTCCGATGGAGGCGGAAATGTTGTAGGCCCGTGTGCTCAGATTTGGGTGCACGTTAAAAAACCCCAGGTGGTCAAAATTTCCGGAGTCCTCCACTACGGCGTCTCTCATAATCATATGGTGGTTTTGGGACGTTCAACCCCACAAATCAATCAATCAATCAATCAGTCGTTTCGCGTGCCAAAGGATTACGAGGCTAGCCAGCCTCTTCGGGTGTAAACTTGTCCACTGTTCTTAAAATAGGCAACCACCTCAAATTACCCACACGCACCTTTTTTTTTTTAATGTTACGCCTCCATAAAGATTGGGGCGCCGTGGCCGTGGGAATCGAACCCGTGTGTTCGCACAAAGCAAAGAGAGCCCTTAGCCGTTACGTTACTACGGCTGATGTAGCGTACATATTGTAAGGAGAGTTCATTAACATTCATTTGATGTTATTACCGGAAATGTTAGTACACTCAGCGCTGAATGCACCGCGATGCTTCGTAAGGTTCGTGATCGTTAGAGATCATTCTGTTAACGTTACGTGTAGGACACGAATAGTCGTTTTTACGAGAGCTTTCGCCAACATCGGTGTAAAGCTAAAAGGTTCGATGATTACTTTTAAAGGGCGACGTGCTCCGCAGGTTATCATATTATTGACAATAGACGCTCTGTTCGTCGCTATCATTGCACAGCGTGCGCTGGTGGTCGCTGCGCAAGTACGAATTCAAATGAAAGATGGCGTTTTCAATGGCACGACTATACTCCGTTTTAGGGGCGAAGCTCCTTACGCCGTGGTTCGCATGTCCCTTGTCGTCGTAGTGACCAGCTGAATGTCGTCGCATTTCAATAAATGTGGTGTCACAGCATATCCGCGAAGTGAATGATATTGCAACAGAATCAAAATTGGGCTAGTTGGGTATGCATGGTATAACTATCAGTTAAAGCGCACGAATAAACAGAAAGGAAGAGAGCACAAGCGCTGGAGTGAATGATGATCAGTGGGGCGAAGCGTCTGTAAGTCCGTCCGTGCGTCAGTCAATCCACTTTGTTCTGCTCGTCATCGTTCACCTTGTGGATATGTGATTTTTTTTTTCGCCGTCTCGACCACGTCACAATCAGTGGTGTAGCCAGGGTGTAGAACACCAGCCCAGTGCGCCCCCTCCCCTAAATGTTTTCGCCATGTCATACAAAGCGAAAAACGACCATCTCAAGGGAGCCGCCCTCCCCTTGATGTGCCTTCCCCCCTTGAGAAAAAAATTTCACCGAAGCCCCTGGTGATAATTTAATCCACCATCTCAAACGCTGGAGGATGTCCTGGTCCGAGTTTACTTGCTCATGAAATCGCTGAGCGAGAATGAAGTTTATTTTTTTTTCTCTGTCTTAAACGAGTGCGCAAATCTCCATAAATTTTCTGTTCATAACGCTCAATAATTTGTTCCCTATCCATGAACAGGTATCGCACCAGCTGTCCCATGCATTTTGTGCAGTGAATCTCATCCATATATAGATAGCTACATGGTATACGTATACAGAGCTACTACCACTGCATCCGATCGTTCTTTCAGAGTGACACGCAACGATTTAAATGTGTTACCAGCAGTGTACTACAGACTGCAGTGTATAGCGTTCGCACGTCGCGAAGTCCTTGGGGCCACATCTCCAGTTCGAACAGGAAATGGCCGCAACGCGACACCACATGCGCGCGGTGATGTACAGTTCGTCGGGGCGACAGCAAAACATGCCGACGAACTTCATAGACTCTCTCCCTTTCCTCCTGCATCGCAGACAGTGTCTCATTGCGCTGGAGGGAGGACGTAAGCGACCGTATATATATTCTCGCGTCACAGTGACGTCACAGCTAGCGCGCAACACGATGTAAGTTTTCAACACGAATGATCCTCTCAACTACACCGCCTACTTTACACGCGCGAATGTATGAATACCTCGTACCATCTATATCATGAGCGTAGTCAAAAAGTGGGGGGTGGGGGGCAGTTTCGAATCGGCCACAAAAAAAAAATACCAGCTCTGATGAAATGAGCGAACGATTTTTTCACGCTCGCATAATGACCATACTTATACGGCTTATCATCACCCAGAGCTTGAAGTAGCTTGTCAGGCGAAAAGCCAGACAAACATCTCCAGCTCTTCATTACAACATTTATATCTCTCTCCCTATATATATAAATAGCTTGAGTAGAGATTGTTCGTATAGTTTCAACACAGCATTCACCAATAGCTGCATGTGCCACATTGGTTTGACGGTTAACCCATACTGAGACAACTGCTGTGCATTAGAAAAAGTGAAATATATTTCGTTAGATTACCAGGCATATAGAGTAAAGAGAAATACCCTCCAAACTAGAATGTGCACAACTTCTCAAGTACCACCTGACGTCGGGAAAATAATCGAACCCAGTGTCTTCTCACTTTCCGCAACGCTAAATCTCAAAGTTCACGTTCCCTAAGGACATCAACTTAATCTATAAATAGCAAGGTGACTTACATCACAACCATTATTTTCTCACTTTTACATACCACAATGATATACATTCCTTGTCGCGTGATTTTTTGTCCTTTAAACATCGAGTTACAACGCGGGACGTCAACAGCAAGCGTCACGAAACTGCAAACTTTGATTGATATGTGGGGTTTATCGTCCCAAAACCACCATATGATTATGAAAGACGCCGTAGTGGAGGGCTCCGGAAATTTCGACCACCTGGAGTTCTTTAACGTGCACCCAAATCTGAGCACACGGGCCTACAACATTTCCGCCTCCATTGGAAATGCAGCCGCCGCAGCCGGGATTCGATCCCGTGACCTGCTGGTCAGCAGCCGAGTACCTTAGCCACTAGACCGCTGCGGCGGAACAAAAAACTGCCAAAGTCAAGCAGCCAAACTCCAGGCAAGCGCAAGCTCTGGTCACGTAGCTACCGCTAACACACTGGCATACTCGCTTGGCTGATCCGTCATCACCTTTTATTGTTTATTACATCATTTTAACGCGAAATTGTTTTATGCCGGGGTCCACCAGGACTTTCGTGACGCAATTTCCGTTACGGAAGTACGTACGCGAAATACGCGCGATCAGATTAGAAAATTTGACAAATTTCACGACCTCCCGATTCACGGCGACGGCTGGAGGGTGCTGAAACCACCTAATATCGTAGACTTCATAAGGGGCGAAAATTTTCTTCCTTTTCTTATTCTGCCCTCCTTCTCCTAGGCCTTTTCTGCCTTCAAGCACTTTTTTTTTTATACAAATTAGCATGCAGGTACTCTATAAAGGATGATACAATTATCAATCCTTATATATCGTGCTATCATTCTTTTGTATATACTCTCGTCCTAGGCGATAAGCGGCATTGATAACGCGAGCTGTCACACACATGTCATACTCTTGGCGCAGAGTGCCGCCAGGCGTCGCGCCTTTCCATGCGGTCGAAAATAACGGAGGACGTGTATATGCTGAAGCGTGTGTTCGTCGCGGCTAACAGCCGCTGCAGCGGGGTAGATAAGGAACACGCCGAAAATGAAAATCCAAAAAGGAGCAAATGTGACAGAAGGTGACTTAAGTGGCATGCTAAAGGAAAGGATGAGGTGAAACAAAGAAAAGAACGAGATAAGCTCAGAATGGTCGATGCACGTTGACCTACGCTTTCTAACAAGCGTGCGGTGTAGGTGTCCTTCAGGGTATTCAAATAGCGCAGAATTGGTGTGTCCCGGGCGTTGATCTATCTATCTATCTATCTATCTATCTATCTATCTATCTATCTATCTATCTATCTATCTATCTATCTATCTATCTATCTATCTATCTATCTATCTATCTATCTATCTATCTATCTATCTATCTATCTGTCTGTCTGTCTGTCTGTCTGTCTGTCTGTCTGTCTGTCTGTCTGTCTGTCTGTCTGTCTGTCTGTCTGTCTATCTATCTATCTATCTATCTATCTATCTATCTATCTATCTATCTATCTATCTATCTATCTATCTATCTATCTGATATGTACTGATACGTACTTGATGAGTACTGATATGTACTTGCGTTTGACCGTGAGAGCTTTCGTGCTGTGATGTTTCCTCTCTTATTATGTCCCCGTTTTCTTACACCTGATCAATGCAGACTGCTACATCGGAAGAACCGCGACATGCAGATAAGGTCAGTTCTGGTACGCCACACGAAACATGTCAAACAGTTTCATTATATCGCTCGACTGGAGACTCGTCTTGACCGCGTCGGCTAAGAATAAGCTGGGAGCTGTGGAAATAAAAAGTTCGTCTCCCTGTCTCTCCCAAATACTGTGCATATATTTCTGAAGGTCGTCACAATTTTAGGGGAGAAACAAGGAAGTGTATTGCAAACTGGTAACAGCATTTCAGGGGTGAGTACAACTATCTGGTGTAACAAAAACACTTCAGTGGCATGTACACAGACAGGATGTAACACACAGCACTTCAATATTCTCACAGATCACGAATCACTCAAGAAAACAAAGAGAAAAGAAACGCAGAAAAGCAGTAAATTGGAACAGACTCACATATTCCGTGTGACGAGAAGCAATTTTTATAGCGGCACCCGTTCGTCCCTCGATGTCGTAGTAGTAGTCGTAGTGTGTAACCAGTACTACATTTTGACCTTCAAGGTGGTGCCGCTGAGAGATTTCTTGTGTGCGTTGTTGAACAATAAAAGATAGTGCTCAATGTACATGGCAATGGCTGCTAAGGTGGAATGAGAGACAGGAGAATTCGGCTTTTAGTTAACGCGCACGCTGCGAATTTTTTATATTTCAACAACGCACAGAAGACAAGAAAGGGTTGCTACGTTATACTCGCTGGGCGTAACCTCATAGTTTTAGAAAGGTTTAGCGAACATTGGGCCGCAGTGCCATGAATACAGTGAACTAGTATATACCATGAACTCGAGGTGGTTAAAGGTGAGAAGTAGACCCGAAGCGCAAGCCGTAACAAAAGTGTGCGTGTGCCTCCTCTCGTTCAGTCCTTGGAATGTCCGTTGCATGGCGGTACTTCTATATGAGGAATATATGATGAAAAGATGCGAGATGGTGGTACTTCGAGTGTTGAATAGGTGGACGAACGGACACACAAACAGATGCATGGACGGACGCACAGGATGGCTGCGCGGACGGATGGACGCATGGACGGACGCAGGAGCGGATGCATGGACGAAAGCAGGGACGGACGCACAGATGAACGTGCTGACGCACGAACAGACGCACGCATGGACGGACGGAAGCATGCAAGAACGAATGGACGGACGGATGCTTCGCCCCACTATCCATCATTCACTCCGTTGATAAGCTGCCATTTTTTTTTAACTCACACTATCCCTTGATGCTGATAGTCGCGTCAGTCATGATTCTCATAGCCTCCTATTCAGGCTGTTAATCAACAAAGTAACAAAATCCTTATCAATTAAATATCAGAAATAAAATTAAGAACGACAGTACTGTCATCTAGACATACTGGAACTTTACTCCGAGAAATGCGATATCGTCACTGCAATGCTTTGCATCCCCGCATCTGCAAACACTTGACAGTCAGCTGGCTGGCCCGCATGCAATAGCTGAAGCTTGACATCATTCGGTAGTCGCTATGAAGGTCGAAGCTCGCACCACATTTGCACATGCTTTGATTCACAAGCCATCACAACAACACAGCAAAACTTGGTACAAGCTAAACGACCTGGAAATGTACCGTATGGGCTTGTTCTAGCCCTATTTTGTTCTTCCATGTAAGAGATACCTCGCACCCCAGTAAGTAGTATTTACAAAACTGACGTCATACCTCTCCGAAACAAAGGAACAGAGCGCGAAATATCAACTCCAGTTCCGCTTCACGGCAATGCTCTCACGCGTCATTTCAGCGTGCTTTTAGGGTGTGAATCATACTGTGTGCAAGACTGTCGCAAGGCCGAGGGAATCTTTCGAAATGAGGCCACAAAGGGGGTTGGCGACACAATTCCGTTCCGCGAGCCAAACACAGGGACACAAAAACGCAGCTGTTACATCGATGCATAGCTTCGGTTTACCGAGTCCGAACGGTGGAACCAAAGCAGCTGTCGCGGGTGAAGCTTATGAGCGAGAGCGGGAAAAAAAAGAATGCCACTTTTGAGCGCGCCGTCTTCTCTCCCTCCTTTACACCCTACAACTCACTTTCAAACGACACATTTAAAGTAGTTCCACACTCACCTCTTTCAGGGAAGGTGTGTTTTCTTCTATTCCGGCCAACCGGCGTTCCGCAGACGCTGGACGTCTTGGGTAGTGGCCCGATGAGACTTCTTGGCGGAAAGAAAAAACGGAGACTCAGCCCACGGAGAGCGGAAAAAAACACGGCGGCGGGTCCGAACGTCACTCGCGAGATGGCGCGCCCAGCGAAGGGTTTGAAACCCGGCGCAAAAGCGAGCGCGATCCTGACGCGAGCGAGAACCAAACCTCTTCGCTTTTCTCTCTCCGTTAGAGAGGCATGGGGGTTGGTCGGGGCGCCGTTGGAGCAGCGGCGGTCGTCGTTTCGGGAGAGCCCAAGGAAAAGAAGACGCCGCTGACGGAGAGCCGGGTGCGACTGCGCCGGCTCTTGCGAAGCAGCGCCGGCGACGAGGCGCGGTGAGGAGAGGGGGGCTCGCGCGGCGGCGGCGGGCGAGCGCGCGGGGCGGGAAGGAGACCGCCTCCGAGCACACGCCCAGCTTCACCCCCTTGAAGCGACGACGCTACGCTCCGTCGTCGAGGGTCTCCGCAGGCGCGCGCCGGCGCTACCGCACACGACGTTGGCGCGGCCAAGCGAGCGGGCTGCTCTCTCGCTCGCGTTGCTTCTCGCCGGGAGCGAGGGCACGCTTTCTCTTCGCGCCGGAGCGCCCGCCGGTTGTACATCCACGCTTGCGTGGATTGCAGACACATCGGTAAAAAAAAAAATTGAGTGAGCATCAATGTAGCGAATTATCGGCTATAGCGAACTAAATGAAACATTTACAAGCTCTGTGGCTAAGGTACTCTGCTGCTGACCTGCAGGTCGCGGGATTGAATCCCAGCTGCGGCGGCTGCATTTCCGATGGTGGCGGAAATGTTGTAGGCCCGTGCGCTCAGATTTGGGTGCACGTTAATGAGCCCCTGGTGGTCGAAATTTCCTGAGCCCTCCACTACGGCGTCTGTCATAATCATATGGTGGATTTGGACGTTAAACCCCACATATCAATCAATCAATCAATCAATCAAGCAAGCAAGCAAGCTCTGATATCGGATGAGTGTATTGGATACAAGTTGAGCTAGTTGGTCTATACACTGTATAACCTGATAATACAACGCAATACGAACGAAGAAGAGGTAGAGGAAAGAGCGTCACCTTTCAACTAGGTTGATTTGAGGATCGATTCCCATTTCTTTAATACAGCCAGGTGTTCAGTTACATTTGCGCAGAGCAGTGAGATATTGCCATATGTTTGTGTAATCGTGCTTCCCAAAATATTGTACTGCCCTATACGCAGAGTGAGTGATCTATTCTTTCCTGCTGTTTTTTTTTTCTTGGTCTCGCGTTACGCTATTTCTTTTTAGAAGGTACAGATCGATCCACGGTTCCTGAAAGCATCAAAGGAATTTAGAAAATCGTGAACCACGAAAGCATTTGTCGTGAGTTATTCTACGGTTCGTGTTCGTTAGTGCTTTCACAGGCAAGCTACGCACTTTAGCTGATCACGCGTCACTTGAGCGACATCTATTGTTTCCAAGACGAAACCGATAACGTGAGATCCACCGCTATATAGACTGTAACGCAAAAAAAAAAAATATTTCGATCTTGTGAGGCTGAAAACAAGAAAACGAGCACAAGCACATAAAACAAAGTAAAAAAAAAGTACGGAAATACCGTTCACAAGAACATCGAAAAGCAATTCACAACCACATCCAGACGCCCGTATTTCGTTATGTAGTTTCACACTTTCCTGTTCCAGCGTGCTTGATATGAGATCCTAGCAGGACGAGGAGTAATAAACGTGTATTGCACGAAACGGTATCGCACCATAACGTACGCTTTCACCCCAAGTACACGGGGGTCTCCTAATTCCAGGAACCCTCTAGCGTTCGCTCCCTCCCTGGCCTTGGCGGCGAGACGTCGTCCTTGGCCCTGGTACTCCGAGGTGAGCTTGGCCTCCCTCTTTTCAAGGAGGTGTACGTTTGATGGGGTGGTTTAGCACGACAGCTTTCAAATCTGTAAAGACGAACGCTGCATCCAAGCACGCGGTGGTAACTAGTGTGATTGCCGTCTCTTCTGCAGTTTCTGGGCGTTGGACTCGAACTGCGTGCTCTGTGACCCGACAATTAACCACGATCAAAGCGTATACGCGCGTCTTTGTTGGGTTACTGCTACAAGAATACAGACAAATATTGCCTATAGTTTACAGTGTGTTTGATGCCTAGAATATTTCGTTTTTGTGCGAGCTAGGTTACCGATTCTTTCTCGAACAAGAAAGCCGGTTTGTTCGAGTCAATTTTTATCTGTGCTTATACAAAAAATATCGGATAAAACGAATTCATTTGTGAGTATACGATGCCCTTTCGTTATACCGAGGTTATAGGTAATAATAACTGATATTATTGTGTATTATTCTTCGGCAGTGCATGGTAGCCAGTCGATCCAACAACTGGCTAAGCTCCCCGCCTTTCCGATAATTTTCCCCTTCGTATCCATAACTCCGTGTGTTTAACGGGGCCTCCCAACACTTTTCAAGACCTAATTGTTTTACATGTTTTACTAGCGGGTTGCGTAGACTGAAGGCCTGAGAAATTAGTGCAACAAAAACGGTAGCGATAGAGACACACTGTTCAAAGTTATTCAGCCAGGAAAATCTAAAATATATTAAAATGGACAGCTACCCTCAGCTTGATTTTCACGCGGTCACCTGACCACGTTTCCCTCTCCCGGTGACGTCGGAGGGCTGCCCAATGAAACCAACTGAAAGCTCTTACGTACAGGAAGCTTGTATGCCATTTTGCCGTTATTTCAAACGTATTACGTAGGCTGTTGCGATGGTAACAAATAATGTGCTGTTTGAAGAGTGAACCACCGTGTAGTCGTGCTTTCAAATCTGACTGCACTGCCAGAACACATAGCGGGTGAAAAAAAAATGTCAGCATATCCACGGAGTGAATGATTGAGAGTGGGGCGAAGCATCCGTCCGTCCATTCGTTCTTGCTTCCGTCCATCCATGCGTGCGTCTGTGTGGCCGCACGTGCGTCCATCCGCCCGTCCGTGCGTGCGTCTGTTATTGCATCCACACGTCCATCTGTGGGTCCGTCCCTGCGTTCGTTCATGCATCCGCTCCTGCGTCCGTCCATGCGTCCATTCGTCCGTGCAGCCATCCGTGCGTCCGCCCATGCATCTGTCTGTGTGTCCGTTCGTCCACCTATTCAACACTCAAAGTACCACCATCTCGAATCTTTTCATCATATATTCCTCATATAGAAGCACCGCAATCCAGCGGACATTCCAAAGACTAAACGAGAGGTGGCACACGCACACTTTCTTACGGCTTGCGCTTCGTGTCTACTTCCCACCTTTAACCACCTCGAGTTCATGTTATATACTAGTTCACTGTATTCATGGCACATACGGCCCAACGCTCACTAAACCTTTTAAAAACGAAGGAGGTTACACCCAGCGAGTATAACGTAGCAACCCTTTCTTGTCAGGTAGTGCTCAATGTACATGCCAACGGCTGCTAGGGGATAATGAGAGACAGGAGAATCGGCTTTTAGTTAACGCACACGCTGCGATTTTTTTTTATTGTTCAACAACGCACGGAAAAAATCTCCCACCAGCACCACCTTTGAGGTCAAAATCTAAGACTGGTTACACACTACGACTACCGCTACTACTACGAGGGACGAATGGGTGCCGTTTTTAGGAGCTTCGCTCCTAAAAAAGCAGCAGTGAGACGGGGTCGGTCAAAATGAAAAGAGGCGCGCGTCTCGCACCCTGCATCAGTGGGTGGATTGTGACCTGAATACGCGGGGGACGCGCGTCTATTCCCCGCGAACCTCTAAATTCAAATGTCATCGAGTTCGATACATCCTGACCTATACCCAAGTAATCTTTGTCCACATTGTGGGGAAGTAGCTTCATTAGAACACATCCAGTGGCAGTGCACCAAATTCACTCACTTATCGCAGATCACCTCTGCCAGATGGGAGGCGGCAATCCGCAGCTCGTCCTTGGCAGATCAGCTCTGGGCTGTCCACCAAGCCCGCGAGGCGGCTGAGGAGCTTGGCATCTCAGTCCCCACGTGGGAGCTGCCCACAACACAGTGATCTGTGTTTTGCAGGACCAAATAAAAGTTTATCCAATCCAATCCAATCGAGTTTGATACGGGGCAGCGTGAGCGATGCAGCTCCCTGTGGTCACTGAACTGTGCCTTTAGTTCTCCAGCTGAAGAAGACGGATAGCTTTAGCCTCTTCCTGTTCAGTGAACGACCGTGCTAAAGAAAAAAATCCCAAAAGTGAGAGAGAGATAGAGAGGAAAGGCAGGGAGGTTAACCAAGCTTGGCTCGGTTGGCTACCCTACACTTGGGGGGGGGGGGAAGAATAATAGAACGGAAAGAGATAGAAAAGAAGGGGAGTAAGAAAGAGAACCATCAATAGTCAGCCCGAGACTACACAGCACGGTCTCGCACAGTTCTTTCACAAGCAGTCGTGAAGTGTGGTGGTCCTTAAGAAGTACAAGAGGGCTTTCGTGGCTTTGAGCGTATGGGAAGTAATCCCCACAGTAATCCCTATTTGGATACCATGCCTCGATTACATTTAACGTTACATTCATCCAATCGCAGGCCTGCGCCTTCCGTCGTCATTTGCGCTCGCAGTAGTTCTGGTAAGCGCCGCTACGTGTTGATGCGGTCAGCTGCGATGTTTCGAATTACCGGTTAGAGGGCCCATTTATGTGTTAAGAAAAAAATTATCGTGTCATAGAGAGTTCACGTCAATAACGATTCAACATAACATTGTTCAGAAAAAGTGGTGAACCATTTAGAGTACTCGGTACTCTATTATGGGAAAGCATGAAGTCGTCCCGTGGGTCTCATGCTTGATGTGTTTTGAACAAATGTTCAACGATCATAAAACCCAACTATGAAAGAGCATCAAGCTGTCCCTTCTTAAGTAATAGGAGAGCATCCTCTATGTGTTTAGAAAATGTTATCGATTTAGAGTACCTGATATTCTTCTATAAAATAAGGAAGCATCATGTGTTTAGAAAAAAAGTGTTTAATGATTTAGAGTACTATGTACTCCACGATAGGAGAGCTGAAAGCCGTCCCGTAGGCCTCACACTTGATGAGGCCGCGTCGACAACAATTAAAAACACGGCGTTTTTCTTCCACGCTCAACAAGACCTTAACCTAATTCGGGGAAGTATGTGTTTAGAAAAAATGTTTAACGATTTTGAGTACTTGGTACTCAGCTATGGGAGAGCAGCACGCCGTACCTAAATAAGATTGCTTGCGTTTGTCCAACTTTTTGAAACTTTAGTCAGAAAAACCACAACGCGATCGTCTTCACCAAAGAAGAACGCCTGTGACGAGCCGGTTAAACGATATGTTTTCTTGATCATTGCTCAGGAAAACGACAACAAACACCCAAAGTATTGCTCCACTACAAAGGTAAGTCACCATCAGCAGACTTCCTTTAAACCGATATATTAAATTAATTTGTGGCAAATTTGTGACAAATTTAAAGTTAACTCGCACAATTACATCAATCTTTCAAAAAAGAGCAATGCTAATCTCTACATGTACTGTATGTGGCTTTGGTTCGCATACCGCTTGCGGCGGCTGCATTTCCGATGGAGGCAGAAATGTTGTAGACCCGTGTGCTCAGATTTGGGTGCACGTTAAAGAACCCCAGGTGGTCGAAATTTCCGGATCCCTCCACTGCGGCGTCTCTCATAATCATATGGTGGTTTTGGGACGTTAAACCCCACCTATCTATCTATTTGTATGTGGCTTTATCTACGAGGACGCTATAGACGGCGATCTGGTGGAAAATTATTAGCGTGTTTTAATTTATTTCTACTTAGAGCAAAGAACGCGTCGTGCGGGGGCTCACAAGGTGAGCGAACACTTGCAACGAAAAACACTCGCATGTCTGTATTTATCAGGTGCATAAATTAAAATGGGCATCTGCACAATACGAGACGTTTTGCAAATATATCACAAGACAACAGACTACTTCGCCAGTCAAATATGATCTTTATTCGTAAAACACACACACACGCACACACACACACACACACACACACACACGCACACGCACGCACGCACGCACACACACACACACACACACACATGCACGCACGCACACACATGCACGCACGCACACACACACGCACAGTTGCAGACAGCAACACGCCACGAACCGGTGAAACCGGCTTCTGGCACTGAAACTCGTAAGAGTGAAAAAAAAAAAAAAAAACTTTCATAAACGAAGCCAAAAGGTGGTCGCGCGGGCATTTTAGGCGGCCTTTTGTGGCGGCTTTTCCCCGCGGCCCAGACCGGGGTCCGCCGACTCCTTCTCCATTACACACTCGCGCACGCGTGCTGGGATCGGATGCGGTACACCCAGGTGTATCCAGGGGATTCGCAAGAAACAGAAAAGAAGAAAAGAGGAGACTATACTCGTCGCGGAGGGAGGCAGGCGGGAGGAAAGAAAGCCAAGAAGTGTTGCTTGGAGAGAAAGAGATCTCCTCCCGAACCACGGCTTCTTCTTCTACATTTTTAGGTTCCTGAGGATATACGTGGCCGCCAGCTGAGCCAGATGGCAGCGAGCACGGGATCTACTGGTTTTTTCCAGATCTCAAGAAGTGCCGCAAGCTGACATTCAGTCTCCCTCTGCAGCGAATGGACCGAGACGACTGTCCGTGTGTCTGTGCGTGCGAGTCTGTGCTGCATCCCATACGCAGAGGAGGAGAAGGAGAAGTCGAGGCGAAGAAAAGACGCGGGAAGCGTTCTCCTGTGCCTACACATACTGTGCAGTATACATGTATGCGTTGCGGTGGTATAGATATCGCTGAAAGCGTATAGGCTATAAGAGCTTTTGCAACGCGAATCTAGGATTGCGACCGCGTCGCCAGCCCACCGCGCTGTCTGCAGCCTCTTCACCGTCGACCTTCTCCCATAATGGACGGAGCGGAAACGATTGCGCGCGTTTGTGAACCGGACGCCCCTGTCGTGGCTCGTTCAGTGTTCGCCCGGGCGTGGGCTTCCATGCGAGGTGGAGGTGTTGTTCATTTGTGCAAGCGTGTTTGTGTTGTCTGCATGGACTTTTTCTCTGTTTGTACACAGCGTGTTTTTGTACGACGATGTGTGTGTGTGTGTGTGTGTGTGTGTGTGTGTGTGTACGCACGGCCATGCGCGCAACTATTGTTTATCAAACTATACATATAAGATTGCATTTTACATGCGTGTGCTAATCTGTGTATATGCATATTTATCGGTTCAATTATTTACACTATGCCATTTCATTTGAAAAGGTCATCGCAGGTTGGACCCAGTAGCCTAAAAAAGTACAGACATGAAAGAAAAATCTGAAAGGTACCACAATAAAGATATAGATACAACGCAATATACAAAAGTATAGGCCGATATTGTATTAAACATAACAGTACAGCCCGTTTTGGAATAATTGGTAAAAGGGTTAAGTACTACTGTCTTCAAAGAGCTAGAGTTTTCAGCCACAAAAGAGAATTAAGAAAGAAAATTCGAAGCGCGAAGTATAGGCCTCGCGTCATCCGTTTGGAATACTAACAGCAAGCTATAAAATTCGAAGCAGTTCTTCGCGTATTGCCGACACTTTGAACACACACACACACACACAAACACACACAAACGCACATACATACATACATACATACACTACATACATACATACATACATACATACATACATACATACATACATACATACATACATACATACATACATACATACATACATACATACATACATACATACATACATACATACATACATACATACATACATACATACATACATACATACATACATACATACATACATCCATCCGTCCATCCGTCTGTCCATCTGTCTGTCTGTCCAGCCGCCTGCGTCTGGGTGCTCTCATGATATCCTTTAACTTCTGATAAACCGAAATTAGTATGGGAGGGTAAGATGGCTTGACGAATATGACCGGCTGGTCATGACATGAATATTGTCACAATCCTGTTCGCGTAAATCGTCCACTTCTTTGTGTCACACGTGTGGCGTTAAGAAAAAGCTGACATCGCCAGCGTGGACCTTACGAATGCAAAGAAAAATGAGGGGGGCTTAAGGTTCGTCTTAGGAGTCGAATGCGATAGTGAAAATAGTGGAGTGGGGAAGCTTTAACATATGGCTGCATTCATTGCAGTGAGTGGCATGCCTTGAAGTATGATTTATCCTGAGCGTGAAGTGGTTTTCGAACTTTCTATAGTCACTGCGTGGTCGTAAAAAGGACTGTCTACCACTCAGCCTTTTTTTTTTTTCTCTGATTGTGGCGCAAACGAGAAGATCGCTCATCATATCGGCGGCAACGAGTATGCTTTGGCACCATAAAAAATGATTCATAATTTTAACTTGATGTTGAAAATCGACAACAAGAAATGACCACTAGCGTGACCGAATAGCGATGTGGTCAATCTACTGGTAGGACAAGAAATCTCCGCAGGTCGACTCATTTTACTTAAGAACAAATATCTGTAACCTGAAATTGCAATTACGCACTTGGGGCAACTTTATAGGTTGCGCAAGAGAGTGATTTTCTTTGCTTTTTTTTTTCTCATGCGTTCGGAGAGGACGCCTGGTGGCTGTGGGCGGTGCGTTTGCTTGCCTGCATGCTCGCCTGCAAATGGCGGAGAAACGCGAGCCCCGCGTCCACCGCCACTCATGAGAACAACAACAAAAATGACTGCCAGTTTTAAACCACCACTAAAGTATTTGTTCTATTAATAAATGAAATTTGATGAAGCCTGCAATAACCGCACGCGGTTTCAGTTTTACCCTTTTTACTGGCCGTACAACTCTCATCGCCTCCACCGACCAGTGTTGTGGGCATTCGTCCCACCGATGGAGGGAGACTGAGCGCAGATCGAAAAATTACGTTTTGAAAAATTTCTACACACTTTCCAGAGAAACCGCTGCAAGGTTGGACACTTCAACACTTCAGACGGTAGGCTTTCTATTGCATCACAAAAAAAAAATGGCAGCATATCCACGGAGTGAATGATGGAGAGTGGGGCGAAGCATCCGTCCGTCCATGAGTGCGTCTGTGTGGCCGCCCATGCGTCCATCCGCCCGTCCGTGCGTGCGTCTGTTCGTGCGTCCGCACGTCCATCTGTGCGTCCGTCCCTGCGTTCGTCCATGCATTCCGCTCCTGCGTACGTTCATGCGTCCATCTGTCCAGTGCATCTCTCTGTGTGTCCGTTCGTCCATCTACTCAACACTACAAGTACCACCATCTCGCATCTTTTCATCATATATTCCTCATATAAAAGCACCGCCATCCAGCGGACATTCCAAGGACTAAATGAGAGGTGGCACACGCACACTTTCTTACGGCTTGCGCTTCGTGTCTACTTCCCACCTTTAACCACCTCGAGTTCATGGCATATACTAGTTCACTGTATTCATGGCACTGCGGCCCAACGCTCGCTAAACATTTCTAAAACTAAAGAGGTTACGCCCAGTGAGTATAACGTAGCAACCCTTTCTTGTCAGATAGGGCTCCATGTACATGCCAATGGCTGCTAAGGAGGAATGAGAGACAGGAGCATTCGGCTTTTAGTTAACGCGCACGCCGCGAACTTTTTATTGTTCAGGCACAGGAGAAATCTCCCACCGGCACCACCTTGCAGGTCAAAATGTAACACTGGTTACACACTACTACTACGACTACGAGGGACGAACGGGTACCGCTATAAGGAGCTTCGCCCCTAAACGTCAGTGATGGGTTGTAGACAGGTCTTGAGAGAATATGCGCAGTATTGTATGTGCCTTTCGTAATGCGTGGTTGGTTTTGAACAAGAAGGTTTTAAAAAAATGCTGGAGTGGAAGCTCCCGCAATGCTTTGCCTGCAGAAGTGAAGCCAAATTTTGCCCTCCAAAGATCTAAAAAACAGGCAGTTTTGTTTTGGTGGTGCCCACATAGACATCAAGTGGCTTTGACTTGTTAGTCTGAAAGCTACGTTAAGTATAAATTAAAAGATAGCTGGTTCCGATGAAATAACCCCTGCATAGGCAAATGTCGGTTACATACTCTCCAATAATATTTAACTTAAATTCGAGGCTTACTAAAGAAAACTAGTGACACAAGGACTCACTTTGTGCACTATTTGACCCGAAAATGTTGCCACATTGAATTCGCTGGGCATGCAAGGACGATGCTCCCATACAATCGTATCAGTTCGTGCGACCTCATCTAGCTAATAAGAGACCCACAGGACGGCTTAAGGCTCTCCCATAGTCGAGTACTAAGTACTCGAAATCGTCAACTGCCTTTTCTAAGCACTTAACTCTCCCATATTAGAGTGCCAAGTGCTCATAATCGTTAACCACTTTTTCCTAACACAATCGTAGCAGGTTGTTATACAGGGCTCTTAGCGAGGACGGCTCAGTGCT